>WHVD01000206.1:0-127652 GCA_015178975.1 Hysterangium stoloniferum | reverse complement strand
TCAATAACAGTGTTCATATTCTCAGTCTGGCCATCCATTTGAGGGTGGTGGGAAGATGAAGCTGCCAGTACACTTCTGTATACCTTGCAAACTTCTCTCCAAAACCTGCAGGTCCACCTTTTGTCTCAATCACAGATTATTCTCAAGGGTAATCTAAAGGGAGTGGCCACTTTATTCATGAAAATCCACATGAATCCTTCTGCTGATAAGTTCAACAATGTAGATTCTCAAATGACAAAATGTGTTTGTTTATCCACCACAATGAAAATCACTGAATGGGAGTTCTCTCCATAAGGGGGTAGTCAGTTATTAGGTCCATTGAGACAACTTCAAAAGGCCTGAGAGGTATATCTGCCAGTCAAAGTGTTCCTTGTCACACCATATGGTCAACTTTAGTTTTCTGGCATATGTCACAACTGCAAGCATACACCACACAGTCCTGAAGCATTCAGGGCCAGAAAAAATGATCTTTGATTAGCCTGAAGAATCATTGTCCTTCCATGTGAGCTCCCTCAAAAGGGTTGTGTATTAGCCTTGAATAGTAGTTGTCATATTGTTAGGCATGCAGATCCAACTTTTCCAGTCCAAATCTCTGAAGTATAACAACTTGCTTTTACCAATGAAGTACCGGGAGGGAGTGGTGACTATGTTCAGGGAGGTTGAATCTGCAGCATAGTGACTCCTAAAGGAGGGGTCCTTTTGGCAGTCCTGACAATGGGCATTCAGCCAGTCTCCATTCATTAGAAAGTCATAATCTGATATTGATATGTATGTATACTTCCAACACTTCAATTGTGTTCAAATTAAGTTCTGATTCTACAGTGACATCATCCTCTGTTCGGGGAGCATAGGTGGAAATGAAAATTGGTTTGTTATCGAAGTTGTTTACTTGTCCTTGTATGCTTAATCCATAAACCACTTCATACAACCTCTGATCCTCACCTTCCTCAGTGGGGTTCTGTGTGGAGGATTTGTTACTTGAAACATAGTGAGACACCTTGCCAACATGAGGGCAATCAATTTTAAAATGTTCTAGGCTCCTGCAGATCCAACACTCCTTAGGAGATTTGACGATGCTCTTTTTGTCACTTTTCCCAAAGAAGAACTTCCCATTCCTTTGCCTTGTTTCAGGTTAGTTCTTCTCATGGTGTTTCCATCTGCAGTTCCACTGAGGAGAACACAGCTGTGAGTTGTCAAATTATTCCTGGTTGAGGACTCCTCTTCCATTTCAAGGTTAACCTCCTCCTGTTCAGTGATGATGACTCTGGATTTTTGGAACTGATAACATTCATGATGCATTTGGTTCCAGGCATTGATGAGGGCTTCTTGTAGATTGTTGGCATAGGTATGTAGTCCCATGATGTTGTTGATGGATTGACCCTGTAACAAGTAAAGTCATTCTGTGGGTAGAGTCAGAATTAGATGATGTGTTTCTTCCTTCCAATCTTGGTGGAAGCTGTACAAGAAAGAGTACAGTTTGATCCTTCACTGAATGCATTGGACCAGGTTTTTATGCTCATGATGAGGTTGATGAAATGTCATTTCCTCCCATTCTAAAACCTGAGATTCATGCCATCTAGTTCCCAGCAGACCTTCTACGATACCCAAAGGAAGGACCCATGAGATTGACTAAATTCAGTATGATGCTTGCAATCTAGAGCACTCCACCAAATCTTAGCATTCCCTGTGAGTCATCTGGGCAGAGTGACTCCCAACAGCGAAGTCATTGATTCAGATATTTCTGAGAGACTCATGATGTCCAGGATATACTCCAATGCTTTAGAGTGGCTTCCATCATACTCAGGTAAATCAGACCATTTAGTCTTGATGTTGTTGGTGTTGAGAGCAAGCACCTTGTCCTTAGGTAATTCATTATCTTTGGTGTTAGCCCTGGGAATTTCTGGGTTTCACCCCCATGTCCTTGATTTCGACCATCCTTGAAGTCATTTGAACTTTCAGATAAGTTGCTAGGCTCTCCTCCTGGCAGGGTGAATGGATTGGTTTTCATAGGCAAGGGATGGCGAGTTTCATCTGGATTCAGCGATCCTTGGCCATGAACCTGACCTGTCAGGATAGCCAGTTGTGTCCTAGGATAACCAAGCAACTTGAGTCCAATTGTGTCACATAGAAAGTGAGCATCTGAGATGTTTCACATGGGAACCAGATAGATAGGGCACAAGCTTGGGTGATAACCAAATTGCTTGGCTTGTACCATTGAAAAGTTGGAGTCCAACTGGGTTTATTGAATAGGTGGACAACAAATCTTTTCAAGTGAATTCAATATCACAAAACAATGGGTCAAGCCAGAGTCTAGAAGCACACAAAAAATGGAGTTCACAGTCATATCAGAAGTACATAAGTTTTACAAATAATGAGTCAGAGTTCAAAAGAGTGGATGTGTTAAGACTGGTGAACTCATGAATGTACGGAGAAGTAATGCAACCCTCAGCCCATGTGGAGTCCAAAGGGTTGCTTACTCTTTTTTTTGGATCAGAAGCCAGTTTGTCTTTCAATGGGAAGTCTGTGAAGGAAGTATTGGCTGCACAATCCTTGGCAGAATTCACTTTCACTATCAGGCATTCCAGGACATGATGACTGGGTTTTCCATGCAATAGACAGAGGTTGTTGTCCATACAATGCTGTCTTTCTTGTGGGGTCAATTTGCCATTGGGTCTGAGTTTGCCTATAAGGTCAGGCTTTCCAGTGGATTTCCCCATTTGCTGATCGTTTCCAGAGTTGGTGTTGTTATTGTTGTTGGAAGACCTTTTGTGATTCTTCTAGTCAAATTGTGTGGAGTTTGAATTGCTGGTAGATGGGTTGTTGTTGTTGGTTTTGTTCACTGTGGACTTATTGGATTTGTCCATAGGAGTCTCACAGGCAATGTCCACTCAATGTTCCCAATAGATATCTCTGAAGACTCTCATATCTACTGTGAAAGCTTCAAAAGACGAACATGGCTTCTCCAAGAGTACCCTTGGCTCTTACAAAAGAGCCCTCCACCAAGCCAGAAAATAGTTGCAGGAGCAACTTGAAGCTAAGGCCTCTTTCAAGTGTCCACCTGGTTGTCCAGATATTATCAAACTGTCAGAAAGCAGGACTTTGGAAGAACTTAGATACACTTTTGACCAGAAACCAAATAGAGCATCACTGGCAACTTTAACACTATTCATTGCAACAAAATGTTTTACAAAAGGAATTAATGGGAAAGAATTAAAGAAAGGAATTGCAGAACATGGAAGAAGTTCTGGGATAATTCATTTGTGCTCCTTGACTTTCCTTTCTTGGAAATATTTTTGCTAAAGGTAGAAATATGCTAACAGTGACCCAAATGGATTATATTGTGGATATGGCACTGGGATCCAGAAAGGAAGATTGCCAGGGGAAATCCAGCATCTGCCCCAGAAGCCAAAGAAATTGTTCAAGGCAGTAATTGCAAGAGACACAGCTTTAGGTGAACAGCAGCATTCAGCAGTGATGTCCAAAGAATTTATGGATTGTATAATGGCTTGGTCTAATGAGGAGTGTCCAAAAGAAATGTTGACTTCACTCACACCATGCCTGAGTGACTTTGTGAAAGTACAGCTCAAAGTAACTAAACATTTATTCATGCGAGCCTTTGATTCAAGTGGTTGGACCCTCTGGACATGGCAGGCACTAAATCAACCCTGTGTACATGTCATTGATTTATTTTTAGGAATTTTAAGCTTGCAAAACTGCAGGCTAAGCACTACAGAAGGAACTTGCAAACTCAGGAAGGGTATCAATGGAAATATGATGAATCTCATCTTGAGCAGCAGAAGGGCTGGCAACATCACATTAGTAAAGAGGGTGACCTTGAAAGTAATGTACCACTCAAGGGCCTCACTTAATGTAACCAGATTAATGCATCTTCCATCTAGGTCACAGATATAAAATCCATCCACAGCCAGACATGCTGTTAGTAGACATGCATTTTCACATGAACTCTTGGATTATATTTTTGGAAACCTTTTTATGTATATGGCCATGAATTGGAGCCAAATAATTTTATATTTCCAAGTGTAACTTCAACAGGAACTGTACAGCCCAGGACACCTATCTCTCATGACACAATCCAAAGGTGGCCTGATGAATTTGTGGAAGGTGTTAATATTGAGCTTGGTACTACAAAATTAATGACACACTGCTTTCGTCAAGGTGGTACACAGTATAGGTTCGTGTATGCACCTGTAGGTAAGCATTGGAGTCTTGCAATAATTCACTGGTGGGGTGGCTGGGCTCAAGGTGAACATGTGATTGCTTGATTTGATTCTACTTTCAATTTGAGATGCTAATACATTCATATTCAAGTGAGATACACTAATTTGCTATTTGGATGAACTTGATCATTATAAGGAAGGTCACAGTGATGCATTGTGTCCTATAAAGGTGGAAAAGGATGCATCCTTTCTCAATGAACATAGCAGTGTGCAAGTGCCAACTCTCATGGGTTGGACCCAAATCATCAAGGCTTGCTTTATACCAAGACCTCCAAATGCTGAGCCACAATTCTAATTGTGCCATCAGTGATAATATTGGCACTGTGGTGAGCAGAATCCAAATCCGGCACCTCCCCAAATTCATCTTCAGTTTGAATCTACTATACCACACCAGGATACTGATCAGACATCTCATTCTACATCTACAGGACCACCCAGTGATCCCAAAATAGCCTTACATATCCCCAAAATCATCAAGTGTCAAAAAAACAATCTGGATGTGCTGCCAGGATGGAAACAGACAGTAGACCACTGGGTGAAAGGAGATCCAAGCCAGAACTCACCTTCATTGAAAGATTGGAACCCAGAATGGATGAGGGGTAAATATAAGAAAATGTATGCAGAAGCCTATTATCAGCACAAGGTTGTTGCCTTTGAATTTCTTGAGAGGTGAGGTATACTTTAACTTTGGAGTTGAAATGTATGATCTAAGTGATACATACTGTACATAGATTTAATGGTGATGAGGCCACATTCTGGATGCCTAGCCTCAAGTTTCCAGAGGATTCTCAATACTGTTTAACACAATAATTGACAATCAGAAAGCAAGGGGTCTGTTATATATATTTATGTATATAGGCGGCCTTATGAGATGCTATTTAATATTCAGTGAAATATCAGTGCAATGGCTCCCCTTCATTCAATTCTTCCTCAATTTGCATATAATCTGGTTGGACTAATACTATATATTGTATATGAATATACTCTAAGCTGTGAGGCTTAATACCACCCTTTGAACAAGTTGTGCCACTTACTGTATGCACACTTGATAGTGAGTAGTATAACTTCTTCAAAAGGTAGTATCAGGCCTCATAACTCAGGTGATGTTCAGATACAATACATAGTATTAATTCTACCAGCTTATATGCAAATATAGAGAGGATTGAATGAAGGGGGACCATTGCAATGATATTTCACTGAATATTAAATAGCCTGTCATAAGGCCAAATATACAGTGACTCAAAAAACCCTTCGCATGTTTCACCCTTCAGACTTATATCCCTGATAACTCAAAGAATAAAAATGCAAAAATATCAAAAATATTTGTGAATATGCTCTATCATATCTAGAATATGGAGGTATGATGCCATTACATAAACTCCAAATATGGAAATATTACAAATATTTATATACAAGAGACTCATGTGAAGGGTTTTTTTGCTGACCACTCTGACCCACAAAACTACTTATATTTAGTACTTAGTATAGCCACCCTTTGCCTTCAAAACAGCTACAACCCTCCTAGGCATACTCTCAATCAAATTCTGACACACCTCTGCATCAATCTTGTTCCACTCCTCCTCCACCCTCTCCCACAACACCAGTATCCCTTAGCCTCCTCTTTTCATAGTCCCACAAGTGTTCAATGGGGTTGAGGTCTGGAGACTGTGCTGGCCATTGGAGAACATTGAAATCATTATCTTGAAACCAAGTCTGGGCCTTCTTGCAGGTATGTTCAAGGTCATAATCTTGCTGAAAGATGACATCACCCACATATTTTCTATAATAGCTGAAGCTGGCTTGAAGGTCCTTCTCTATAATCTTAAGATAAAGGTCCCCATCCATCCTCTCATCTATCTTGAAAGAATACCCAGGTCCTTCCCACAGCATGTGGCCCATAACATCACAAATCCTTCTCCAAACCTCACCAAAAATCCCTTCCAATAGGTCTCCTATATATAAATATTTGTAGTATTTCCATAATATAGATATAATAGAGCATATTCACAAATATCTTTGATATTTTTGCATTTTTATTCTCTGAGTTATCAGGGATGTAAATCTGAAGTACCAAACATTAGAAGGGTTATTGAGGCATTCCCAACCATATTAAGACTATTGTACACAGTTTGGGTGCAGATGAACTGGTTGGTGACACTCCTAAGAGCTTTGGCCACATCAACAGCAGTGTCAGCCTTCCCAGAGCTGATGAGGTGCTGTGCATAGTGAATGTTGGTAGGGGAAAGCTTTGAGGGATGACCACCAATGGACTTAGAGAGATGAGAACAATGCTTAGAGTGAAGCTTAGAGACTGTGAAAATGCTATGACCAGTAAAAGCTGCAATGTGGCTAGCTGAATGGCCAACATCAAGCAATGAGAGGATATGATTCTGGCTGGCAAGAGACAAAGTGTGCATTTTGGGAATTGGAGCATTGCTGGTTGCTAAAGACCATATATTTATACTCCAGTACAACATGGTCATGTGACATCACATGATTTTGTTAATATGACCCAATTGGAGGTAAACAATCAACAAGGTCACATGGCTGTAAGCATTATAGTCATCAAAGTTGCCAGCAAAAAAACCCTTCACATGAGTCTCTTGTATATAAATATTTGTAATATTTCCATATTTGGAGCTTATGTAATGGCATCATACCTCCATAATCTAGATATGATAGTGCATGTTCACAAATATTCTTGATATTTTTGGATTTTTATTCTTTGAGTTATCAGGGATATAAGTCTGAAGTACAAAACATGTGAAGGGTTTTTTGAGTCACTGTATATATATACATATATATATATACATATAGATCCATACAATATCATACACATAGCATGTTATTATGTCTTACGTAATTGCAGCTCATTCTGGCACAATTTGTGTTGGTGATCAACCTGACATCCCTAGAATATTATAGATTATCTTGGAATATACTTAACATAGCTTTAGTACCTCTGTCATCCCTTCCAGAACCTTCTTCCTGTTGAGATTATTTGTGCAGTTCTAAATACTGCTCTCAGTGAGTGATAAAGCTTCACTGAGAGGCTACATGCTTGGACTCTATACTATATATATTATTTATAAGCATAGTAGTTGCCCTACACTGCATTCCAGCTTACCAAAGGTAGCTTACATAACACTATTATCTCAACACTTCCTGGAGCAGACTAATTCTGTTAGTACGTGTTCTTTGTAATGGAAATGTTTCCCCTTTTAAGCTCCGCCATCGTGGAGTCAGCTCCCACCACCTTTTGTCTCTTGCCACCATCATCTGAGTGGCCGGCCCTCAAGGATTGCTCAGGCTTTCCTTGAGTAATTTTCTTTTTCCCACCATCCCACCCTTTCCTGCTCCTTTATTGCCCTAAAACTGATTGATTTTTCATGTATTTACTATTAGTTTGGCATGCTGTTGGGGCTCGCTCATGTCCCCATCAGCATGTTTTGCACAATGGAGCCTGTGGCCCCTGGATTTGCGTCCACCAGGGGTCCACTCATCCAAATATGGATAAAGACAAAGACTGTAGATATATATAATCCCCAGTAATTTACTCATAGATACAAGCCAAGTTATATTCTAATATCTACTGTGGTCTGTGCAAGTTCACAATAACTTGTCTGTGGTGGGATTGTTAGATTGAGTAATGCTAGCAGTGCTTTCCCAGGGTTAGGTGGTGTAATGGTTAACACCCCTGCTATATATGCAGAAACACTGGGTTCAATTCTCAGTCTAGCCATTCATTTTCTACACTTTTAACAGGGATTTTTTTTAAATTCTGAACTCCACCTTAGCTACTTGGAACAGCTGTAAGGCAAAGAAAGGAGCTAAGTCGATTGTCACATCTGGTTGAACTACATATATTGAATGTCAGGGAGATCTAAATCACTCAGTATCTGCTCTCTGGTAATGTGTTGACATTTTTTGACATTCCTTGCATAGACAAGTGCTATTCAAGCTATCCTCTCCTCATATGACATTTAACATATTATTCAGATTAGCAAGCACCATCACACTGGAGGCACCCCAAGGTTTTTGGAGTTGGAAAACCTTCTGAAAAGCCTACTATTTGGCCAAATTTTCTGAGAATTCTTTGAACTGATAAATTGATTGAAAGTTTTAAGTTTTAGTAGGATTTTCAACTGGAAAATCATATCTGAAAACTTTAAATATTTTTATTAGAAAATCTGAGGAAACATCATCAGTCAGAGTTTCTTGATACAAATTTTCAAAGTTTTCAGATATGATTTCCCACTTTGGAAAATCCTACTAAAACTTAAAATCTTTAAACAATTTATCAGTTCAAAGAATTCTTAGAAAAGTTGGCCAAATATTAGGATTTTTGGAAGGTTTTCAAACTCCCAAAACATTGGGGTGCCTGCAGTGTCATGTCTTAGTGTCATGTATCCCGATTTCCCAGGCATGGCTAGTAGTACATGTAACCATTCTGAATTATCAGCACAATCGTTCATAAAGTTTAGCAATTGGCAAAATACATAGAAATAATTTAACGAAAACAGGTGTGTGAAAGTCAAAATATGTAATGTAGATACACTGGGGGCACCCCAAGGTTTTTGGAGTTGGAGAACCTTCCAAAAATCCTACTATTTGGCCAAATTTTCTAGGAATTCTTTGAACTGATAAATGTTTTGAAAATTTCAAGTTTTAGCAGGATTTTCCAAGGTGGAAAATCATATCTGAAAACTTTAAATATTTGTATCAAAAAACTCTGACTACTGATGTTTCCTCAAATTTCATGATACAAATATTTAAAGTTTTTAGATATGATTTTCCACTTTGAAAAATTCTACTAAAACTTAAAATTTTCAAGCAATTTATCAGTTCAAATAATTCTTAGAAAATTTGGCCAAATATTAGGATTTTTGAAAGGCTTTCAAACTTTAAAAACCTTGGGATGCCTCCAGTGATAGTGAGTTACAAGCCATGGTTCGTAACCTGAAATTAAAAGTCCGAAAGAAGGTCCGAAAAAAGAATAAAAAATTCGTGAAATTATAATAAATTCAGATAATGTAGTGCGACCATTCACGGCTCAAAACTTAAATATATAAGTTCTTCAGGCAGCGCAGGTTCAAATGTAGGTAGAGGTTCCGGTTTCCAGGCATTGACAAGAGCAGCAAGTTCTTCGGCACATCTAGCCATGTCTCGTCTATAATCATCAAGCAGCTTGCCCTGTGCTGGCGTCATTATGTCTGGAGCAGGATAGACTGAGGCAGTGGATCCACGTCGGTGACTTGATGAACTGCGCTGGCTGTCACGAGAGTCCCGTCTATCAGATCGTCCATGCTCTGGTGGCAATGGCGGAAGAGGGAGAATTAGCGTGGGAGGAGATGAAGAAAGCAAATTACTTTTCGAAGGGGACGTGATAGATGGAATCACCTTCGAGAGCACAATAAGGATGTCTCCCTTAATTAAAATAGGGATGAGTTTCGGACGGAGTGCGATGACGTTACGTAAAGTCTCGGTAGCCCAATAATGTAAGGGAAGGTGCTTTTCTGGGATATCACGTCTGAGAATTTCGCATTAATACAATAACAAATCAAACAAGGCCATAGTTAAATACCTAAATACGCTCATAATTGCCACAACAGCTCCCTCATTCACAACATCCGAGTGGACGACCCAGTCATGCTCTGTGAGGGAAGCAAGAGTACGGAAAGTCACAGTAACGTTTTCCCATGGAACATTTTCGTTATGAATTAATTTTGCGAGACCCATCTCTATGGTCTTTATCAAATACGGGAGCCCCGTTGGCCGCAGGACAGCTTCTTTGAACTGTGGCCCTTGGGCAGAGCAATGTGCAAAAAGTGCAACTTCCCATGATCGGCTGTCGGTCTTCACATCATCTGTGGTTTGTCTAAGGGTTTATTAGATGGATAAATATACAATATAGGCATTCTCGTATGATGAACTCACTCTTCTCTCCTGCACGCTAACTCCCATATCGCAGCCAACTCAGATTCACTCAATGGCCGGATTGTAAGGGTCAATTCCACGATGCGAATGAGTTGAACGGCTAGCCAAGGGTGTTGCGTCACACATTTAGAGTATGCCAACTCGCGTGCAACAATTCTGATAGCGATCGCAGTTGTGCCTTCATAGTTCGTCGATTTTTGTTTGGAGTCTGGGATGTCGTCGATGAGAAGCAGAGGTGCACGAGTAAGGGCATCTAGGAGTTCCCAAGCAAGATCCCCCGCGAATGGATCATTGTCTGATATGCGAATAAGTATTCTGAAGGGATAGACCTTAGTGAGAGGGCCGGAAAATATTCGTCAATGGAAACCTTACAGTGGGGTCATGCATACTTGGGCACGTAGCAATAGCAAGATATTATCAGCTGTAATAGGTAAGTCAGCTTTCGCGAGCCAATTTTGCGCCTCCTTCCCGATTTCGTATGCTATCCAGTTGATCCTTTTTGGGAAACACGGCCTTTAAAAGTAAACAGTACCATTAGTATCCTCGGGGACAATCTCAACTGTAGAACCTATTATTATTCAAGACTCAACTCACTTTGCCATCTCCAATGCATCTTCTAGCATCTCTGACGCATGACGTCTCTCCGTAGGACCGATTAAGAATTTTTTGTTCTGCCATGTTTTGAAGGTAAATATATGGCTATTGCCCTGGTTGGCGGCTGCTGCCTCCTCGACCACAAGAAGGCCTCTCCGACCCAACCAACGAAGACCTTTGGCGACAAGCGATCCTGGCCCCCGCTTGTTGTCCGAAATTACAGATCCACCCTCTGTGCCGGGGGCACTGTGCCAGGTAATACTCTCTCCTTGTCTTTGGGAGCCTCCTGGTAAACGACGTTGCCGGGCAGGCGAAATAGGTACCGCTTGAACAGTCAATATGCCACGTTTACGGTCATAAACAGCTCCACCACCAATGTCTTCAAATGTACCAGGCGGTGGTTCTGCGGTGGTTCCCACGCCTTTAACCTGACAAGTAATAAGAAAACGTATAATCATATTGCTAGCTACTCACTAATAGATTGACCCATGCTTTGACGTGTTGTTCAGAGAGCTGCCAATGCTGTCCGTCATCCGTTGGAACACATACGCCATGGCCAGCTTGATCACATTCCCATTTCTCTCGTATGATTCTATCAAAGTGATCGCGCTGTCGCTGTATAAACTCGAGTAGGTAGTAGCGTCATTCAATGAAGATCTCTGGCCTCTGATATATAGACAACTCACTGGCACTTTCTTCATCTCGCCAACCTTATTAGCCATGTCTAGATTACTTCCTTTCCTACGCATATCAATGGCAAGCTGAATGAATGATGAGGTGGTCGTCGTGTGGCGATAAGTCGACTAGCGCTCTCACTAGGATCGTATGCTGTTTATTCGTTCTTCATCTATGTGTGATTTAAGGTTGATAAACACAGGAACCGCCAAGTACACATAGCATCATGACCTGTTGACAGCTAAATATCAGCCATACCCAGTTTAAAGACGAACGTTCGTTAATAACCGACGCTATCAAAAATAGCATTGAGCGCCCCCTTTCAATGAGCAAAGGGATGCAAGCTGTGCAACAACATCGTAACGGAGGTGTTTGTATTATTGTATATGTGATTTTATCTTACGGTATCTGGATCAGAAGTCTAGTGAGAATACTACGGGCGGTGAGGGACGAAAGCCATACCAATCATTCTGATCTGATTTCTCAGAGCTGCACAAAGGTCTTGCACTAAACATAGCATTGAATTTGTACAGCACGGAGCTTGAGTGATGTGATTAGTTACTGTAGTTTTTTACTTACTGTTGTACTGCACTTTGTATGAATGAGTTTCAGACATATAGGTCCTATCAACCTGATGGCGGGACTTCCTAGTCGATTGGTACGACTCCGATGTTCTCCAGGAGATTTGATACCATCATGAACCGGCCCGTTGTTCCGCAAGAAGGCCACCAGCCCAACTAATAATACCCCTAAGTACACCAGTGTGCCATTCAGAGCAGATTAATAACATGCTGCGGGACACGCCTGAGTACTATTAAAATCTCACATCACGTAGTATCAGAAATTACAAGACAACTTATTCAACTACAAAGTCCGAAGAAAAGCTCGAGGCAGCGCGACTTCCGGGCTCTGCGGCCGTAACATGTAATGGCAGGAATGCTTGCATGATTGAAAGTATCCGCGGTTTGCTGGACTAAAATATTCAAGGCTGTCACCAGAATCGCAATGCTATCATTACAGGGCTGGAATCCGGAATGTCCCGAGTCTTGCCTAATCCATACCAGCAATGTATTCGACATTGCCTTTCTCCTCCTATTGGGCCGCAGCGGCTTGATTCCGGGCAACGAATCCTAAATGACTTTGGGTTTCATCACCAATCTCAGAGAAACTGGGAGGAACGACATTTGACATGCGTGCTTTCCCACACGGATGCTAAAAGTTTTTGCCGGTCGCTGGTAGGAGTTAAGGTCTCTGGGTTTACGGATTCGGAATGTCGCCGTTTCAAATATCTTATATTCGAGCCAGCGGCAGGAGTTTTGTGAAATGCGGAAATATAACGCGAAAATCAAGCGGCAATCGATTGTCAGATATTGGGAAGGAAAGGGGTACAGGAAATAAAAGTGGAAACCAGAGCTTCAAGTCAACTCGCTCGGCATCTCGGCGGACCTTCATGACCGGAAGAATTACCGGACACAAGTCCCCTAGACTCATACAATGAGTCTCCCAATATTTTACCAGCAGCCCGGTATTACTTTTGAAAACAATTATTTTCAATATTGGCATCCCCCAATATCACACCTCCGATATTTTGTGGACGCCCTTATTAATTCTATATAAAAAGTATACAATTTACTGGAGTATTTCCTCAGGAGATTAAGAAATGTAATTACCGTCTCATAGTCGTTGGTTCAGAGCTCTTGACATCGGATCCGGCTGTGAAGATTTCTGGAAGACACTTATTCAACGTTTGATTTCGACGAGGTACATTGTATCAATAAATGGGCTGGAGACTTCCTGTACACTCTGTTTCATTATTTTGAAGCCAGTACAATTTCACGTAGCCTCCGCTACTCTGCTACATGATGTCCTTTAAGATATATATGACAAGTCGAGACCGAGGCCAGGAACGATAATTATTCGGCGGACTAATGACCGGTGGAACTGTCGGTTGATCGTCAGAAAGATGCGATACAAAATCGAAGGTTTTGATCACCACGATTTTTGATACCTAGAGGTTGGAAACCATTTGACAGATAAATCTCTAGTGTTTTTTAATAATCGCAAACATGCTGAAGGCGCAAGTGAACACTTACGGAGGAAGTTCAAGCTTGATCATGAACTCCGTAGTAATGTGGTCCGGTTTCACTTGGTTATGACGGAAGTTTATTGCGCGGATAGTGTCGAGAGTTATGCCTTAGACCGAGAAGATGATGGCATCTGGCGTATTATATCCACAGATCCTGTCGGAATGGTATGTTTCCCTCTCTGTTTATCACCATTCGCATTCTGTCATTACTAAGATACTCATGAGGGCTCGATGTCTCATTTTCACTCTATAGTCACAGGCAATGACTCGGACCGGCTGCTCGAAATTTGGTAGTTCTTGAACCATGCATTTTATTGGCAGAACTGACAAAGTTTTAATGCATATAAAAAAGTTGGCTGCGCTCAAAGAGAAGGCTGCAGCAGAAAAGACTCTAAAACAAAAAAAGACTGTGGTATTTCCCAAATGAACATCTACCTTTGTGGCTCTTAAGGTTCGCAAACAGCGTAAAACGGACAAGCAACCGACGTCTACCACCCCCACAACCAACCTCCTTTCAAATGTTGGAGAAAAGTCAATGAACCCTATTTTGGGAGTTGAATCGCTAATATGGATTTCTTTTATCTCATCACATCTCAACTCTCACGCAGTTGATGAGGCCTTATGCTGTGACAGCTGCTTTCCACCCCGTGTGCTACGATCTCTACCATCCAGAGTTCTTAGACTTTCTCAAAGATTTTGACGCAAATACACTACTCCCTTCACCTGAATCTGATCTTGAAGGTTCGAGCGATTAAGATGACAAGGCTGTTACTTCCCGCAGCTATGCTCTCAAAAAGTACATCCGTAAGGAGAAAGAGTTTCAAACTCCTGCCTGAGTTGCGGAACTAGCCGCGAAACACTTCAATTACATTTGTGAGGGATGGGAACCACTGGGGCTGGGATAATTAATCCCCGATACCACACTTCATCGACTGGTAATCCTGCATGCTATGAAAACATCACCTGCGACGAAGATATCACCAGTCAACGGGATAGGAGGAGCAGTGGAACGTAGCTCACCAGATCTTCGATTTAATCTAAAAAAGGGGTACCCAGGAATCAACCCCCCTTTCGACTTTCTCCTTTGGTGATGAGCCGGGAAAAAGTACCGGTAGCTATGAAAACATCACCTGCGACGAAGATATCACCAGTCAACGGGATAGGAGGAGCAGTGGAACGTAGCTCACCAGATCTTCGATTTAATCTAAAAAAGCGAATCAATCCCTTTTTATGCGGGGTGTTCCCTGCAGGGCAGATCAGCCCTGTTAGGCCCTCAGGCACCGGCTAAGGCAGCGGGCTTAACCTACTCGACTGTGCAAACCTCCACGTCCTCTGGCCACTCCGAAGACCTTTTGTTGTTCTGTCTATAATCAAGTCACACTAGTATGTCTCACTATAAATTAAATGAATGTCTTTCTGATTATCTCTAGTTAGGAGCAAGTCTTGTCCTAAAAGGCAGGAAGGAGGTATCCACCGCCTCCCCCTCAGATTCCAGTGTGAACTGAGACTCTTGCTACCCATCTCTGTTCAAACCCACGTTATTCACCCTACCCCTGTCTACCCATTCATCAGCGAAGCCTTCCCACTCGCACACCTCCCCATATACCCAGGAGTCCATTTTATGTCTTCTTCTCTTCTCCCTCTGTACGGTTCCATCTCTCTTTAATACGTAGCTAGCCCGATCGGCCTGGAAAATATGAATCCGTCCTCCATATTTCTCAGCGCATGCCGTTTGTCCTTCGGATAATGTGAAGCCAATCCTCCGCAAGGCGACGCATAGCTCGGAAGTCATCCATTAGCGGTGATTGTTTGATCATCAGCTTGAGTGTATGATTTCCCCCCCGTAAACAACTTTGATGTACAGGTTGTTGAGCTCAACCTTCCGATCAACAGGTTTGAAGCCATCCGGTCTGCCCGCGAGGTCGATCAACCAATCCATTCGGATGGCATAATTGTAGAATAAGTACGAGAAACTGCGAGAGCCCGGGCGAGAATATACATCTAACACTCATGATTGCTCGAACCCGACTAACACCCCACAAAATGCCGTGAATAAAATCCCACAGTCGAGGAGGATATACCTATATACCTTGAGCAAATTTCCGTGAAACTGAATCAACCCTTTGGCGTATTTGCGCTTGCACATCCCATTGAGAAGATAAATTAAAGGCAAAAACATCTCCACGCCACTGATGATCCATCGCATGGAATAATTCTCGACATGGCAAAAAATCTCGGTTCCGTAGTAATGAATTTTCAAATTGTATGTCCCGCTCCCTCTTCGCAACCTGTGAGACTGGACCCCCGCCGCAAAAATTTCAAAGATTTTAATAGCAATAACTTTTTTTAGGTGTTTTCCAAGAGGGATTTGAACTTGCAAAGGCGTCTATAAGGACACTTAACAGACTTAAAGTGTTAGTCTGTTTTTAGAGTTCGTCATGAGGAATCTCAATAGTCTAACTCGATGCCATTCTCAAGTGGCATGTCAAGTGGAATCAAGGATCATATGAGCAGATCTTATCACATGAGACGGCTGTGAGGCACCTCATACACTACTCTCCACCACGAAGGATATTCAGTCAGATGATCTCACTGTACAGTATGTATTCAGCTGTAGATCTAGACTTTACCTTTGTTGAAAACTTCACTTAATCCTCAGTTGCTCATAAACATCAATGAAAATTATGTGGAGGAGCTGTGAGAGGGATATGGGAAACCCCATCTCCAGAAGCCAGGATGCCATGGACATCCCTTCCCTGAAGGCTGTTAAGAACTGAAAACTGACTGATGTCGGTTGACCGACAGGGACCGATCGGAAGGACTTGGCTTCAGCTTATGTGCTGTGCCCTCGCAAATGTCCATTGAGTGTCCTTAAATTTCAGGCGGGTGAAGACTAATCCTAATGAGTTCCTTTCAGTGAGATACCGATCAGGACTGAAGGTTAAGTCAAGTGTTGGGCCAAGGGTCGGCGACTGAGAGTGGACAAGCACACGTGAAGGTGGATGAGGGGATTCTTAGTACAAGACTGCTAGAGGTGTAAGAGGGTATTCTGAGTTGATATTCTGATTGCCTAGTAACTACAACTACAGCAGGTTCATATATGTACAAGTATCAGGCGTCTAGAAAATACTAACTAGGAGAAGAGCGGAACAGGGTATTGACAATGAGCTTGACTAGGAACAGGAAGTTTATGATTAGTTCAGAGGCCAAAGAGATAACCGAGAGCGTAATTACGGGAAAAGGAAATAGTTCGAGGGTTACAAGTATATATAGGCATATGTGAAACATAGGATGAACGGATCATCATATTAAAAGGGATGTATCAAAAGTTTAACCAGATAGTACGAGTATATTTTGACATGGGCGTAAATGGAGTTTGATCACCGCGAAAGCATACGTCAGCATCGGGGGTGATGGTTTCCGATGTGGTGACTTGAGCGATAACTTGAATCGTCGATAGGTGGCGATAACCTCGGGGCCGAACGGCTGCGACACGGTCGTAACAAAGGCAGTCATCACCCCCTCTTGTTACTTTCACTGAAGGCATCCCAAAGCTTTTGGAATTGGAAAACCTTCCAAAAATCCTACAATTTGGCCAAATTTCCTAAGAATTTCTTGAACTGATAAATTGTTTGAAATTTTTTAGTTTTAGTAGGATTTTCCAATGTGGAAAATTATATCTGAAAGTTTTAAATATTTGTATCAGAAAATCTGAGGAAACATTATTAGTCAGAGTTTCTTGATATAAATTTTCAAGGTTTTCATATATGATTTTCCACTTTGGAGAATCTTACAAAAAATAAAAAAATTTCAAATAATTTATCAGTTAAAGAATTATTAGAAAATTTGGCCAAATATTAGGATTTTCAGAAGATTTTCACACTCCAAAAACCTTGGGATGCCTCCAGTGTTTGTTGGCAAAGACAGGCTGTTATATTATCATGAAATTGAATACATGACAACCCATTCAAAGGAGTGCATGCAGGAGGGCAATGACTCTTCCAACTCATGAGAAATCATTTCTTCTGGTGTTAAGCTTGGGGCTTATGGGTCTCTGGGGAAACCCACAGATAATCTGGGTTGCAGGTAGGACTTGGCTTCAGCTTGGGTGCAGCACCCTTGCATTATTGTCATGTCCAACTTCAGACAGGGGAAAATATGTAGGAACCCTAGGAGGTTTGGGAATACACAAGGTTGGGGGTGGGAGACCTGGGGTTCCAAGAATATGCTATGTCAAGTCAGAATGCCTGTGGGCTCTGGGACTACACTGGTACTAAGTTCTTAGAGTGAGAGGTAAAATACTAGGTGTGCATTAAGCTCTGGGCTTATGGGTGGGTCTTCAGAGGAAACCTGTGGATAATCTGGGTGGCAGGTAGGACTTGACTTCAGGTTATGTATGTGCTATGCCCTTGCACAATTGTCATGTCCAACTTCAGGCAGGGAGAAACAGGAAGCCTGGGGAGTCTGAGAATACACAATGTTGGGGGCAGAAGACCTGGGGGTTCCAAGAATATGCTGTGTCAAGTTGGAATGCCCATGGGCTCTAAGACTACACTGTTCCCATCTTGACCCTTGTCCCTAGTATTGTTAGGGTATGTACATGGCGGGTTTCTGGAGAAACCCACAGGATATCCAGTAGGACTTGGCTTCAACTTATAGGCTGCACCCTCACGAGATCATGTTGTCCAATTTCAGACAGGCAGACAGGAATCCCAGGGAGTCTGGGTGGGGTTCATGGGTCGAGGGGTTGTAGGTTGGAGGTCATGGGTCGAGGGGTCGGGAGTCGAGATAAATAAGAGAGATAGATATGTCGGAGCCTGTGGGCTCTGACTAGTGAGAGCGGTGTGATTCAAGGAGGAGTTTAGAGTGGAAAATGTATTAGATTACTGGGGGGAATCTAAGCCGATTTTCTGACTTGATTGTATGTACAACATCTGCCAGACTATATAGACTGTGGAATGAATGACATACCAAATTCAGTAATGATGAAACAAAACTAGCAAAACATGAAACGAGAATAGTAAACACCAAATTTGGTGTTAGGAATGGGACGGAATGGAGCGGCATCCAAATCGTGACAAATCATAAACCATAATGGGAAATGGAGTGGGAGTGGAGTCCAAATTGTGACAGGTCATTTGACTAAAACAGGAACGGGGCTCTGTTAGAGGGATGATGGGTTTTCTGAGCAGGGTCTGGTGACTGATGCGTGGGACAGAGTCGGACATAGACAGGGATGGAGTCCAGTGGGCATTTTGGTGACTGATACATGACGTAATGAAGTCAATGTGGACAAGTCTGACGTATGGAGCCTGGCGGGAATTCTGGTAAACTGACAATTGGTGTGTATAGGGTGCAGGTGCGTATAAGTTAGTGCCTGGAGTCCAGTGGAAATTCCAGTCGTAACAAGTATGGTATGCCCAGCTTTTTCTTGTTCACCCATTTTATCTGTTTGTCTCACCAGATTTGTAGTACAATAATATCTAGCTCTATATAGTCTAGTTAAACATGCACTTACAATCCAATCAGAAAATCAACTTAGCACACCTAGTATTTTACCTCTCACTCTAAGAACTTAGTACCAGGAACAAACATAGGAGGCACAATAAACTAGATGTCAAACAGGTTCAGGGGTGGATTAGGACAAAGCTCTTCAAGTGTCTAAGACTCCAGGATATCTGGGTGGAGCAGTTGGTGAGTCATACTGTAAAAGAGAGTGAAGTGCTTATAAGATGGGGTCCAGGACCCAGTGGATTTTCCAGTCCTAACAGTGTGTTAAGTTGATTTTCTGATTGGATTGTAAGTACATGTTTGACTAGACTATATAGAGCTAGAGATCATTGTACTACAAATCTGGTGAGACAAAAGACAAAACAGGTGAACAAGAAAAGACCAGGCATACCATACTAGGGACAAGGGTCAAGATGGAACAGGAACAAACACAGGAGGCATAATAAGGCAGATTTCAAACAGGTTCAGGGGATTGGGACAAATATCTTCAAGTGTCTAAGGCTCCAGGATATCTGATGGACCCCAGTTGGTGAGTTGTACTGTAAAAGAGAGTGAAGTGCTTATAGGATAGGACCAGGACCTGGCAGATTTTCTGGGCCTAACATCTGGCCATGGATGTTACAAGACTGTGTGGTGTGTTAGGATCCTATTATTTTCAGAGCCCACAACTTGGCTCTACCCTTGTAACCCTCCAGCACACCCACTATTGGTATCCCCAACCATGGTGTCACCACCTGTGGCATTCTGACATATGTTTCCTTGTAGATTACCCTTTTGGCCATCCTGTTAGGACTGGGAAACCCACCTTGTTCCCACTACATTTGACATCTGGTTTATTGTGTTCCTTGTTTTATTGTATGCCTGATCTGGCTTTTTCTCTATCTGGATTTGTAGTACAATAATCTATAAGTCTATATGTATAGCCTAGCTCCTATCTGTGCATACAATCTGATCAGAAAATTGACTAAGTAACCCCTTTAGTAATTTGCATCATTGTATTCTCAGAACTTATGGGTTTCCTGTTTGCTCCCCATCTGAAGTTGGACAATGTGATCATGTGAGGGTGCAGCACATAAGCTGAAGCCATATCCTTCCCTGGAACTCCCATGGTTTCTCCAGAGACCTACCTGTAAGCCCTGCACTTAATAGTGTTTTCTGATCAGATCTCATAGATTGTCTTGATAATGCCTCCAAGAAAGAAACCATCAGAACAACCATCAGAACAACCATCAGAACAACCATCCAAACAACCATCCAAACAACCATCCAAACAACCATCCAAACAACTGAATTTACCAGAGTCTTCCACTCTCTGGTCACTATTCATTTTGTATACCACCCAGACACACAGAAACCAATTGGGCCCCACAGATTAATCCTGTATCGAAGAAGTACTGGAGAATCTGGATGATTCCAAGAATGAGGACAAGTCCATGGCCCATGACAAGGGTAAAGGTGTTGAAAAACCCCCAAACTACACAATGACCACATCTTGAAGATCCTACTTCTGAATTTTTAATAGGTACTATAGATAAATTATGACTCACCTACTCAAAGAAAGAAAGAAGAGAGATCAGGAGCCCCTGCAGTCAAAAGTCAATGCTCCAGAACCCTTCACAGGCCAAACCCAAAACTGTCCACCTTCCTCATGCAGTGTCACTTTAACTTCCACAATCAACCTGCCACATTTTCCATGGACTCCTGAAATGTCAACTATGCACTCTCTTACCTCTCAGGATTTGCATTGAAATGGTTTGAACCAGCTTTTAGGGGACTTACTGAAGAAGAGCCAACCTGGCTTGAAGATTGGAATGTGTTTGTTGAAGAACTACAAATGAATTTTGGCCCATACAACCCAACTGGAGAAGCTGAGAACAGCCTCATGAATCTTCACACAAAGGACAACCAGTGCATCATGGACTATATTGTCCAATTCAATAATCTTGCAGTGCATTGTCAATGGGAGTGTTATGACCATGTCACAACCTGACAGTTCCTGAGGTTATCACCACCTATCGACGATTCAAGTCATCGCTCAAGTCCTCACATTGGAAGCTGTTGGTTTCCTGATGCTGACGTATGCCTTTGTGGTGATCAAACTCTGTTTACGCCCCCGTCAAAATATACTCATACTATCTGGTTAAACTCTGATACGTCCCTTTTCATTATGATGATCCGTTCTACTCTATGTTTCACACATGTCTAAAAATACTTGTGACTCTCAGACTTTTTCCTTTTCTCGTAATCCCACTCTCGGTTAATGTATGGCCTCCAAACTAATCGTAACCTTCCTGTTCCTAGTCAAGCTTATTGTCAATACCATTTTCCACTCTTCTCCTAGTTAGTGTTTTTTAGATGCCTGATACTTGTATATGAACCCGCTGTAGATGTAACTACTAGGCAATCAGAATATTGACTCAGAATACCCTCTTACGTCTATAGAAATCTCATACTAAGTATTCCACTATCCACCTTCACATGCGCTTGCCCCCTCTCAGTCCCCGACCCCTTGGCCCGACACTCAACTTATCCCTCGATCCCGATCGGTAGTTTTGCAGAAAGGTATTCGTTAGGACTAGTCTTAACCTGCCCGAAATTTAAGGACAACCGACAGATAACTGTGAGGGTGCAGCACATAAGCTGAAGCCAAGTCCTTCCGATCGGTCCCCATCAGTCCACTGACATTAGTCAGTTTCAGTTCTTAACAGGGAGTGATTCTGCACTCTGTCATCAATTATACTCCAGTTTGCCTTCCCACCCTAAGGATGAAGTCTCAAAAGGCAAAGACAGCAAACCCAAGACACTTTTCCATATGTGTCTCAAAGCCCAGAATGCAGATGCACACCATTGGGAATGTCAAGCAGAAATTGCCTGTGAGACATCTATGGACAAATCCAATAAGTCTATGTACAGTGAACAAAACCAATAGCAATAACCCATCTACCAGCAATCAGGACTCCATGTGGGTTGAGGGTTGTGTTACCTGTCCACACATTCATGAGTTTATCTGCCTTAATGCATCCACTCTTTTGAACTCTGACTCATTACTTGTAAAACTTACTTCCAATATGATCATAAACTCCATTTTGTGTGCTTCTAGATTCTGGCTCAACCTATTGTTTTGTAGATATTGAATTCACTTGAGAAAACCTGTTGTCAACCTATTAAATTAATCTGGTTGGACTCCAACTTTCGACCCTACAAGCAATTTGGTTATCACCCAACTTGCAACCTATCTATCTGGTTCCCATGCAGAACATCTCAGACAGTCACTTTCTATGTGACACAGTTGGACTCAGTTTTCTCAGTTGTCCTAGGACACAACTGGCTTACCCAACACAATCCCTTGATTGACTGGGTATCAGGCAGTATTACTTTCTGGACACCTGTGACACCTGATGTAACTGTATCATCCCTGGCCATTTCGGTAACTGTGGCCTGGAACCCACAGTAATCCCATCCATTTCCCTTATTAATGCAGCAGCTTTTATTAGGACTACAAAATTGGACAGATCTTAGGCATTCACAATCAATTTAAAGGTTGGTGAAGCAACTAGATATTTTGTAACTCTAGAATCCAAGCACATCACAGACCTAGAAGATATCCTGAGAAATACCATGACTTTGCAGATGTTTTTAGTAAGTGAAAAGCTGACTGGCTTCTGCCCCACAGATAGTACAATTTGAAAATCAATCTTGAAGATGGGGCCCAGCCACCCCTTGGACATATATATGTATTTACTCACTGTCCTCCACACAACTTTCTGCAATCTGGGAGTTCCTGGATGAACATTTGTCCATAGGTTTTATTTGGCCATCAAAGTCTCCTTTTGGAGCACCCATTCTTTTTGTTAAAAAGAAGGATGGATCCCTTTGATTATACATTGATTTTAGAGGACTCAATGCTGTCACACAGAAAGATAAGTATTTTCTCCCACTTATTTCTGATCTACTTGATGCTCTTGTTAAATGCTGTGTGGAGGTTAGTGGAGGGTTTCCGGAGAAACCTGTGGATAATCCAGTAGGACTTGGCTTCAGCTTATAGGCTGTGCCCTCACGAGATTGTGGTGTCCAACTTCAGACAGATGGACAGGACACCCAGGGAGTCCAGGTGTAGTCAATAGGTCGATGGGTAATAGGCGATAGGTTGGAGGGTTGGTCAGAAAGCCCACAGGCTCTGACAAGGTCGATAGCATTGTGTTTCAGAGATGAGAGATAGAGTGGGATATATGTTAAGTAACTGGGGGAGGACTTAGTCAATTTTCTGACTGGATTGTATGTACAAACATCAGCTAGACTATATAGACTGTGGAATGTATGGAATACCAAATCCAGTAATAATGAAAACCTAAACAAGTAATCATGAATTCGGATGGATAAACACCAAACTAGGTGTTAGGGACAGAGGTGGGTCTGAAGCATGATAGGTCATTTGACCATAATGGGAATAGGCTCAGTTAGAGAGCTGACAGGTTGTCCAGGTGGAGTCTGGTGACTGAAACAGAGTTGGACCTAGACAGGTTTGATGTGTGTGGGTCCTGGCAGGTGTTCTGATGACTGGTGTATGAGACACAGGGGTCAGGCATAGACAGGTTTGACATCTGGGTCCCAGTGGGTTTTCTAGTTAACTGTAACCTGTTATAGAGAGTTGGGTGCATGTAGGATGGGGTCTGGAGCCTGGCAGGTTTCCTGGTCCTAACATGATAAAATTGTACAATACTCTCTTGATTTATCTTGAAATTATGCAATGTATTTTGTATTTTTATCTTATAAACTGAATGGGCTACAGAATTTTTATCTTTTATTCTTCTTTAACTATACATATATCTTTAAAAACTGGCCACCTGGCACTTACTACATGACACATGGGAATATTGTGTGACACACACACAGTAACCTCATGACATGTGGGAACATTACATCAGCATACTGTATATACTACAATGGAAAGTACAGTAGCAGCAACTCCTGGAATATTCCAGCAGTTTCCAGGTAAAATAGCTAAAAATAGGATAGAAATAGTTACTAGAATATTCTGAAATGTCTCAAATCTCAATACAGTAAGCAAAAAAAGGGTTGCAATGTTCAGTAAATTTTAACTCAAATGCTTATAACTCCAGAAATAAATTAGCTAAAATTAGGAAAAAAATATAAGTTAGAAAGCCCTGTTTCTGAGCTTTAACATTATAACCAAGTTTTTCAAAAATATTCACTCATTGTTGAGGTATTAAATATTTTGTACAGGAGTATCATTGCAACCCTTTTTTTGCTTTCATTCTGTAGATAAAAGGGCAGGTTGGGTTGTATTTGATTGTGTGATCATGTGACATGTTCAAAACATTCAACACATGACAAACAGACTGCAACAGTCTTGTTGAGTGATAGGTAATCGGAGTGAACCCCTGATCACAGGATGAATTTATTAAGTTAATAAGGTGATTCGCATCTAATGAATGAATGATATTAGGAATAAGGCTTGTGAAGGAGACTGTAAAGTTTGGGGGTGGATCTCTGATGATATGGGGCTGCATGCTGTGGGAGGGAGTTGGGTATGCATGCAAGATTGATGGGAGGATGGATGGAGAGTTGAACACCAAGATTCTGCAAGATGAACTTCAGGAAAGCCTTGCCTTCTATGGCAAGAATCCCTCCACTATCATCTTCCAGCAGGATAATGATCCCAAGCACAAGTCCAAGAAAGTTACACCTTGGTTTGAAGATCATGGATATACATAAGGTCCTTCCATGGTCAGCACAGTCCCCTGACCTCAATCCTATTGAACGTCTCTGGGATCATCTGAAAAAGAAGCTGGAAGAGTATGGGAGGGCCCCAGGAGGGATATTGGAGCTGTGAAAGAGGGTATAAGTAGAGTGGGATAAAATAATGCCAGAGGTGTGCCAGAATTTGATTGGAAGTATGCCTAGGAGGGTTGCAGCAGTGATCAAGGCTAAAGGAGGTCATACCAAGTACTAGAATTCATAGCTTTATGTTTATAAAATGAAAGCAAAAAAAAATGCAATGATACTCCTGTACAAAATATTTAATATCTCAACAATGAGTGAGTATTTTTGAACAAACTTGCTTATCATGTTGAAGTTCAGAAACAGGGCTTTCCAATGTATGTATATTTATGCCTAATTTTAGCTAATTTATTTCTAGAGTTATAAGCATTTGAGTTAAAATTTACTGAACATTGCAACCCTTTTTTTGCTTACTGTACATAAGGAGCTTGTTAATGTTTTGGTGAAAATATGACCAGATCTATAGAGGACAAGCCCAGTACAGTCTGAGTGATATTGTTGGTTATAAACACATAAGGGGCTCTCATGTGTAACTACAGGATTATATACTCAGAACAAGAAGAGTAATGAATGTGGGTAATAATGACCCCAGTCACTATACAACTCTGACTGCTCACTTTACCCAAAAATATAACAGAGCTCTGCTCCAGCCATGAAATATAACTTATCTAAACTTATTTTAACCCATTTATCACCACATCTGTGTCTCATTACAGCAGCAGTTAAATTACACTCCTAGTTGGGCTGTTGGACCTCTTGCCACCTCTAGTTGAGCTTCTGGCAACAATCCTGTTCCCCCTTACCACCTCTTATAGGTCATTGATGGGGTATGAAAGATGAAGAAATTTTAATATTTTCAAATTTTTATAGGCTCCTTGCATTTGACCCTTACCTTCCAGATCACCTGATGTTTTGACACATACATATAACTGATGAACCTTACCAAGTTCTAGGGCCTCCTTGGAACATCAGCCTTAAAGGGAGGGTAGTGTTAGGACCAGGAAACCCTCCAGGACACAGAACCCATCCTATATGCACCTGACTCTTTATATTGTACAAACCAACCAGTCACTGGACTCCAACTAGACATTCCAGACCCCCTTGTTCCCAATCTGTCTGATGTCTGGTTTATTGCACCCCTTGTTCCCAATACATTTGACATCTGGTTTATTGCATTCCTTGTTTTATTGTATGCCTGATCTGTCTTTTTGTCTATCTGGATTTGTAGTACAATAATCTATAAGTCTATATAGTCTAGCTACTATCTGTACATATGTACAATCCAATCAGAAAATTGACTAAGTAACCCCCTCAGTTATTTGCATCAGTGTAGGTTTCCTGTTTGCTTCCATCTGAAGTTGGACAACATGATCTTGCAAGGGTGCAGCACATAAGCTGAAGCTACATCCTTCCCCAGAACTCCTGTTGGTTTCTCTTGAGACCTACCCATAAGCTCCACACTTACCACATCCCATCCCAACAATCTCATATTACCCATTCTATGTGTATGAATACTTGCATTTAGTATTAGTGTAAAGATCCATTCCCGGAGACTCCATGGAGTATTTCCTGGATATCATATCAGGTTCTGAACCATCTTCTGGACTAGTATCAAGATCTGGAATCCACCAGAACCTGACCCTCATCCCTCAAGTACCCTTCAACTCAAATCCCATTCTGGTATTCTGCCCTTGACTAGACACCTGTTATGACCCAGAACCCATCAGATTCTGCCCTTTCCCAGCTAGCATCTCCAAGTGTCCTTGGTCATTTCCCAACCTAGTGTTATAACTGTGTCACAACCCTGTCACAGCCTGACAGTCCCTGATGATACTGTTGTCCACCTGCATTTTAAGTCATTGACCAAGTTATCATATCAGCAACCATCAGCATACCGACTCTGATGTACTATATGTATACCTTCATGGCAATCAAACCCTGTTTATGCCCCTGTCAAGTTATACTCATACCATCTGGTTATGCTTTGATACGTCCACTTTTACTATGATGATCCATTCTACTCTATGTTTCATATATGCCCATATATACTTGTAGCTCTTGGACTATTCCCTTTTCTCGTAATTCCAATCTAATTGTAACCTTCCAGTTCCTAATCAGGTGTATTTGTCACTAATTGGAGATTCCCACTCTTACCTTAGTTAGTATTTCAAGACACCGATAACTAGTATTTAAGTCCAATTGTATTGTAGCTACAAGGCAATCAGAATATCAACTCAGAACACTCTAAAACAACTCTCATAGTCTTGCTCTAAACATCCCATTCTCCACCTCTGCTTGCACTCGTTCACTCTCAGTTTCTGACCCTTCACCCCTACCCTCAACTTATCCTTTGGCTTCTGATCAGTGACTTACCGAGAGGATTGTCTGACAGGGCTAGTTTTCCACCCACCCGAAATTTAAGGACACCCAATGGTCACTTGCGAGGGTGGCCCTCCAACTCTAAAAGTCTCTTCACTGTATCCCTTGCACATACCTCTAAGGGACGGAACTGCATCCCTAATATCCTACAGGCTTTCGTATTGGAAAATGGTCTTAGATACGTGATATCCCTATTTAAGCCGGACGTGCCTCTGGGTACATGTGCTAATGGTTCAGGATGGTGGATGGCGTCAAGGACAGACTGCCATGTGAATGTGCCTAGTTTATGCAATGTAAAAATGATAAACCGAGTTATTTCGGCATGAATACGGGAATCAATGAACACACCGGCTGCAAAAATCAATCTTTCTCCTCCAGCTTCCTCAACACGCAGAGCTCTCACATGCCCTTCAGCAACGTCTCTGACATCAACCCAATTTTCGGCAGGAGCGATGGAAGATGGTGGTTTGCCTTTGATTATGAGATAAAAGTCCACGAGAGAGAGATTGAGGGAAGAGGGAGTTTGGAGATGTTGGATCGGCGGCTGAGGAAACCAAACAGACAGTGTGTAAATGAGATGTATAATATGAAGACACCTAATTGGCGTACACCCCATACCTGTGGACAAAATGTATCAAGCCGAGAAGGTGTTAAAATTATATCTTTGATCCACATACCAAAGGCGGATTTAAAATTGTGACGTCCCAATTAACCTCCTTCCCATGGATCTCGACGAAGTCCCATACCGCTTTCAAAATAATGGGAAAAATTTATTTGGAATTTCAGAAGCAAATTAGGTAGCTTACCACGTTCCGCTAATACCTTACTTGCATAATACCAATGCACCGGATTTGCAGCACTGCCTTTTTGTTTTATCTCATCGACGGAAAATTGATTCCAATTCACCTTTGAAATATCTTCTACAATCACATAATCGAACTTTTCACCATAACTTGCGAACAATTTTCGGAGATAATCTCCTTTTGTTTCCGAACGAACCGTACCACGAACCAAGAATCCTTGCTCAAGTAGAGTTTTGACTACCCATGTTGCGACAAACCCCGAAGCACCTGTTACTAATACTCTGCTTCCTGGTTGTACAGAAGGCATTTAATGGTGGTGTGAAGGCGTGTGCAAGATGGACCGTATGTAATTTATGACCTATGAACGGAAGAAGCAGTGAAAGGGCCGCCGGCAAGCTGACTCATGACGGCCACTGGATACTAGAATATGATGAACATGGCCAATAGGGAAAACTGCATTTGTGCCACGAAAACAGGGTGCGGGTGCATGTAGAGTTATTTTGGGTCACCTGATCATGACAATAAATTAATTAGGATGTTAGACCAATATACCAGACACAGAAGAAAAATGAAGAGGAGGTATCGAAGTAACATCTCAGGTTTAATTCTAATACTTCCCACAACTTCGAATAGTAACATAGTTCAATGGTGGATAATTGTAATTGACGAAAATCAAAATTTGGGGCTATATATATATATAGTTATTTTATCGCACGGCCGTCAAACTTGGTCCTAGCGATAATAGCATTTTGATTAGAAGTCAATCGTAAAATTCAGAGAAAATCTGGCAAAGTTCTCTTATTCGTAACGAGATATTCAATGACCTTATATTACGGCTTATTGTGGTCCACAGATCAATTTTTAGAATAGATACTTGTGGGGACTTCAGCATGCCAGCGACAGTTTTCATGGGTTGGGGCACCAAATTTGTATGCTCACAAACCATTAGTTAAGCGACCATGAAAATGCCACGTTCGAATTCTGCCACTCGAGAAAGGTATGATATAGTTAGATTTACAACAATAGGTGGCGACTAAGTTAAGTTCACAGCTTGAAATATGTGAGAAAAATGCAGAGATGGCCAGCATTTTCGATATATTTCTGAATGTATAGCGTTTCTTAAGTTCATAAAGCCTACGGTACGGATACGGAAGAAAATGGTAATTTGACAAGAAACACTGCCATAAGTTAAACTCATACTCTCGCGAGTGGCGCACTAGTGACACGCACGCTTGCGCCATCCGGCTCATCGCCACCCAATTTCCCACTGCAACAGAGTAGTGGCGGCTAAGTGACGCGTACCATAGGTTCATGATATTTAGGGAAGACATGTTATAGATCGCCTCAATCATATCACCCCTTCATCTCACCATGAGCAGCGTCTCTGTCTCTGCTGTATTCGCCGTCCAGGAAAACCATAAAGATACAGCACTTCCATTCCCAAGGCCTTCCCACCATCTTAATGATAGCGCTTCCCATTTCACTAATCCCTGGAGCTCATTCCGGTAATGAGAAGCTACTTCTCAATATTCCTTATCTGACTTTTTAGACATACAGAACCCCTGGGCCACAAGAGTGGTTTCGCTATGTGCGTTTCGATCCGGGACACATTCGACGCTAATGGGATGCTCGCGGTGCAGATTAAAAAAGCACCGGTGCCGCCCCCTGTTTCCAAAGACATTCACAATTTAGTCGGCATGCGTACACCAGACTGGGGAGTCAATGCGCCGTCGGATAGAATCAAGGCTACTTGGCTAGGGTGAGCGACAGTCGCAGCTAATCACATACTGTAACTCAAATGTCTCCTGTACCTTGATATAGTCATGCTTGCTTCCTCCTTGAACTTCCAACGCCACTCGGTGCCGCACGAGGCCCCCGCATTCTATTTGATCCAGTATTTTCTCATCGTTGCTCACCATTCTCGTGGCTTGGGCCAGGACGTTACACTAGTAAGGATATGTGAATGTTGTGCGACAAATGTGGCATTCATCCTTATCGCGCCTCCTAGAGACTCCATGTAGCCTGACTGACATTCCCGAAGTAGATGTCATAGTTATTTCTGTATGTCATTTATTCTCCTTATGCATCAAGACACTGAAAATAACTTAAACCAGCATAACCATTATGACCAGTAAGTTGCATTAAATGTCTCTAAAAGAAATAACAACTGTCTTATATGTACAGTATGGACACCGGAACTTTGAAGGCCCTCCTAATCCCTGAATCAAAGGGGAGGTCAAAGTCCATGCCCATTCCCAGAATCCACACCTACGCGCCTCTCAACAACAATGCCTACTTTAATTCCATCTCTATTCCTTCCTCTCACTATCATTGTTTAGACTGGTGGGATGCCAATGACATAACTGTTGAGCTTCCCAAAACTGCCTCGCCCTCGTCGAAAGAAAGCGTCTCTGGGACAATATCGGCTACTTTCCGCCTTACCTGTACCCCCGCCCAACATATCTCCGGGAGAGGACTTCTAGATCGCTACACGACATTGTGGTCATCCTGGGTTGTTGAATCTTCTCCCCGTCAGAGCCCAGGATATATTAATAAGGAAAGTAGAGCTGTTAAGGTTTGGTTTGGAGGCGACACAGGCTACCGAACCGTTAGATCCGGCGAGGATGAATCTTTACTCCCCGTATGTCCTGTATTTTCCGAAATTGGAGAGAAATTCGGTGGATTCGATTTGGCGTTCATTCCCATTGGGTACGTACATCCTTATCGTAATTTCACTCCAAGCTTGATGTCATAAACAAAATCTGATAATTAAATTCACAAAATAACCAGAGCGTATGCCCCGCGTGCTACATTTTCTTCAGTACATTGTGACCCTCATGACAGTGTCTGCATTTTCAAAGACATTAAGGCGAAAAGAGGTATTGCGATGCATTGGGGGTACGTATTTCTCCAATGGGACCTTCGTGCCTACACTGATTCAATTTTATACTCTTTCTCCATTCTAGAACATGGATCCTTACCACCGAGGAAATCATGGAACCGCCCACACGACTTAAAGAAGAATGTGCAAAGGAGGGGTTGGAGGTAGGCATATTTGACGTTTGTGGTATGGGCGAGACAATTGTTGTTTAGGGTATTGTTGCGTTGTGGTGATAACATCTCACTTTCAGATCGAGGTTCATTAATTTGAAAAAATTCTTTTTCTTACTATGTACTTACGAATCAGCATGGCAACTTTGAATATTTATTATAATGTTGGGCAAAAATATCGATTGGTTGATATTCTTACTCTGTCGAATTTACTCCCCGCTTCCGAACGAAAACATGCAAAATAAGGATAATGGTCTGAAGAGATAATTCTCTCTCCTTCACTTTACTTTCTTTGCAAGCGCCACATAAACTGACCGTTGCCATAATATTACTGAGTTATAAAGAGTATTACACCAGCAATAAAGTAATTGTCAATCGATATCCTATCCATAGCCGCATGAGCAAGCATTTTTCTTCAAGTTGAGCAACAAATATTTACCTGTAAAATCAACAGTTGCACACTCCTGTAGTGGGATTAGGCGTGATCGTAACACCAGGAGGTTCAAGGGGGCAATTGCAAATGATCGGGTCTAGAATATACGAAGCCAGTCAGTCTCTTAAAAGACCATTGTAATGATGTAGTCTATCCATAATGACTTACCACAGCAACCAATGCCACTGCAAGAGTTTGGATCAGGACAAGACACCTGAGGAGGGACACACTCTCTTATGGCAAGGCAGCTACCATGTGTAAAGATGACCAATGTGCTAGCAAAGAGGAGGAAGACAGCGCGGGTTTGCATTGCAGAGGGTAAGTAGGTTGTAGACACCTGAATTGTACCAGTATATGATACAAACTGGACATTATATAGTGAAGCAATCGGCGGCAATCACTGCTTAGTACCGATGCATTAGCTGAATCCAAAAGAGTTCTCCAATCGGATTAACACGCAGTCTGTAAGCCTGGCCACCTTACCACATACGTCATCACCAACCTCTCCCATCAACCACTCATTGTTCCGCCACTTGATTGTTAAGTAGCGGCCTTGTGCCTGATCATGTGGTTCTTTGTTGTCCCACCTGACTATATAAAAACCCATATTCTTATAGTGATCGAATCAATGTTCTCTTCGACCATTAATCCTTTCCCCACTCTTCCCTAGGGAACCTCGCATTCACCTTGTATCCTACTGATATTTAAAAATAAAGAAAACTTAGTCCTGTCCGTGTTGACCGAGTGAGGTTGATACTGACAGCCTTACACAGTCAGAGGAGACGGCTAGGGACCTGACATCACCATCTTGATGGCACATGCTTACTTATTTTATAGCTCTGAATATGAGCTCGTTGGAAGTTCTAACACAGCCGTTTGAGTATGAATGTTTTACTGCAAAGGCTGGTAAGGGTATGCGAATCCTCAAGACACGTCAAATAAGATCAGATAAAAAGAATATTAACCGCTTCCTATATAGAAAATATGGATGGTGTTAAATTCCATTTCTATACGAACAATTGTACCTATCTGTACTACCTGGCCGAACTCGGAGCTGAAGCAAGTCTTATTTTACAAATTAAAGATTGACATCATGTGTCCCCTGAATCCATGCCAATAACGCATCATGAGTATTGAGGCGGCACTGGTGAACTTCGCCGATATCTCCACTGGCTCACTGAGGTAGGTTTGATGATTCAAAGTAAAGGATAATTTTCAGAGGTATAACTTGGCAAGGATAAGAGGACGAGGGGCGCTTTCATAGAGTAAAATGAGTTGTCAAAAGAAAAAGATATTTGTATGAAGGAAAGCGAAAAAAAAACCACCCTTCGACATTGCAGCCCAAGCTAAATACAGGGCCACTCCGGTGTTGCGCAAAGTAGAAGGCAGCACGAAATAAGCGACTGAGTCAACCAGACAACGTAACCTTGACAACATCAACATTTCATCATAAACAAACTACTAAATTATTCAAATTCCCTATACTCACCCCAAATAGACCCAATTCTGCCCCCTAAAACAATCATCTGGAATATTGTGCGGCCCGGATAGACAACACCTTTGAACATCTTATTGACGAAGTAGAGAGAGTTGAATAAAATATAAACTACAATCCTTTCAGCTTAGCCATGGGCCATGGTGTGTGAGCCTCACGACACAAAGAAATATTAGCCAAAGTTGGGAGCAGTAGTAGTTGGTACCGGCAGGTATTTCAAAGATCTAGAAGTGGTTTAAAGCAGTTGCAAATACTTAACAGGGGTCTATTATTTTTGACGAGTCTTATGCCCCTTGGTACCTATAAGGAAGAATAGACTGCCCTGGTGTGATCGCATCCCGAAGTCTTCAATAACGTGACAAACTGTTGGACGGGAGACCTTGGAGGATTAATTTTAGTGGGACAAGTTTCCCATAGGACCACTACGAGTGTTCTGGTGAAGAGCAGGAATAATATATTGCAGTGGATGATGTCCGTTTTTTGAAAGCTGTACGTGAGGTGACCAGAGTTTACGTGCAAGAGCCATTTAAGCTGCGAAGATCTTTTGCCGACAATCTAAGGAGTCGTTATCAGTTGAACATTGACATTCGTTGCGTGAATTAACGGCATGTAAAACGCTCTTCCAAAATAATTCTGACACATGTGGATATAATGCTAGGCCCTCGAATATTGGTCAATAACATGTCGTATACACAACGATATTGCAACTCAAGGTAGCTGAATCTAGAAGCTACTATATCATCTCAAGTATCCTGCCAGCATGTTACAGTATCCCTTTTTTCCTCCAGTATTCTTCAAGTCGACGAGAGTGGTTACTCGTGCCTTCGATTCTCTTGTAATGGACAACATTTCAAGTTCCCTAACCCAATGCTCACTCCAGATATAAATGAGCTCGACACAACCCAAAACCTCCCCATAATTCACCATTGTAGCTACCTAGTATGTAGTACTCTGCTTTCTACTAGCATAAAGAGTAGCCTAGTTAATCCCTTCTTAAGGGAAGGCGACCTCAAGTTTCAGAACGTCATTCACGTTTTTTAAGGTCGAATTGTCACCTCCTAAAGGAAATCAATAGTGGCGCCGGGGCATAATGTTACCGAATGCATTCCATGCCCCGGAAAAAGGAGGCAATGGTTGAATCATTTTCGAATAATGTCAAAAATTTTAAGAATATGGGATTTAATGCTTCTCGTATTAATTCGTGTTCAAGGGGCTGCGGACCACTCACGGTCTGGAAAATGATCCACCTTGAGTCACCTATTCCAGTCGAAACTGTTACCTATAACGTATCGAGATTACGAGAAAATTCCCTATTATTGTTTAGCAGCTATGAATTGGAGTGATATGAACCCCTCATTTCTAACAGTATCATCACAATGAGACCAATCGAGGTATGCTTGTATTTCACCGCTACCACCGATAATCATCGCACAGTTGATGACCGCCGTCAGGGAAGAACGGCCTAATTCTAAAGCATAGCTAAAATCAATACTGTCCTCGCTAATCAGTGCACATCGGTTCCCGAAAATAACACATTGGTCACCATTGCTATCAGGCATCGGATTTGAAATTTAGCCCCTCAAATTGGATTTGGGACAAAACTTTATACTCATACCACAATTCTGTCACATTTCTTCCCCTTAGAGATTCCATATGTTAATCAGTCCGCATCTAAAGTGACATTCGAAATCATCTGTCTTACTGAAGCTGAAAATATTTCAACTTTTGCTGACGGTGTAACCAGGGGTCTATTTAGGTATGATCGGGTGGGGGTAGTGTGCCTTGAATTTGATTAAGTACTGTATCTTAGCCTATATTTCAAAGCTTGCATTATTTTAAATAGGAAAAAAAATCTAATCGTGTTTGCAAAGTAGTACAGCTTTTGAGATGACGAAACATCGCGGGACGGCATCTGCAAAGCTCTAGTATTGTCAGTTTACATGGATAGGCCAATGCGCTATGATATTGGTCAAATTTATAATGCACATTGGTGAACTGGGCGTTTTCGACGGAACGTGGAATGGCTTCTTTGACGGAAGCACAGGCTGCGGGGATTAGGGCACAAGCCGTTTGTAGTACATTGAGGGTGATAGAACATGTTTTAACGGATTTCACCTCCAGTAAATCAATCTCGTAGATTGATCCGTGCAGTTTGTCTAGTGTGACGCTTAGTGAAAACGTAATGGCTGCGGACAACGGCCGTGACCTGTGGCGATAGCGTGGGAGCCATCTAATATACAAGCAGGTAGAACAAGATGTGCAGCCAATGCATCCCAAATTTGAGTAAACCTCGGCCATGATCGGCGAAGCCAGATTTACTTGAATGATAGTAATCACTTATGGAGTACTGAATTCAAGGTTGACTGAAGGATATGTAGACTATGATAAATTGTGTGACTTTACCGACCTTAGCAGTTATCCGGATGGCTGGTGTGCTCCGCATCAGACAGGTACTACTACTCGCGCCGGGATGAGGCACTGCGATCATCACAATTCTGGATGGGCTACTGCGTCGAGCGTTGCCTTCCCCGCCGGGACGCAGTGATTAATCTCACAGCGGCAAGCATACTGCACTGCATTGATGTTATCGCACTGGATGCTACCACCTGACCTGACTTAAATAGTGGGCAACGTCTCCGAGGTTCTTCAGAAATCTAATTGCATTTTAATCTATAGCTTCAACATCTCTTTTTTCTTTTTTGGTTATGTCAAGTAAGCAATCTTCTTTCAGCAGTGTTCTCGAGTAACGAACCTACATAGACTCGTCCGCCGATAACTCTGATATTGTTACTTCGACCACTTTTTATGGGTATATTCCAACGAATTGGATATGTCTCACCTTCCTCATCCTCTTCGGCGCTACAACTAGTACGTTATCTTTCCTTACAAGGAGAAAATATAATCAACTTTCCATTAAAGTCGCGCATGTATGGCAGTCTGTCTTCCTTAGATCGCGTATGTTTTGGATTCTCCCTACAATAGTTCTTTGCGGAATTGGTGAATTGATCGGTTGGAGTGGGAGATACTGGAGTAGTCAGAATCCCGTTAATCAAAACGCCTTTACAATCCAGTTTGTATCGGCATATGGCTTAGTCGATCCCAGCTGACGAATAGCCACAGAATAGTATCAACAATATTTGCACCCGTCTTCCTCACTGCGGCCATGTACAACATACTTGGAAAGCTCATCAATATTATGGGGGAGCAGTACAGTCGTATAGCGCCAAAGACTTGTGTGTTATTACGTTTTATATATCCTCCATTTACGTATCGTCTCACTAATATCCTCAGATCTCAAGATATTTATCACTGCCGATGTTCTGTGCCTGCTCGTTCAATCCGGAGGTGGTGGAATTGCATCTGGAACGTCAGATTCTGCAGTGCATTTAGGCTCAAAAATTATGCTCGTCGGAATTATACTTCAACTAAGTATGTTTCGTTTGCTGTCTTTACCGTAATCTGTCTTCTACCTATGTCTACGTCGCTTACCCCTCTTATAGTCACTCTACTGTTCTACATGGCTCTGGGTGTCGAATTTATCATCCGTGTGTACCGTAATAAACCTCTCATCAAGAAGAGCCACATGTCTCAGGCTGTGGATATCGAACAAACACGGAAATCAAATAATGACAATCGCGTGCCACACAATGTTCATCTCATGATCATTGGTTTAAGCATATCCACCATCCTTGTGCTTATCAGGTAAGCAAATGTTGATCCTAGGTTATATACCATGCTAAAAAATATATTTAGATCTGTCTATCGAACAGCAGAGCTAGCTGATGGATTTAAGGGACCCATACTTAGGACGCAAGTCTATTTCAATACGTTGGATGCTACTCCCATCGTTTTGGCACTTTTGACCCTTAATGCTTTCTCTCCCACTATCCTTCTCAGGCCCGTGAACGATCCGGGAATGCCGGTTTAACGACGGGAGATCTCGCCCATTTTAATTCGAACTCCTATGGACATTTGTGTAGGATAGTTTGTTACAAGATGTATATTCTGTGAAAAACACCAATACATAGCTTTGTTGTGTATTCAAATGGCTTTTTCTGGTCATGAGATGTATGTAGAGCTGATGTGAAACGTGAATTACTGTAATCTTCAACATTTTGATGCCATGAATAATGTTTATTTTCGTGAATGTGCGAAGCCCATCCTTGACCTTGAACACTTAGAAAACTTAACCCGGCCACAAGAGGAACTTCAAAGACGTTTCTCAGTGTAATATAATAAAATTTAACATTAGTGATTGGCAAGGCCCTGCCTCAGGCCGTGGGCGGGCTGAGTAAGCGACCGTTCAATTTCTTTTCCAGTCCCCTTGTGCACAATGAACCAAGTGTTCCGTGAACCAAATAATATTGAATTGAGACAACTTCCCCCAAGTTTAGTGGGTGAATCCTCTGTTGGAATACGAAGTGAGTCTCGTTACAAACGGATAAGGGCTACAATACATGTATCGTCCTTATATGTATACGTCTAGTAACTGCTTACTAATATAGGCGTATGGTCCGTGCTTCTTGCTGCTCGCATATCAGATTCCCAAAATCCAACATCCTCATCCACATGCCCCGTACCAGCTGATGCGCCTACCGCCGAAATGGGATCAAAGGATTTGTTGAAACATAGTGTAAGCCTGGTGCCCCAGTCTTACGCATTCTCCTTTTGTTTCACTCTTTTGTGCCACTCCTTTTGTTTTAGCACGTGATCACAGCATATATAAGCCTAGGTAGTTTTCCTTTCTCTTACCTTACCGTACGCTGCATCTGCCTGTATCCTGTTCTTGTTCTGGACAATAAACCGTGGTCCTGTCAACTCATGTGACCGCCAGTGATCCCAATTGACGACGGGATTACACATAGCCTACCTTGAAAACCTTGAAACAGCAGCTCTCGCAGAGTATGCCAATAATATTTTACTTCGAAATGTAATAGTACTGCTTACCTCGCCACTGCATAGGATTATGAGAGCCTGGGCTAAGCACCAGGAAACCAAAAATATAAGGAAAGACGCGACCATTCTTGAACTAAACGCTAAACCCTAAGTTTCAATGAAACCATTTGACGACACATTGCTCACGTCCTCAGTCAATCCACTTTGAAACCCAGCAGACGCAGGATTATCAAAGTCAGTGGGGACAACAGCCGCAGGAGTACCCGTGTTTACAGCGGGGGATTTTGGCTAGCGGGGATTCAGAGGCTGCATTGCTTGAAGTTGAGCTATCATCTGATGAAGAGGAAATTTATGTGAATGATGCAGCTTGAAAGGATGTTGCCCTAATATAAATTGATAATATTTTTGAGAAGTTTATTTGATTTTATTAGTAGACTACAAGTTTCCAAATGCCATCTTGTACCGTTTTTACCCGCCCGGCTGAGCCCAGCCCAGGCCGTCTCTTAAAGCCCGGCCTGAGATATTGGCAACCCAAGCCGTCAAGGCCAAGCCCAAGCCGGGGCTTTCAGGGGGCCGGGCTTTGCCAATCACTATTTAACATGATGTAATATATACATTCAGAGGTTTCAAGTATGCAACTAAGCATAGGAAGTTGAAGTCCATCATATATAAAAGGTCTCCATCATTTATCACATGCCGGCCCATAAGTCCTTTGCCTTATTATCGAACGCCCATTTCCAGAGATGTTCCGAAGGTTTGGGAGGGGAAGTGATCATCAAGGACGGCACTGTGATAAATATCACCTCCAAGCATGCATACCACGGATCTGACGTGTCCACCGTGATTAAGTTAGGAAACCCCTCTAATGTAAGGGATACCAGACGAGGGAATCTGTGCGACATGAATATTGGGAGGATAACACGTAGGAAGTCATCTTTAGGTGGTTGAGAGACCATATTCCATTCCTCTGCTATGCCCTTTCGAGTCAGTCTTGCCCCAAGCGTAATGTCTTCCAAAACATTTCTTAGAGACAAAATAACTCCTTTCCATACAGTCAGAATATTTATGATGGCCGGGTGAAGCATCATATGTCCTCCGGGGAATCTCAAAGTGATGGATGTGAGATTAGAAAATTCAAGTTGACCACCACTACTGAGGCGTCTAAGTAGCGGGGTCGTCAGCGATGGCATGCAGTCAAGAGATAGTTCTCTGAGCTGGGCGGGATGAATCAATGATCGGGCGGCCTCTGCCAGTATGTTTCCTTCCAACAGAACTTGCCTACATTTGGGAAGAATACGGACGAATTTTAGGAAATCTTCACGAGCCTCGATTTCCTGGCCATTATATGGCTTGACGAGCTCGATTCTCCGAAGGTTGGACATTGCTGCCACACAATGCATGAGCGGAAGCAATGACTCTTTGTGTCCCAGGGACCATCCAAAGCTTTGGATATGTAGATATAAACTTGGATGGGTGGTAAGTGTCTTACGAAGACGAGCCTGCGACTTCTGTAGAGGTTGCTTATCGGCGACAGTAATACTGTTACCGACTGGAGTAAGGATGAGCTTTATCTCTCGATAAAGGAATGGCGTAGCCAAAGCACTGCTTCGGCGCGACACCAGCGTGAGTGCTAAATAATCTGTGGTGTCGAGCTCAAGTAGAATGCGCCTCATCACATCGTCCACTAGCTTGTGGAAACTCCCGCTTGTGTGTTCTTGACTTTTCGATAAGACTTGTGTTTTCGGTGTTTTCGGTGACTTGTTTGATAATGCCGTGCGAAATCTACAATCCTCAATAATGTCATAACAATAAATCATCTGTTACATATCGACGTACCTTTTCATTTCGGGACAGATATTAGAGTGATGTAGAGGCTGACTAGGGACCTGTACGTCTTTATATTCACTCAACTATCAGGAAGCACTGCCAGGGGCAGGCTAATCAAAATCTATAGATCTTCACATGATGCGTTCCAAGATTTCTGACGCAGTCTTTGAGGTCTTTAAAAATTACAGCACAGCTTATTTACCAAACCATGTTTGCCACTAGTTGTCTCAAAGATAACGTGTTTACCCCCTGTATCAGACCGTGGTAGTCAAAAATTCAAAAAAAGGGCAGTGGGAACGGCCATGCCAATAGGCAGGAACTGCTCATATGCACCATGTCAGACTTGACGCACGAGCGTGGGTTACATCATGGTGGACCTGGCGCGCCTACTTTGACTCGTTCTACATGTCACTTGAATTACTGGTCCTACATTTCAGAATTCATTAGGGGTACTTTGACACTATTTTGATGGTGCAGATAGCATAATTTATGCTTGTTTTTTCAACCACATTTTCCTAGGTGGATCTGTGGAATATTCATCACAAATGGGGACTTGTCCACCCCTTCATATTGTAGTTGATTCTCATCAGCTGCCTCATTCCCTCCCCTGTTGGGGAGTAGGGAGACTCTTGCACCTCCTGCCTCACCTTGGCCTCCCATTCCTTCTTCTGTCACTTTAAAGAGTTCCGCCTGCATGGCATGGACATCCAAGTCCTCATCAGAGGAACCCATGAGAGAAGTATCAAGATGGTGTTGTTATTGGTGGTAGTTGAAGGTCAAGGACCATGAGCAAAAAAATTAGATTTCTCAAAATTTATATTCAACAAATACACATCAATTAATTTAACTAGGCAGAACCATTAGGACAAGCAAACATAACATTATCATTTTTAGGTACTATAACTTTTATATAACTTTTTTTTTCAGGATAAATATGTGACACACCCCGGTCTATTCTTTTGTTCATCAGTCTTGTTGTTGGGGAGGGAGGCATTGCTTTGGGAGTAAGGTGGGTGTTAGGGCCCATGCCTGGACTCCACCCAAAATTCGACTTCTTATTATCTTCTCCCATTTCAACTATGGTCACTTTCCCAAGTCATATTCCTCTTCACCCTGAAACCCAAGGCTCCTCCAAAAATACATTCATTTCCCTTACCCTGCCTAAAAACTATTACAATCCATTCCTAGATATTTCAATATTCCAATGTATTCTCCACCTCTGGAAACCAACTAATATCCAGACATACTGAGCTTTGCCCTTGTTCCATATTTGGTAACTTGTCCATTGACAAGTACAGTATTTGCTTATCATGTTCCCAATTCAGAACTTGTATCCCAATCTGTTCTTATTGTGATCTCAAAATTTGTAGTACAATGGCCAGAGAGTCTATATTAGTTTCCACACATTTGTCCTTACAGCTTAGATCTGATATCAATTTAGTTAGCTTATTCATCCTCTCTCTGTGCACTCCATATTTGGAACTCTTCAAAACTCTGAATATCCATCAGCTCTCCAATACTTATCAGTTCTCTGAAATTAAGGACATCTGAGCATTTGCATAGGGGTGCATGTTGAAATAGGCTCTAGCACCCAAGTCTATGTCAAGCTTACATGTAGCACCCAAGTCTACATCAAGTTTACATGACCATGCCAAGCAGCATGGTACCTTAGACATGTATGCAACTGTCACACAGTCACATTGACAGTAGTATATTTAAGTACATTATTTGTAGCTTCATACCTTAGTTGAAGTACACCTTCGTATTGACTGAGGTATGTTATAATCATCTTAGCTCTTTTCTCTTAGGAGGTTGTCTGTAATCATTATAATATCAAATGTTTACTAATGAAAGCAAAATTGCTACAAAACTCCATCTTTAAATAGCAGTATCTATTCTGAGACTATTATATTGTTAACCACCAACCATAAGAAACAATTCTCCATATTACATTTTATACAACCCATACTTATTTAATAATTTCCATTGTATATAATTTCCTTCCTTTTACAGATACCTACTAATACTTTTATTAGTACTTTGTTTTTTTAAAATTGTAATGTAGTTATTTCCATGTAAAATATGTAAAATATTATTAGAAATTTTTCATGCCACAGCTGTCTTTATTAAGTGAAACCACCTATATATTCTGGGTATGTTGAATCATGTTAAGTGCCGTGTCGGGAACTTATTCCGGAACTATCGGGAAGTCACCGGGAAGTCGGAAACTCGTGGATAGGGTCAGGACGTCGGCTTCAGCTTATGTGCTGCGCCTCTACGCAAACGCTCAGTGTCCTTAATTTCGGAAGTGAACTAACGACGGAAGATATGGATATTCAGAGTTCCGAAGAGTTCCGAATATCGAGCGTACAGAAAGACGGGAGGAGGAATAAGAAACTAAGTCAATATCAGATCTAAAGTAAAGTACAAATTCGCGGAAACTAATATAAGTCTACTCGTTATTGTACTACAAACTGAGACCATAATAAGATGGAAACGGAAGTGTTCTTAAAACGGAAATACAATAAGACATATTAGGAAGACAATATTCCGAGACGGGAATACAACAACAAACGAGTGAATACTTGTCAACGGACAAATTACCAAATGCGGAACAAACGAAGAACGCGGATGATACGGTAACTATGATGTTCCGTAGTCGGATATCGGATATTGAAAGTGGGAGATCGGAAGTCGGGAATGGGAGACCGGAAGTCGGATATTGAAACATCCGGGAACGGGTCGTAACAGTACCCCCCTGTTAGGCCGAAATCCCATAGAGGCGATTAGGTACTGAGTGTTTGAAGCGACGGCTGATTGTTATGTGTCGTGAAATTTGCGCAAATATGGAGGTGAGAGTTTCGGCTGTTATTCTGAGTATAAAAACCTCCAAATATTTGAATTAACGTTTTTGTTTCTTTAACCACAACTTGTATGTCGATTCGTCGGCCGTTATTCATCACTACCCCGGAAGACTCAGATACCGAAATATCCGTACTTCAAAAGATGTCGAAGGTCGCAGAACTTCAACAAAAACGCCAGAAAATGGAGGAGTTGAAGCGACAACAGGAGGAGGAGGAAAGAGCGTTGATGCAGGAGTTGAAAGATGCGGAAGAGGCGGAAAAACGGGAATTGGAGCGGGCGAAGGCGGAAAAGGAAAAAGAGTTGGCGAGGTTGTGGAAAGTGATGGAGGATCGGAGGTTGAAGGAAGAAGAAGTGAAGAAACAGCAAGAAGCTGAGGCGGCGGAAAAACATAAGGAGGTAAGGGAAGGAAAGGTGAGTCCAATTCCATAGATTTCCGTGGTTCCAACCGATAACTGTTGCGTACAGCGAAAAGCCATGGAGGTGGAAGTAGAGGGAGAAGCTGGGCCTTCGAGTCCTAAAGTGAGTGTATCTGTAACGGGAACGGTAGTCGTTTAACTTTCGAAACAGAAACCAAAGGTCAAAGCTCCGGAATGGATGGAAATCGTCCATGAAACTCCGTGTTATCGATGTTCCATACGGAACATGACGTGTTGGAAACAGAAGGTAAAATGGGGCGGAACTTGCTATCCCTGCGCGGTTCTCAAACTTCCGTGCACCCTTGCCTCAAAAAGGGTTCCGAAAGGTGAGAAGACTCCGAAAACTAACGACGCGGAAAGTTCAGGAGCGGCCAAAGCTACGGAAACTGAGACGTCGAAAACGGATAGTACAGGCATTGAGCTTCTCAAGGACACCGTCGACGCGTTGGTTTTTATCGGGACGGAAGTCATGAAAATGCGGGATACAATGGATCGCCATAATGATATCCAGGAGAAAGGTTTCCGTTCATTGGTCCGGAATTTCCGGAGGCAAAATGATTTCCTGGAGAAGATGATGGTTAGTATCGGTGTAATCGCGGTATCCGAACGATTTGCCGATAAGGCGAAAAACCAGCCGAACGATCCATTGGCGGAGTGTGTGGAGCGGAGATGGGGGTCGGGAAAAGAGCCGGAAGAATCAGAGAGTGAAGATGAAGAGGTACAGGATATGGTGGAAAGTGCGGAAATTGCTGAAGAGCCGGAGGTTGGGACGGAAGGTGGATTTGGGGTGTCAGAGACTTTGAGATAGATTTAATAATATTTTTTTTTTGACTTGCAAAACCTAAAACGAGTGTGAAAACGGAAGTGTCGGAAACTGAACAGAAAAGAACAAGGATTAGAGTGATGATAAAGGTCCGGGTTTGCCTGGATAAGCCGTGTGGAAGTCAGTAACAATTTCCATAGCATGTCCAAGTTCCGTGGCCAATATCCATGAAGTTTCCTCGTCGGTACCTTCATAACCTGCCCATTTAACTAAATAGAGCAATTTACAAGTACGTCGGCGATTGTCGATTTTAGAATCCAATATTTCGGAAACTTCGAATTCAGGTTCTCCATCAATGATGACCGGAGGGGACGGAGGTTGAATACGTTCCGGGAATGAGTTAGGAACACAAGGTTCTAACATGGAAATGTGGAAAACGGGGTGGACTGCTCGCATACTGTCGGGAAGACGGAGAGTCCATGAAAGTGAACCGGCTTGTGCTATAATTTCAAAAGGTCCTAAGAATTTCTCAGCGAGTTTTTTAGAAGGTCGGGTAGTACGGAAGAATTGAGCTTTTACAAAAACCTGATCACCAACTTTAAAATTAGGAGGCAGGATCCTGTTTTTGTCCGCGGAACATTGATAATGTTCCTGTGCGGAAGAAATAGCTTTCTGAAGTTCTTGATGTAATTCGTCGAGGTCGGTAATAAATTCTTGAGCATGGACAGAAGCCAAATCTCGTTCGGAATGTACTGTGAGATTCGGATTATAGCCTTTATTGGCGAAGAAGGGAGATATGCCGGTGGTTGCATTCGGAGAGTTATTGTAGGCGAATTCCGCGATCGGAAGAAGGGATTTCCAGTTGTCCTGTTGATAATTACAATAGATGCGGAGATATTGTTCCAGTGTTTGATTAATGCGTTCCGTTTGTCCATCACCTTCCGGGTGATATCCCGAGGTGAAGTGTAGTTTCATGTCGAGGGCTTTTCCGAGGGCCTGGAAGAAATGGGAGACGAACTTGGAGCCTCGATCGGAAGTTACGTGAGATGGAACTCCGTGTTTGGAAAATACGTGAATAATGAAAAGTTCCGCTAATTGTAAGGACGTGATTGTATCATGAGTGGGTATGAAAATGCCTTGTTTCGAGAATCGGTCCACAACGACTAGAATGGATGTAAAGCCTTCGGAAGTCGGGAGTTGTTCGATAAAATCCATGGAAATTGAATTCCAGGGTTTTTCTGGTATCGGGAGTTGCTTGAGAAGGCCGTACGGCTTATGCCTTTGGGTTTTGGAGCGTAAGCAGGTGGTGCATGACTTACAGAACTGAGTTACGAAATCTCGGAGGTTGGGCCAAGTATATTCTCTACGGATTAAACCAAGAGTATTGTTGATGCCGTAATGTCCGGAGATTGGATGATCGTGTTTATACTGAAGTACGCGGAGTCGAAGATTGTCGGAATCTGGAACGTAGATACGTCCATCGAGACGGATAAAACCTTGAGAGTCTTGTGACCATCGGGGTTGGTTGGGATTATCGGGAATGTCTAAATGTGGCTTGAGGGCCGGGTCGGAAGTGAGTGCGGAAAGGATATCTTGATGTAATTGTTCAATGTCCATAATCATGACGCTACGCATAATTGGATAGTAAAGGGAAGTTGCTCGGATAGATGCGGAAAGTTGTTGCGTTGTAAAAACCGGTTTCAGGTTATGTGGATTAACAACAGCGTAGTTACTTTCCCCCTCTTTAGGATAGACGTCCCATCGTCGAGTCATGGCATCTGGTTTTCCACCAAGACGTCCGGGTCGGAAACGGATAATCATGTTGAAAGCGGAAAGAAATTCAGACCAACGGGCCTGCCGGCGGGTTAAAAGTTTAGTGGTAGAAAAATATTCGAGATTTTTGTGATCGGTAACGACGTCAACGGGAGTTGCGGAACCTTCGAGATAATGGCGCCAATGTTTGAAAGCTTCAAAAATTGCCAAAAGTTCCTTATCATGAACGTCGTAATTGAGTTCGGATACTGAAAGTGTCCGAGAAAGAAATGCGACCGGATGAATTTCACCGTCGGACTCTTGAATGGAAAGAATCGCGGCAATTGCATAATCGGAAGCATCGGTTTCCACAATAATCGGAAAATCAGGTTTCCAATGGGAAAGGATCGGGGCAGAAGTGAAAGCATTTTTTAAAGTCTGGAAAGCGGAGCGGCATTTATCGTCAAAAACCCATGGTTGAGTTTTACGGGTAAGACGAGTGAGCGGTACTGTAATATCCGAGTAGTTCCGAATAAAACGACGGTAAAAGTTGGCGAAACCTAAAAATGATTGAATGTCCTTGACCTTCCGTGGTTCGGGCCAGTCACGGACAACTTGAACCTTGGTTTCATCCATACGGAGACCATCAGGGCCGATGATGAAACCTAAGTATTCAATAGAATCCATGTCGAAATAACATTTTTTACCGTTGGCGAAAAGACCGTTTTTACGGAGTCTTCGGAAGACTTCACAGACCTGTTCATCGTGAAGAGCGGGATCCTTGGAAAATACCAAAATGTCGTCCAAATAGACTATAACACATACGTCAAGCATGTCGGAAAATATATCATTAACAAAACGTTGAAAAGCGGAAGGGGCATTGGTAAGGCCGAATGGCATAACCAACCATTCAAAGGATCCATAGCGAGTCCGAAAAGCAGTTTTCCATTCGTCACCCTCGGCAATTCGAACCAAATGATAGGCGTGTTTGAGGTCTATTTTGGTGTAAATTCGAGCTTTCCGTGGGGCGTCGAGTAAGTCGGTAACGAGTGGGAGTGGATACTTATCTTTCCGTGTGATGGAATTTAATCCTCTGAAATCGACACAGAGTCGAAGGGAGCCATCCTTTTTACGGACGAAAAGGACGGGTGCTCCATACGGAGACTTTGAGGGACGGATAAAACCTATTGACAAATGTTCATCCAGGAACTCCCGAATAGACGAAAGTTCCGATTGGGATAATGGGTAAATAGGTCCTAACGGAGGGTTTGAACCGGGCTCAATATCAATTTTTAAGTCGTAGGGCCTATGTGGTGCAAGCCTGTCAGCTTTTTGCTTACTGAAAATGTCCGCGAAATCATGGTATTTTTCGGGAACTCCTTCCAGATCGGCTTTTAGCTCGGATAATTCTGGAGTTGCAAAACGTCCAGATGCTTCATCAACTTTTAAGCTGATCGAAAAACATTGCGAACCATCCAGTTTACTCGCCCTAACAAATGCCGAAGCGTTGATGAGAGAGATTTTTGGGGGCTCGGAAGTTTCGATAGAAGCCGGAGATGCCGTTGATGCCGAAAAGGCGTTGGCCGGAATAGACGCTGCAGGAGGAACAGAAGTGTCGGGAGTCCGGAAAGTAATACTGCCCAATACCCAGTCAATCAACGGATTATATCGGGTGAGCCAGTTGTATCCAAGAACTGCCGAACAGCTAGAGTCCAACTGTGTTACGAAAAATGTAACCGTCTGGGATGTTCCACAAGGGAACCGGATAGACATGTCGCAGGCTTGAGTAATTGCCGTATTGCTAGTGCCGTCAAACAAACGCAAGGAAATTGCGGGAACAGAATGGAGTTTCAGATTATGTTTCGTGGCAAAGGTGGTATCTACAAAACAGTGTGTGGAGCCGGAATCTATTAGAGCTCGGAACACTAAATTTCCAAGAAAGTCAGAGACGAGTTTTACAAATAATGAATCGGGATTAGAGAGAGCGGACGCGTTGAGACGGACAACCTCGGAGACACGGAGAGAGTCAACGCAACCCTCTGTCCGTGCAGATTCCGGAGGGTTGCTTACTCTTTTTTCGACTCCGTGGCGGGTTTATCCTTAGACGTTGTAGTCGTAGTGGAAGTTGCCGCGCGAGCCTTGGAAGAGCTAGATTTAACGGTACAGTCGGAAACCTTGTGTCCGCCTTTCCCGCAGAAAAGGCAGAGGTCGTTGTCCATACGTCGTTGTTTCTCCTTCGGGGTGAGTTTACCGTCGGTACCCAAAAAATGGGAAATGTCGGGTTTGTCGGAAGTTGACTGTTTTTCCTTGTTGGATTTCTTGTCTTTCTTCCGGTCGGAATTTGATTTGCCAGTATTAGTGCCAGAGCCGGTATTATTGCCTGAGTTGTTGCCGGAAGACTTGCTAGTCGACGCCTTGTTGTTCTGAGAACGTTCCGTCGGGTTCTCTCGAGAAACCTCGGCTTTTCATTCCCAATAACGGGCATCGGATGTTTGAGCTTTCATCCGCATGAGTTGGAGAGTTTTTGGCTTCCCATCTTTGCAGATTTCGTCTTTAAGGCGTGACGGAAGTCCCATATAGAAATGGTGCCTGAGGGCGGAATCGTCCCATCCACATCGTGCGGCGAGGGTATTGAACTTGACGAGATAATCGGAAACTCGTTGATTGTCCTTCATCTTGAGCGTCATTAGTTCGTTTTCTGCTTTGCCGGATTGATCGTAAGGTCCGAAATTAGTTTCCAGTTCTTCCACGAAAGCATCCCAGTCGTCGAGCCATACGGGTGTCTCGTCAGATATTCCGGATAGTCCGGGTTCGAACCAATCCTGAGCGGTATCCTTGAGATATGAGAGCGCAAAATTGACTTTTCGACTGTCGGATTTAAAAGCATTGGGTCGATCACGGAAACTGAAACGGCATTGAAGAAGGAAATTCTTCAATTTTTTCGGATCCTTGCCGGTAAATGGTTCGGGTTCTTTGACTCCGGTGCGGGATGATTCTTTACTATCCTCAGCGGATTTCAAGTAATCAGCGAATTTGGAAATGGAGTTAAAAAGCAACATTCCAGTTTGATCATCGGAGGGTTTTGTCGATGTATCCGGTTGATCTTCTGCTTCGTTGTCGGTAGTGTGGGGAACATTGGTGTCCTTCGTTACCCCGGTAACCTCCTCGGTAACTTCTTCGACAGAAGCTGATGTTGTCGGCTGAATTGGGGTTTCGAGTTGGGTGGTGTAAAGTTGCAACGGGGATTGAAGTTGGGATGGTCCTTCGGCAGCTTTGCGTTTGGGACCCATGATGAGCGAGTCGCAGAGTTGAGATCTGATATACTGTTAAGTGCCGTGTCGGGAACTTATTCCGGAACTATCGGGAAGTCACCGGGAAGTCGGAAACTCGTGGATAGGGTCAGGACGTCGGCTTCAGCTTATGTGCTGCGCCTCTACGCAAACGCTCAGTGTCCTTAATTTTGGAAGTGAACTAACGACAGAAGATATGGATATTCAGAGTTCCGAAGAGTTCCGAATATCGAGCGTACAGAAAGATGGGAGGAGGAATAAGAAACTAAGTCGATATCAGATCTAAAGTAAAGTACAAATTCGCGGAAACTAATATAAGTCTACTCGTTATTGTACTACAAACTGAGACCATAATAAGACGGAAATGGAAGTGTTCTTAAAACGGAAATACAATAAGACATATTAGGAAGACAATATTCCGAGATGGGAATACAACAACAAATGAGTGAATACTTGTCAACGGACAAATTACCAAATGCGGAACAAACGAAGAACGCGGATGATACGGTAACTATGATGTTCCGTAGTCGGATATCGGATATTGAAAGTGGGAGATCGGAAGTCGGGAATGGGAGACCGGAAGTCGGATATTGAAACATCCGGGAACGGGTCGTAACAAATCAATAGAAATCTGTTCTGATTGACAGATCCATTCTGAAGTAATACATATGTATTTAGAGGTGCCAATGATATACATATGTATGGAATAGACTATCTAAAGGTATCTATTTTTTTAAAGTATTAGTGTTTCAAACTATTAATTTTTTTTATTGTCTACTTGTGTCTGGAAAGATTCTTTAGTTTGTAATGTATGAGAGAGTTTAAAACTTTTTGAAAGTTTTAAAAACCAAATTATGTTTGAATCACATCCCAGATGTTTAAATGACATTTAGAGTATATTAGAATTTGGTATACTTAATAGTTTTCAGATATCCTCCTTAGCTTACTAAATGTACCATAGCATATTTCATTATGGGTAACTATATTTAACAAATATAGTTGAAGTATACCTTCGTATTGACTGAGTGTATTTCATTACAGGTTAAGGGCCCTGTATAAGCTGCTAAACACTACCACCATACCAGAAATTGATTAACAAGAACTGACTGAATCCTAACCTGAAAACCCTACCCAATCCCAACTGACCATAAAAAACTGCCTCACATATACTGAAGAAACAAAATATGTCTACTCAACTGGCCCTGTTCATGCTACAATTGGAAGACCATTTTGACAGACATAACTGGTTCACCTGGCACAACACTATCTGGTCTGCCACAGGTGTACAAGGCATCCAGAGATACCTGGATGGAACTATCAAGAACCCTTTCCCCATTACACCTGATACTGTACCCACGCTGACAAGCTACTGGGGATCAAAGAACCCCTCACCTGAGGAGTGGGAATAATACAATGCATATGCAAAGGTGGTAATTGACCTAAACATTAAAAACCCCATTGGCCATGGCATCCAACTGACAGACACTGCATATGAAGCCTGGTCCACACTTAAAGAAGTGCATAGCATGTCATTCAATATAGGCTTCTAAATGCTGACAATGAACTTCATGTGGTAAAGCACACAGATGGTGTGGATATCATAACCCACTTTGCACGATTGAGGGAAGGATGAGCAAAGGTTAATGTGCAGGGAGGAAAAATGAGTGACTCAACTTTCTGTACAATTGTGATCACTTTGATGCCCAAGGAGTGGGACCTAGTTATTGGTACATTATTCTCTCTGAAAACATTGCAGGAAGTGATTGCAAATCTTACCTTATACGACACAATGCTCACCTGGCACAGAAAACAAACCCCCCAATCATCACAAGCCCTCACAACAACCAGACCCAACCAATCCACTGACATCTGCATTAACCCAAAGTGAAAGTGTATGGGGCATACCATTGACAAATGCTTCAAACTTGGAGGAGGGATGGAAGGTCAGTATCCAGACTGGTGGAGGAAGAAAGGGTTGCAACCAGTGGAAACCAAAGCTCACAACAACAGAAACCACTGAGCAACACATCCCCAAAGCCAATGGTGAACATGGCAGTAGTGCCCTCTACCCCCTTCACCCCCCAGGTCCAGGGAATTCTATGTGCTTATGACACAGGTGGATCCACCAACATTGACAATCATCACTTATGCAGACTCAGCAGCAAGTGACCACTTCTTTGCAAATATAAATGATTTCATATCATATGACCCATACATGGGGAAGGATGGGTCCACAGCTGTGAGGAGTATGCTTTTACCACAGTTTCATTGTGGTAAAACACTCCTTTTATTTTATTTATATTTTACACATTCTATTCATATTTTTCTATCTTTTATATTCTTCGAATATTGCATATTTCATTAGTTCGACGCATTGTGTATACTTGTGGGTGCACTCGGCACCAAATGAAACTCAGACACACTTTTACCCAAGAACCACCACTCGTAAGACATAAACTAGGTCTACTACGAGTGGTGATCAGGGTAACGTGTCAGCTACTACATAGGTAGCAATATCTGAACTATCTAACACTTCTGGCCTCGAACTGTAACAGTCGAGGCCTCCACTCGATCCATCGCACCCTTTGACTACTGCGTCATCTCGTGCTCTCTCTCTCACTTTCTCTTATATTGCACCAAATAGGTCAATATTCTTCCTTTCTACTCATTTCTTTGTATATAGAACAGTCAGAACTTATACCACTCTTCACAACAGCAAACAGCAGTGGTACTTTCCCAATACTGGGAAAGGGGTGGTCAACAAACACTGTATATACAACGGACACATCATCAACCTCACCTTCAGAGATGTACTCCACTGCCCAACACTATTGTACAGCCTTGTGTCCATTGGGAGGCTCGACAATAACAGATGCTATGCTCTTTTTGGAGGAGGAGGAGTCACCTTTAACAACCCAGCCAGTCAGCCATTTATGCATGGCAAGGGAGAAGGATCAATGTACAGGATTGATATTTTCCCACCAACTGGCCCTCTCCCAAATACCACCTTTCTCCATCACATGACCATGCACCCAACAACTGTGGCTGGCACAAACACGAGTGCCCTTGCTGCCAAATCCCATAACCAGCCTACTGACATCAACACCTGGCACTGATGCTTTGGCCACATAGCTATGACACTGTTCAATGCATCCACATGTGATCTCATCCATGGGATGCAAATTACCACCCTAGCCACTTGACTGGGAACATGTGAAGGTTGCATCATGGGGAAACACAACCATCACCCATTTTACATTAATGACAAACAGGAGACAGTGATTGGGGAGCCCACTTATGTTGATCTGTGGGGGCCATCCTGAGTGCAATCCATTGGTAGTAGGAGCTACAAGATGCCCTGTGTCGATGGGTATAAACCACCATGAGGTATTCTTCCTATCAACTATAGAAGCCGAAGCAACTTTGTCTGCCTTGAAACATTACACAGTGCTAACTGAGCATCAGACAGGAATGAAGATGTGCACTATACATACAGATGAAGGAACTGAATTCTCCAACTCCTCATGGAACACATACCTTAGTGAACAAGGCATAGTACATGAGTCCACCACTGCCCACTCTTCTTCATCCAATGGCATTGTCGAACAGTGTCACCACACCATCATTGAAAGAGTATGCATTTGCCTATACAAGAATAACCTCCCACCATTGTTATGGTGTGAGATCACAGCAGCAATTGCATATGTGATGGATTTCATCCCCACCACTAGACACCCTGACATGACACCTTTTGAGTTATGGTATGGTAGAAAACCTGATATCTCTCACCTGTGACCTCTTGGGTGCATTGCCTACACCAAAATACCAGTTGAAGCCAGAGGTGGGTTCAGTAAACTGGATCCATGCTCAATCAAAGGCATTCACATAGGATACTTTGGATGTGATGCCTACCAAATTTATGACCCAGAAACCCACCCTAGCTTTCATTCCCATGATGTGATCTTCGAGGAAACCCACAGCGACAAAACACTGAATGATGTGTTGAGTGAGGGGAGATGAATAACACTGACCATGTTACACTTGACACACCAATCAGTGAGAAATTAGATGAAACTCACAGGGGTTTAGTAGCAGCACATGGCCATGTACCTCCAACTAACACACCTCCATCTGTCCCAGAACTAACTGCAATGGAAACCATACCATGCCGCTCAATGCACATCCCTGTGCCAACACAGGTGAGTTGGGATATTATCGCTCAAAGGCAGACCAGACATGCAAATGGAAACACAACCATAATGAGTACTTACACCAATGACACAACTGGGACATTGTTACGACTGTGTCGCAATCTGATGGTCCCCGATGATACTATCATCTGCCTGCATTTCAAGTTACTGGCCAAGTCATCGTATCGGCAACTGTCAGTAAACTGACACTGATGTATACCTTCATGGCAATCAAACCCCGTTTACACCCCTGTCAAAATATACTCGTACCATCTGGTTATGCTTTGATATGTCCCCTTTTATTATGATGATCCATTCTACTCTATGTTTCACATATGCCTGTATATACTTGTAGCTCTTGGACTATTCCCTTTTCTCGTAATCCTGCTCTTGGCTAATCATGGCTTCCAATATTATTGTAACCTTCCAGTTTCTAGTCAAGTTTATTTGTCAACAGTATTTCCACTCTTCCCTTAGTTAGTAGTTTCTAGACACCAATAACTCATATATAAACCCGCTGTAATGTAGTTACTAGGCAATCAGAATATTCACTCAGAACACTTGTATACCTCTCTCATAGTCCCACTCTAAATATCACGCTCCTCACCTTTGCTTGCACTTGCTCACTCTCAGTCTCTGACCCTTCAACTCCCAACTATCCTTTGGCTTCCGATCAGTAACTTACCAAGAGGATTATTTGACAGGATTAGTTTCCCACCTGCCTGAAATTTAAGGACATCTGATGGTAACTTGCGAGGGTGCAGCATATAAGCTGAAGCCAAGTTCTTCTGTTTGGCCCCTGTCAGTCTACCAACATCAGTCAGTTTTCTGTTCTTAACAGACATCCTCTTCCCCTGAAGAAGCCAAACAAGCAAAGGAGGAACTAGGGTGGACTTATGAGACAAAGGATCTGGGGGTTACAAACCTCATTCTGGGGATATGAATTGATAGAGATAGAGAGCACAGAACAATAAGGATATCACAGCATGCATACCTTGAACACATCCTTGAACATTTCAGAATGGTAGAGTCAAACCATCATGCAATGCTGTTACCACCAGGCATCACATTGACACAGGAACAGGCCCCACAGACAGTTGAGGACTGTGTTTTTATCTTGAACAAGTCATATCATGAGCTGTTGGGGTCAATCATGTATGCACAGATTGCTATGTGACCAGACCTTTCCTATCCAGTAACCACACTCAGGTCAAGACCCGGTCCCGGGAACTCCATAGAGTATCCTTTGGATATTATATTAGGTTCTGAACCATCTTCTGGACCAGTATAAAGATCTGGAATCCACTGGAACCCAATCCTCATCCCTCAAGTACCCTTTGACTCATATCCCATTCTGTCAGTCTGCCCCCCAACTAGACACCTTCTGTTATGACCCAGAATCCATTGGACTCCACCCATTCACAGTTGACATCTCTACAGGTTCTTGGTCATCTCCTGAACCGGACTCCAACTGGACTCCTGGGACCTGCATGTCACCCTATATGCACCAGTTGTCAGACTCCACTGGACTTGCACCTCAACCTGTCTATATCCGACACTGTGTCATATACACCAGTCCTCAACTCCACCAGACCCAGACATCAACCTGCTTATACCGGACTCTCTGTGTCTCATGTACCCATCACCAGACTCCGACCAGACTCCCGGAACCCCTCTAACAGAGCATAGAACCCTGCTCCCGTTATGGTCAAATGGTCTGTCATGTGTCTCATGTACCATTCATTGGACTCCACCAGACTCCGAACTCCACCCTATATACACATGACACTCCATATCTCACAGATCAGTCACCAGACCCTGACCGGACTCCCTGGAACCCCTCTAACTGAGCCCCATTCCCATTATGGTCTAATGACCTGTCATGTTTTGGACCCCACTCCTGTTCCATTCTGTCCCTAATACCTAGTTTGGTATTTACTTGTTTCATTTTATGTTTAATAGTTTTGCCCCTCATTAATACTGGATTTGGTATTATTACATTTTACAGTCTATATAAGTCTCTGTTACGACCCATTCCTGGATGTTTCAATATCTGACTTCCGATATCCAACTACGGAACATCATAGTTACCGTATCTTCCACATTCTTCCCTTGTTCTGCATTTGGTAATTTGTCCATTGACAAGTATTCACTCGTTTGTCTATTATATTCCTGTTTTGGAATATTGTCTCCCCGATATGTCTTATTGTATTTCCGTTTAAGAATACTCCTATTTCCGTCTTATTATGGTCTCAGTTTGTACTACAATAACGAGAAGACTTATATTAGTTTCCGCGAATTTGCACTTTACCTTAAATCTGATATTGACTTAGTTTCTTATTCCCTCTTCCATCTTTCTATACGCTCGATATTCGGAACTCTTTGGAACTCTGAATATCCGTATCTTCCATTGTAAGTCTCACTTCTGAAATTAAGGACTTTGAGCGTTTGCGTAGAGGTGCAGCACATAAGCTGAAGCCAACATCCTGACCCTATCCAATAGTTCCCGACTTTCCGGTGACTTTCCAATAGTTCCAGAATAAGTTCCCGACACGGCACTTAACGGTCTCCTATATTCATGTACTTAGAATCCAGTTTCAATCTCGAACAAGTTACACCCCTGATCCAGTCTCTGATCCTCTCGTCTGTCTGCATGCTCAATTCCCAGAACTCCCACGGGAACTCCAGAATCTACATCTCCTTGTATGCATTCTGTCAGCTCGAAATATGGACACCTGAATGAGTGTATGAGGGCACAGCCCATAAGCTGAAGCCAAGTCCATCTCAGTAGTACCATACTTCTGGTAATTATTCTGATACCACACTCCCTTGTACTACTAATCTCTGGAAACTCCCCAGACTTATTACCCAGGGACTCCTTGGGAAAATTCCCGGAAAAGAGGTGTTCGGAATAATTACCGGAAAATCCACAGGACTCCAGAGCCTTTGTGTTCCAGAACTTAACACTCAGCAAGTTTGCCTCAAACCCAGGGAGAGCACACTGGAATGCACTCACTCATGTACTGCATTATATCAAAGGAACACTTGATTATGGGATCACATATGGTGGCTCAAACAAGGAACTTGCCTCAATTGGGTATGTCAATGTGGATTATGCTGGGGATATTGATACACAATGATCTTGTTCTGAGCATGTCTTCATCCAATCCAGGGGGCCTACTGCATGGGGCTCCAAGTACCAACCTGTTGAATGAGTAATGGTTGACCTGGATATATCAATATCTTACTGATGACTAATCATCTCAGTAGTAACTGGTGCTTAATAGAATTACTCTTAATGGCCTGATAGCTCAGGGGTTAAGAGCACTAGACATGTAATCCAAACTTAGTGGTCACTGGTTCAAATCCAGCTCAGGTCAATATTTTCACCCTGCTTATGTAATTCTTACACAACCAACAGTAGCATTATCCATGACAGAGGCAGAATACATGGCACTCACCAGAAGTATGAAACAGATTCTATGGATGTATGCCACTATGGATGAAGTCGGTTTTCCACAGCCCAAGCCAGCAAGGCTATATAATGATAATTTGGGGGCATACTCCTAACCAGAAACACAAAGCACAACACATGTGTAAAGCACATTGACATATGTTATCATTACATATGAGAATGGGTTGAGGAAGGGGATATAGAGGTACAACAAGTTGCATCTGCTGACAACCTTGCAGACATGGTCACAAAGCCACTGGCAAGAGTCATCTTCAACAAACAGTGCCTCATGTTGTGACTCTGCAAGGGCACATTGAGCCAGGGGGAGTGTTGAAATAGGCTCTAGTGCCCAAGTCAATGTCAAGCTTACATGACCACACCAAGCAGCATGTTGCCTTAGACACATATACAACTGTCACATGGTCACATTGACAGTAGTACATTATTCGTAGCTTCATACCTCAGTCAAAGTATACCGGTGTATTGACTGGGGTATGTTATAATCATCTTAGTTCTTTTCTCTTAGCTTACTAAATGTACCATAGTGTATTTAATTACAGGTAACAAATATAGTTGAAGTATACAGTAGGCAACAAAACTGTTCACATGTTTCTTCATTTTGAAATGACCCTTTAACACTGGCTCAAATAAATTCTAAAAATTCTGAATAAATTATGAAAGAAGCTCTAACATCACTAAATGTTGATTACATAATTATTATGTCATATGTCCATTTATGGTTCAAATTCAAAAAGTGTGCAATTGTGGTGGGGGAACTGATTCTTTCATGGAGGTCCAAATGTTAAATAGCAGGAAATAAGAGTATGGGCCTATATATATATATGACAAATACAAAGTATCATATCTTTCTTCCACCCCATTATGGAGTTATATGGCAATTTATTTTTTGGGCCCCAAAGTGGAATTTTTATTGATTTTTGAATTCCACACTACATACTCAGAACAGCTGTAATTCAAACTCCTATGGACATTTGTGTATAGTGATAGTTTGGTACAAGATGTATATTCTGTGAAAAACACCAATACATAGCTTTGTTGTGTATTCAAATGGCTTTTTCTGGTCATGAGATGCACCTGTGCCTGTGTTAATATTTTCATATCACATAGTCATCTCCAACTATAATATTATTCATAATATGAAGCATCTGAGTCCTGTGTGCTAGATCCTTGGCAGTGCCTATTGATCATGGTTAAAGTGATACCTCAATCTACAATTATTATCTCAGAAATAATTGCAATACCTACTTATGAGCACTCAATGATCAGAATTTGTTGAACACCACATTTGGTTTTGTCATGGAGGCTGCATTTGTCGGAATACTAGCATCAACTGCTTAGAAAGCAAGGGGAGAATGCCAACTCGGCAATGTTTTGCCAAGTAGTATATATATCTTAACCATAATTTTTCATCACCTTAGTTGCTCACCTAATGGTCTTAACTAAGGCTTATACATTATAGACTTTTACCCCATTTATTTCTACAGGTTATGGGCCCTGTCAGTCAAACTGAGGCTACATTACTTCCCATGAGTCAAACCCTGCCCCTACCAAAGGTAGATGTGAATGGGTTGAACTGGGTCCTATATAAGGCACAAATCATACCAGTGTTGACCTACTGGAAGCTTATCCATTACATCAATGGCAGAGTGCAAACGCCTAACCCACCTAGTGCCAATGCAACAACCAACATCAAAGAGAAGTTTGAAGATGACCTTGAAACATGGGAGATCAGGAATGAACATGCTTGCTCAATAATGTTGAGCACATTACCCAAAACATACCAGATTGATGTGATTGGCCTAGAAATGGCAGCAAAAACCTGGAAGATGATCAGCTCAAAGTTCGACAATCAATCTGAAATGGTCCAGGTGGATATACTTTGGCAAATCAATCAAATTCAATGTTCCAAGGATGCTGACCCCCATGAGACCATCCAAACACTACAAACCCTGTGAGCAAAATATACATCAGTGGGTGGATGCCTGGAACCATCCCAATACACCACAATGATTCTCAGTGCTATTCCAGACAAATACTGACCATTGCAACATGCACTTATCACTACTACTTGTGTTAACAAACAGTCACTAAGTCTAAATGACCTCATATCACACATCACCAAAGTTGCCAAACATAACTTTGCTCAGATACAGGCAAAGAAAGATGACACTGCACTAGCAGCCAGGATGGCCAACAACCGTGGTGGGAATAGCAGCACTGACAATAGGACCAACCCACAGAGAGAAGGAAAATGTGACAATTGCAGTAAAGAGGGCCATTGTAAGGGCAACCCCTGCTGCCTGCAGTACTCACACTAGGCTAGCAGGAGGGAATCTGAAGTAATATTAGATCTGATATATATACAAGCAACTACCTAACTCACCTAGCAGGAGGGAATCTGAAGAGAAACAGTCTAAGGAATTCTCCCTGCAAGGTGTGACCCATAGGCACCCAGTAGTCTAAAAATAACTCTACCTATTACAGAACAGGGGGCCTTCCCCCAATGGAACACTAATACTATGAGAAGGAGAGGGAAAGTGATGAATGGCATGGGGTTGGACTGTGGACTCATGGACTTCAATAAGATGAGGAAATGGTACTCCCTGGGGTCTGTGACAGAGGGTCCCCTGACAGCCATTGGCAGAAAGACTGCTGGAGCAAGGGTGGCAGTAAAGAGGGTCAACAACTGAAACAGTACAGTGTGTTAAAAGTGATACCCTAGAATGTAGTTCTCAGTCTCGTATATTCGTAGTATAACGGACTGAGGTAAAACTATAATTGATGCCCAATATATATGTGTGTGACAGTCAATGTGACTGTGATTAGAACAGAGGATGTGATGGGGGCAAAAGAAATATTCATTTGCCTGATTTCGGATTCGATCGTCCCTAGTGCATATAGAAGTATATGTGGTGTCTCTCTTCCTCAACAGTGGACACCACAGGAAAAGGAATTGAGATGAGAATGCAAAAACAGCAAATGACATGTTGAATACCAATGAACATGCTTTCTTTGTGGCCACCAACTTTGCACTTGTTCATCTGACATCAAAGAGTCAGTGTTACGACCGTGTCGCAACCCTATCGGTCCCGAGGTTATCGCCACTTGTCAACGACAAGTCATCCTCTCGGAAACCATCGGCCCCGAAGCTGACGAATGTTTTCACGAAGATCAAACTCCGTTTACGCCCACGTCAAAACAACTCGTATTGTCTGGTCAAACTTTGATACGTCCCCTTTATTATGTTGATCCGTTCAATCTTATGTTTCGCATATGTCTACCTATATTTGTAGTCCTTGAACTATTTCCTTTTATCGTAATCCCGCTCTCGGTTATCATCGGCCTCCAAACTAATCATAAACTTCCCGTTCCTAGTCAAGCTTATTGTTAATACCGTGTTCCGCCCTTCTCCCCATTAGTAATTTCCAGATGCCTGTTACTTGTATATGAACCCGCTGTAGCTGTAGTTACTAGGCAATCAGAATATCGACTCAGAATACCCTCATACGCCTGTATCAGTCTCATACTAAGAATCCCCCCGTCCGCCTTCACGTGCGCTCGCCCACTCCCGGCCCCGACCCCTAGGCCCAACGCTCGACTTGTCCTTCGATTCCGATCGGTATCACGCCGAAAGGTACTCACTAGGATTAGTCTTCGCCCGCCCAAAATTTAAGGACATCCTACGGATATTTGCGAGGGCGCAGCACATAAGCTGAAGCCAAGTCCTTCCGATCGGTCCCTGTCAGCCACCGACATTAGTCAGTTTTCAGTTCTTAACAGTCAGGACACATACTCAACTCTGGCACAAGCAGTCATTTTGATCCAACCTGTGAGAATTTCACAAATTTCTGCACCATTTCACCATTTCACCATGCCCAATCAAGGCAGCTGATGGATGTACTTTTCATGCTACAAGCCAAGGCAATGTCACATTCATTATACACAACAGTCAAAAGATCACAAGATAACAGTGAAGGACACACTATGTGCACCAACCATGCCCACCCCTCTGATATCCATCAGCCAAATTGCAAAATCCAGCTATAAACTAACATTTGGCAAGGATGGTGCTCAACTGGCCTATCCAAATGGATGTGAAGTTTTCAAAGTCCCAAAGAAAAATGGACTATATATCATCATGCCAAAACACAGTATTGAACCAACTAGTCATACAGAAAGAACATGCCAGCATCATACTCACACCAAGTCAACTATACTGATATCTCAGCCACATCCACCCATCAACTACATTACAAATTGTCAAGAACAAAATCATTGACAGTATCAAACTAGCTGCAGGTGAGGATGTAACTCTTTGCAAAGCATGTGTGAAAGCAAAGTGCACATGCAATGGTTTCCCAAAAGAACAGGAAGGTGAATACAAGCCTGAGTATGGTGCACTCACCTACTCAGACATATGGGGACCTGCAAGAGTACAGACCAGAGGTAGGATGAAGTGGCACATTGCATGATAGATGACTACAGCCATGAAATGCACACTTTCCTGAGGGTGACAAAGGACCAACCCCTTGAAAAATACAAGGCATATGAGGCCTGGGTACTCACACAACATGGGAAGAAAACTAAAATTTTTCAAATGGACAGTGGCAGTGAATTTGTCAATGGTGAATTCAAAAGATACCTACAGAGTCAGGGCACTGAATACTACCTTACAATTCACAACTCACCACAACAAAATGGTGTAGCAGAGAGACTAAACTGAACACTGATTGAACATGCATGTGCAATGATTTCTGCAGTGGAGTTACCCAGATCCCTGTGGGGAAAGCCAGTAATGCATTCAACCTGGCTAAAGAACTGTGTATCAACATGTGCTTTAATTGATAAAACCCCTTTTGAAGCTGTAATGAACAAAAAGCCAAATCTCACAAACATATGAGAATTTGGGCGCACAGTCTATGTACAAGTGAACACATCATCAAAACTGGATGCTAAATCCATCAAATGTAGATGGGTAGGTTTTGACAGCCACAGCCTCAGCCAACATGTATACTGGCCAGAGAGGGGTCACATTAGTGTTGAATGCAACTTGTACTTCCCACCCAAGACAAGTGACACTGCCCAGTCTGAGGGGGAGACTATGACCAAAGCCCAGGACAGTATTGCAAGACCCCCAACAGACAATGAATCAGCCAGAAACACACCCAGAACCAGCAATGACACACCTGGCAGAAATCCCAAACCAAACACAATCACAACAGACCCACTCCACAACTTCGAACCAGAGCCAGCACCAACCCAAATCATGAAACCTTCAACATATCTACAACAGGTTCACAAGGGGAAAGGATCCCACACAGGACTGAATAGTAGTCCAACATTCCCCATGGGCCTCCAAGCACCAAAGGAAGTGAACATGCACGAAGAGACAGGTACGATCACAAAAGAATGGTTCACTGCAGACACTGATAACAATGTTGAATATGTCATGCTGGAATCATCACCAAATGACCCAATGACTTTCGAGGAAGCAGCATATGGCCCTCAAAAGGACATTTGGATCCTGGCCATGTTAGAGGAGCTAAAAAGAATGCAGGCCAACAGAACATGGACATTAGTAAAGCCACCTCCAAATGAAAACATAGTAGGCAGTCGAAGGACTTATGTGATGAAATGTGATGCAGAGAATAACCTCATCAAGGTGAAGGCCTGGCTTGTAGCACAAGTGTTCTCTCAAGTCCCCAGTGTTGATTTCAATGAAACATTTGCCATGACAGCCAACTTGGAATCAATATGCCTCATTCTCACACTTGCAAACCACAATGGATGGACCATACACCAGGCTGATTACAAGAATGCTTACCTCAATGCAAAGCTCGAAGAAACAATCTTCATGAAACAGCCACCTGGATTTTTGAAACTTGGTGAAGAGGACCTAGCATGCCTATTACTCAAGCTGATTTACAAATTGAAACAGGCAGGATGGGAGTGGTACGAGGAGCTACATGCTCTATTCACAAGACTCAGATTCACATGTTCAGCTTGAACTTGTCAATATAGGTCCAATACACTGGTTACTAGGTGTAAAGGTTGAACAAAATGAGAAGGCACACACCCTATCACTATCTCAGAATGCCTTTATCCAAAAAATGCTGGACCACTTCAACCTCAACAATGTGCATCCCATCTCCACCCCACTTGAACCCGGAACCCAATTAACAGGCAATCAATCACCCAGTACCAATGGGGAATGAGACAACATGAAGGATGTACATACCATACAAACAGCTAGCTGGGTCTCTCCTATACATATCAAGAATGACATGCCCTGACATATCATTTGCTGTAGGAATACTATCATGATTCATGGACAACCTGGGCACACTCACTGGGAAGTGGCAAAGTCTTGAAATACCTAAAAGGAATGCAGAACATCAAGCTTATATATGAATTACCCACTGACAGCCTTGGGGCTATACTGATGCTGATTGGGCATCACAGGACCATCAGCACTCCACTTTGAGCTATTTTTATATCATAGATGGTGGCACCATATCCTGGAGTTCAAAGAAGGAACCTGTGGTCGCACTGTCATCCACCGAGTCTGAGTTCATAGCATCAACACATGCTGCAAAGGAACTCATCTGGCTTTATTCCATCATCGGTGAACTCACTCACTTTCATTTCATCCACAATGCTGTAACACAAGGCAAGATCAAGCTTGTTTACTGCTGAACCAATGAGATGGTAGCTGATATACTCACCAAGGGCCTTGCATGCCCCAAGCACACATACCATACATCAAGTGCTGGAATACACACTCATGTGTGAGGGGGGGTGTTGGAATAATAGTGTCGACTGCTTAGAGAACAGGGGGAGAATGCCGACTCTGTATATCTTAAAGTGTTTGTCACCTTAGTTGCTCACCTAATGGTTCCAACTAAGGCATAAGTAGTGATATTTATAATCATCATGATATACCTGTACTAAACTACATGTAGTTATACATTATAGGTAGTCAACTTAGTTGCTCACCTAACAGTCCCAACTAAGGCTTATACATTATAGCCTTTTACCCCGTTTATTTCTACAGCATTTACTGGTACATTTCGTCCAGGGTTACAGTTATGCCGAAGTTACAAGATATAACCTATTCGCGTTTTGACAAGGAAAAGTGTACAGTTGATGTGAAACGTGAGTTAATCTTCAACATTTTGATGCCATGAACAATGTCTATTTCCGTGAATGTGCGAAGCCCACTGGCATCCTTGACTTTGAACACCTAGATAACTTAATCCGGCCACAAGAAGAACTTCAAAGACGTTTCTTAGTGTAATATAATAAGATTTAACATGCCCGTAATTCCTTTGCCTTCTTATCGTACACCGATTTCCAAAGATGTTCCCAAGGTTTTGGAGGGGAAGTGATCATCAAAGACGGCACTGTGATAAATATCGCCTCCAGGCATGTGTACCACGGATCTGACGTGTTCACGGTGATTAAGTTAGGAAATCCCTCTAATATAAGGGACACCAGACGAGGGAATCTGTGCGACATAAATATTGGGAGGATAACACGTAGGAAGTCATCTTTAGGTGGTTGAGAGACCATAATCCTTTTCCCTGCTATGCCCTTTAGAGTCATTCTTGCCCCAAGCGTAATGTCTTCCAAAACATTTCTTAGAGACAAGAGAACTCCTTTCCATACAGTCAGAATATTTATGATACCCGGTCCATGCATCATATATCCCCTGGGGAATCTCAAAGTGATGGATGTGAGATTAGAAAATTCAAGTTGACCACCACTACTGAGGCGTCTAAGTAGCGGGATCGTCAGCGATGGCATGCCGTCAAGAGATAGTTCTCTGAGCTGAGCGGGATGAATCAATGATCGGGCGGCCTCTGCCGGTATGTTTCCTTCCAACAGAACTTGCCTACATTTGGGAAGAATACGGACGAATTTTAGGAAATCTTCACGAGGCTCGATTTCCTGGCCGTTATATGGCTTGACGAGCTCGATTCTCCGAAGGTTGGACATTGCTGCCACACAATGCATGAGCGGAAGCAATGACTCTTTGTGTCCCAGGGACCATCCAAAGCTTTGGATGTGTAGATATAAACTTGGATGGGTGGTAAGTGTCTTACGAAGACGAGCCTGCGACTTCTGTAGAGGTTGCTTATGGGCGACAGTAATACTGTTACCGACTGGAGTGAGGAGCTTTATCTCTCGATAAAGGAATGGCATAGCCAAAGCACTGCTTCGGCGTGACACCAGTGTGAGTGCTAAATAATCTGGGGTGTCGAGCTCAAGTAGAATGCGCTTCATCACATCGTCCACTAGCGTGTGAAAACTTCCGCTCCTGTGTTCTTGACGTGTCGATAAGGCTTGTGTTTTCGGTGTTTTCGGTGACTTGTTTGATAATGCCGTGCGAAATCTACAATCCTCAATAATGTCATAACAATAAATTATCTGTTACATATCGACGTACCTTTTCATTTCGGGACAGATATTAGAGTGATATAAAGGCTGACTAGGGACCTGTACGTCTTTATGTTCACTCAACTATCAGGAAGCACTGCCAGGGACAGGCTAATCAAAATCTATAGATCTTCACATGATACGTTGCAAGATTTCTGATGCAGTCTTTGAGGTCTTTAAAATTACAGCACAGCGGGCTTATCTACCAAACCATGTTTACCACTAGTTGCCTCAAAGATAGAGCGTTTACTATACCCCTATCAGACCGTGGTAGTCTAAACTTGAAAAAGGGCGGTGGGAACGGCCGTTCCAATAGGCAGGAACTGATCATATGCACCATGTCAGACTTGACGCACGAGCGTGGGTTATATCATGGTGGACCTGACACACCTACTTTGACTCGTTCTACATGTCACTTGAATTACTGGTCCTGGATTCAGAATTCGTTAGGGGTACATTGGCACTATATTGATAGTGCAGATAGCATAATTCATGTTTGTTTTTTCAACCACATTTTCCTAGGGTGGATCTGTGGGATATTCATCACAAATGGGGGACTTGTCTTCCCCTTCATATTGTAGTTGATTCTCATCAGTTGCCTCATTTTCCTCCCCTGCTGGGGAGTAGGGAGACTCTTGCACCTCCTGCCTCACCTTCTCATTGGCCTCTCATTCCTTCTTCTGTCACTTTAAAGAGTTCCACCTGCATGGCATGGACATCCAAGTCATCATCAGAGGAACTCATGAGAGAAATATCGAGATGTTGTTGTTATTGGTGGTAGTTGAAGGTCAAGGACCATGAGAAAAAAATTGGATTTTTCAAAACTTTATATTCAATAAAAACACATCAATTAATTTAACTAGGCAGAACCATTAGGCCAAGGAAACATAAGATTATTATTTTTAATTACTATAACAACACTGTTATGTACATACATATAACTTTTTTTTTTCAGGATAAATTGTAACACAGCCAGGTCTATCCTTTTGTTCATCAGTCTTGTTGTTGGGGAGGGAGGGAGGCATTACTTTGGGAGCAAGGTGGGTATTAAGGACCATGCCTGGACTCCACCTGGGATTCACTCCTTATTATCATCTCCCATTTCAACTCTAGTCACTTTCCCAAGTCATATTCCTTTTTACCCTGGAACCCAAGGCTCCTCCAAAAACACATTCATTTCCCTTACCCTGCCTCAGAACACAAGGCCTCTCCAAAAATATGCTTGTCACCAGCATTTCCTTTTAGGACAATCCTTGTCTCCCATCTCCCAAATAGGATTTTTCTCTCACAATCCTTGTCTCTAGTTTAGTACTACCTCCAACTAGCCAATCACACTGTACTTGTTACAACCAGAAAACCCACCGAACTCCAGGCACTACCCTATATGCACCTGCACCCTTTACACACCAGTTATCAATTACCAGAATACATGCCGGAACCTGGACATCAGACCTGTCCATGCCTGACCTTCATTATCTCATGTACCAGTTGTTAGGGTATGTACACGGTGGGTTTCCAGAGAAACCCACAGAATATCCAGTAGGACTTGGCTTCAGCTTATAGGCTGCGCCCTTTCGAGATCGTGTTGTCCAATTTCAGACAGGCAGATGGGAATCCCAGGGAGTCTGGGTGGGGGTCATGGGTCGAGAGGTCATGAGTTGAGGTTGGTAAGAGAGATAGATGCACTGGAGCCCGTGGGCTCCGACTAGTGTGAGTGGTGTAATTCAAGTAGGAGTTTAGAGCGGAAAATGTATTAGATTACTGGGGGGAATCTAAGCCGATTTTCTGACTGGATTGTATGTACAACATCTGCCAGTTTAAATAGACCGTGGAGTGAATGACATACCAAATCCAGTAATGATGAAACGAAACTAGCGAAACATAAAACAGGAATAGTAAACACCAAATTTGGTGTTAGGAATGGGACAGAACAGAGCGGAGTGCAAATTGTGACAAATCATAAACCATAACAGGAAACGGAGTGGGAGCGGAGTCCAAATTGTGACAGGTCATTTGACTAAAACAGGAACGGGGCTCTGTTAGAGGGATGATGGGTTTTACGAGTGGGGTCCAGTGACTGACATGTGGGACGAGGTCAGACATAGACAGGGACGGAGTCCAGTGGGTTTTATGGTGACTGAAACACAACATAACAAAGTCGAACGTAGACAAGTCTGACGTATGGAGTCCAGCAGGAATTCCAGTGAACTGACAATGGGTGTGTATAGGGCACAGGTGCGTATAAGTTAGTGCCTGGAGTCCGGCGGGAATTCCGGTCATAACACCAGTCACCGGAATACCCACCTGGACCCCGCACATGTCATCCCTGTCTATCCCCAACCCTGTCCCATGCATCAGTCACCAGACCCCACTTAGAAAATCCATCACCTCTCTAACTGAGCCCCATTCCCATTATGGTCAAATGACTTGTCACATTTCAGACTCTGCTCCTGCCCCATTCTCATTATGGTCTAATGACCTGTCACATTGTAGAGAGTTCAATCAGAAAGCAACTTATATGGCTATAGTTTCATGTCACATCTCAAGCACAAATTCCTATATATACTTTGGCACTCAAGATGACTTCTACACAGCCAAATAAGTCTCATCAATCAGACATGCAAAAACTCCATCATGTTCAACACTGCATCATCCTCCAAAGTAACCCTCAGTTCCTACTCGAAACTGACTCCTCACTCCCTAATAGAACTTGAAGAAGTAACATCTTGATTCTCTTCATGCTCAGACATCATACATGAGCCCAAACCAGCCTATTCATACTCCTCAAAAGAACACCTTTGTTACCTCCATCAAAAAGGTATTCAACCCCCATATGCTCCAGACGATCCTGTCTTTATTCATCTATACAATAACTCCCATGAACTCTTCCACTATTGATTTGATCGAGTACTCCAGCAAGAGTGTTCCCCACTGTCACAAGGATTCTTTTACGAGGCAGTGTTCACTCCAGTAGGAGATCATAGAGGACCCTCATTGAGGATGTTCCCAGTTCAAGAAGGGAGTCAAGTAGAGCCTCATCAAGGTCATTGTTGATTCGTGTTCCTTGTATGGTTGTGGAGCCTACTCACCACCTGGTTCTAATGCAGATATTGGTTGCTCCTCCTTATACTTCAAAATTAGGAACAGAACATGTCCAATATCAGTTCATTGATTGGTAGTATTGTCAAGATTTCGGATCCAAGCATAACATTCGAGGATGACACATTGTCATGGGACTCTTGAGTGTTTCTGACTCATTATCATTGATCTTTCATCAGCCATCACTTCTATCACTCCATCTCTCCTATTGTCTGACTCAGTCTCTCCTATTGTTCTATTGTGTTTCCCCATTTATCCATATTACATGTCTGATCTTATCTTTTGTTTGTCATTCTCTCATTGTCCAGCACAGCCTCCCCCTTTTATTATTCACAGCATTACTAACATTCTTATTGTGATGACTCAGAGATGACTCACACCATATTGCATCATTATTGTGTCATCATTTGTAGATGTTTGTTTTGACCTGTGCTTTCTCATGTATATAAGGGCCTCTCTTTTGCCCACTATTGAACAAGCAATTTCATGGTATCTCAAACTCAAAGCTCATTCTCAAGTCAGAAGCTTAAGTCTTACTCTCAGTCTCACTCCTATGGCCAGTAAGGGATACTGTAGTGTCTCTTATTGTTGAAGTTCTACACTCCTTGACATTGGGTTTACATCAGCCTTTTGTATTCATCATCAATTATGTCATCCAAGGTCTGATCTCTAGCCTCTCGCTCCGAGTGTGTTTAGTTATAGACTGGTTTCACAAACAACTGTGTTAGTGACCATCATAAAGACTTGACCATTGCACACAGGTTATTAGGTATATTCCTAGTAACAAACTTACAATGTTTCAGACTCCACTCTGCTCTGTTCCATTCCTAGCACCAAATTTGGTGTTTACTTATCTCATTCCACCATTACTAATTTGGATTTCATTATTACTGGATTTGGTATGACATACATTCCACAGTCTATATAGTCTGGCAGATGTTGTACAGTGGCTTCCAAAACTGTCCGAATGTTTTGGTAATTCTCAATAAATGTGTTAGGATACGTACAGGGCGGGTCTCCAGAGAAACCCGCGGGATATCCGGTAGGACTTGGCTTCAGCTTATAGGCTGCGCCCTTGCTAGATCGTGTTGTCCAATTTCAGATGGATAGGCAGGAGTCCCGGGAGTCCAGGCGGGGGTCGTGGGTCGAGGGGTTTTGTGCCATCTTGGATGTGTGTTTAGGATGATTATCCTGCTGGAAAATGGCCTCACCTGCTGGAATCTTCAAATCTTCAATGCTCTGGGACAAATGCTGAGCCAGGATCTCTACATATTGTGCAGAATCCATCCTTCCTTCAATATCTGCAAGCATTCCCACTCCATTCCAACCCATACAGCCCCACATCATGATATTTCCACCTCCATACTTGACTGTAAGTTGGGTTGTCCTATCAGAAAGTGGTTCTCTAGCTTTCTTCCACACATATTGATGTCCATCTGATCCAATCTTATTGATCTTCTCATAAGACCACAAGACCCTTTTCCAATCATCCACAGTCCAGTTTTGGTACATACCTGAGGGCATAGCTTAACCTGGCTTTCTATGTTGAGCCTTGAGCAAGGGCCTTTTTGCTTTGACTACAGCTTTTAAACCATGCTGTTTCAAGATCTGCCTAACTGTTTTGGATGAGACATGGGATTCATTGATGGAATTGATGAAGTGTGTGGCCTGGACAGCATTATCTAGCTTCCCAGAGGTGATTTGATGTATGTATGATCCTCCTCTGGTCAGTAGGAGATGGCTTGTTCTCTTTTGAGAGGGGAAATAGCTTTCATGATAAGAATGATAGTTAAAATGTGACATTTCATGCCACATATTAATTAGAACATCAAATAGATGTCATGTGATTTTTATTGTAATTTTCCTAGCCCTCTAGAATATAATATGATATAATGAAATGTGTGAAAAGAGAGGGTTGCAAAACTGTCCCAATGATTGGTCATTTTTAAATATTCACTGTGACACCAATATCCATCTATATTATGTAATATTTGGGTATATCAAAGCTAGTAGGCTAAGGTATATGTGAGAATATTTTCACTACTTTAGAAAATTTATTTAGTAGGTTATAAAACATTTATTGAGAATTACCAAAACATTGGGACAGTTTTGGAAGCCACTGTAGCCATTTTTTGGGAATTTCTTCTAAAAAATCACTAATCAATATTAATTTCAAGAAGCCCCAAAACAACACTCACCCATGCCAATAACTTCATTATTATCATTTCCAAAACCCAAAAACTCAGCTCTGGAACCAAATCCTTTGAATTCAATATCAGACATTGTTTGATTGATGATGAAAATAGATGATGAACATTTTTCAAACTCCAACCTCATGGGCTCAGTCGCAAAGGGAGGATACTGTCATAACTGCCACAGTCACAAAATTGTCACAAAATATTCAAGGTAACTTTTGACAACTCTTTGACTCATCTTTGACACATTGATTTATCTTCAACAAAAACTCCAACTCAACATTCTATTCAACATCTTCGACACCCTCAAATTTATTTGACAAACATTCAATTTACATTTGACTTGTCTCATTTCAATGTCATACATATGTCATTTCATTCATACATAGGTCATAGTTTAATGTAGTTTAATGAAGAAAGGCATAAAAGGGCAATCAGAAGAGTGAAGGACCTCAGTCAGAAAATCTCTCCATTGTATATTAGTTATCTGTATTATTAACCTAGGAGGATATCTGAAAACTATTAAGTATGCCAAATTCTAATATACTCTAAAGGTCATTTAAACATCTGGGATGTGATTCAAACATAATTTGGTTTTTAAAACTGTCAAAAAGTTTTAAACTCTCTCATACATTGCAAACTAAAGAATCTTTCCAGACACAAGTAGACAATAAAAAAAATTAGTAGTTTGAAACACTAATACTTTTAAAAAATAGATACCTTTAGATAGTCCATTCCATGCATATGTATATCATTGGCACCTCTAAATACATATGTATTACTTCAGAATGGATCTGTCAATCTGAACAGATTTCTACTTGATTCAATGTACCCAGAATATATAGAGGGTTTTTGTTACGACCAGAAATCCTGCTGGACTCCGGGCACTAACTTATACGCACCGGCACCCTATACACACCCATTATCAGTTTACTGGAATTCCCACCGGACTCCGTACATCAGACTTGTCTACATTCAACTTCGTTACGTTGTGTTTCAGTCACCGGAAAACCCACTGGACTCCATCTCTGTCTATATCTGACCTCATCCCACGCATCAGTCACCAGACCCCACTCAGAAAACCCGTCACCCCTCTAACAGAACCCTGTTCCCATTTTAGTCAAATGACCTGTCACGATTCAGACTCTGCTTCCACTCCATTTCCCATTATGGTTTATGATTTGTCATTATTTGGACTCCGCTCCATTCCGTCCCGTTCCTAACACCAAATTTGGTGTTTACTATTCCCATTTTATGTTTTGCTCGTTTCGTTTCATCATTACTGGATTTGGTATGACATTCATTCCACGGTCTATTTAAACTGGCAGATGTTGTACATACAATCCAGTCAGAAAATTGGCTTAAATTCCCCCAGTAATCTAATACATTTTCCGCTCTAAACTCCTACTTGAATTACACTGCTCATACTAGTCGGAGCCCATGGGCTCCGGCGTATCTATCTCTCTCACTAATCTCAACTCACAACCCACAACCTCTGACCTACGACCCCTCAACCCACGACCCCCACCCGGACTCCCCAGGATTCCCGTCTGCCTGTCTGAAATTGGACAACACGATCTAGCAAGGGCGCAGCCTATAAGCTGAAGCCAAGTCCTACCAGATATCCCGCGGGTTTCTCTGGAAACCCGCCCTGTACATATCCTAACAGTTTTACTTAATAAAGACAGCTGTGGTATGAAAGATTTCCAATAATATTTTACATATTAAACTTTTCAACATTAACATCTGTGAGCCTTCACAACTGGTATTAGTCTCTCACTTCATCAACAGGGCAATTCTATACTTAATTGAATGAAGCTTCTGTATTCAGTTTAGTAGAATATATTATGATTATTATTCAACTTAATTGAAGGAATTCAATTTGTGTCAGGTGTAGACATTCCCAAATCCCTGATGTAGCCTCCCTAGCCTCCTGTTAAGAACAGAAAACTGACTAATGTTGGTAGGCCAATGGGGACCGATTGGAAGGACTTGGCTTCAGCTTATGTGCTGCACCCTTGCAAGTTACCATCGGGTGTCCTTAAATTTCAGGTGGGCAAAAGACTAGTCCTATTGAACTCCTCATGGTGAGTTACCGATCGGAACCAAAGGATAAGCCAAGTGTCGGGCCAAGGGGTCAGAGGCCAAGGGTGAGCGAGCAGGTGGAGAGCAGGATACTTAGAGTAAGACTTATAGAGATGTATGTGGGTGTTCTGAGTCGATATTCTGATTGCCTAGTAGCTACAATTACAGCAGGTCTATATACAAGTTATTGGCATCTAGAAAATACTAACTAAGGGAAGAGCAGAAACATTATTGACAAATAAACTTGACTAGGAACCGGAAGGTTACGATAAGTTCAGAGGCCATGATTAACCGAGAGCAGGATTATGGAAAAAGGAAATAGTCCAAGGGTTACAAGTATATACGGGCATATGTGAAACATAGAGTAGAATGAATCATCATACATCATAATAAAAAGGGATGTATCAAAGTATAACCAGATAGTACGAGTATAATTTGACAGGGGCATAAACGGGTTTGATCACCGTGAAGGCATACATCAGTGTCGGGTGACTGACAGTTTCTGATACGATGACTTGATTTATACTAGAAATGTCAGTCGATGGTAATATCCTTGGGGACCGTCAGGTTGTGACACAGTTGTGACATGGTCGTAACACCTCCCTAGCCTCCCTAGATCTATAATGAGCTTTTATACCAACTAGTAAATAGGGATCTCATGAAAGTAGGGTGTATAGTTGAGTCTAGCTGAGCTAGCTAGCTCTCCTAGATGGCTCTAGACAATATAGACAGCATACTTACTGATCTTTGCTTAAGATATTTATCACTGCTGGTGCTCTGTGCCTGCTCATTCAATCTGGAGGTGGTGGAATTGCATCTGGAACATCAGATTCTGTAGTGCATTTATGTCAAGGCTCATATATTTTATTTTATTTTAGTTCAGTTTAGTTGTCATGCATCACAATGTGTGACATCATGTGAACATGAATGCAAGCTCAAAGACTCACATGTTGCACATTGTGCAGCAATGTGTGGTGTCATGCAAACACAAACAGCTCAAAAGACCATTCACAGCTGTACAATGACAATCATGTGACAATCACCTGATATACACATGTCAAATGTAAAACTTAACTTTATTTAATTTTCTTCTAAGGTTTAAACTTTCTTAATAATAACTTTATTTAGTTTTTCTTTAGTGTAAATACCTCAGGATGTACATACATACTGTATGTAGCTAGACCCCAGTTTCAATCTCTTAGGATTTCCACTAAATACAAGTGTGATCTTCTCAAGTTATTAGAACTTCTATCCATCTACTCCTTATCCTTGTCTTATCTCTTTTTCCTTCTTTGTGTTTTAGTAGCCTTGTTAGTGTTGCCTTAACAATTTAGGCTCAACAATTACAGTATGCTCATTGGAATTATACTTCAACTAAGTATGTTTTGTTTGCTGTCTTTACAGTAATATGTCAATGTCTTCTACCCACATCTACATTGCTTACCCCTCTTATAGTCACTCTACTGTTCTACATGGCTCTGGGTGTTGAATTTATCATCCATGTGTACTGTAATAAACCTCTCATCAAGAAGAGCCACATGTCTCAGGCTGTGGATATCAAACAAACATGGAAATCAAATAATGACAATTGTGTGTCACACAAAGTTCATCTCATGATCATTGGTTAAGCATATCCACTGTGTTAAATTTCATGATGAAACACACCTTTTTATAGGGGGAGTCCACCAATTATTGCAACTTTTCATATGAAGATGCTAATTGTGGACCATGCATTTGGAGGTTAATGTGTGTCAGAACCACTATACACCTCCCAGAGCATCCAACCTATATTGTCAGGAGGTGCTACACTAACTGACACAAGATATTGAGACACAAAGTACTTTTATTACAAGCTTATTAAACCCTTGTATATTGTGTATTGCAATAGAGTCAACTCATACTATTTTTAATACACTGTAAACCTGGTGAGGCTTACCACAATGGACCTTTAATATTTAGTATCCGCTTCCTTAGATAATCAGGATAAACATGCATAGTGTTAAAAGTGTAGAAAATGAATGGCCAGACTGGGGATTGAACCCAGGGCTTCTGCATATATAGCAGGGGTGTTAACCATTACACCACCTGACCCTGGGAAGCACTGCTAGCATTACTCAATCTAACACATAGTAGTTTTTTCATTATCATTTTACCTACCATCTCTGTTCATTGATGAATATACTCTAGTCCTATCAACACTCGGACTGAGACTTAGTGAGGCTGCAATTGATGGCAGCCTTACATCCACCATCCTTGTGCTTATCAGGTAATCAAGCGTTGATCCCAGGTTATATACCATGTTAAGAACAATATTTAGATCAGTCTATCGAACAGCAGAGCTAGCTGATGGATTTAAGGGACCCATACTTAAGACGCAAGTCTATTTCAATATGTTGGATGCTACTCCCATCGTTTTGGCCCTTAATGTTTTCTCTCCCACTATCCTTCTCAGGCTCGCGAACGATCCGGGAATGCTGGTTTAACCACGGAAGATCTGGCCCATTTTAATTCGAACTCCTATGGACATTTTTGTATAGGGATAGTTTGGTACAAGGTGTATATTCTGTGAAAAACACCAATATATAGCCTTGTTGTGTGTTCAAATGGCTTTTTCTGGTCATGAGATGTACCCGTTCTCGTGTTAATATTTCATGTCACATAGTCGTCTCCAACTATAATATTATCCATACTGACATGGAGCGTCTGAGTCCTCCTGTATGCTAGAACCTTGGCAGCGCCTATTAAGGTGATACCTCAATCTCTCAGAAATAATGCTATAACTAATTATGAGTACTCAATGATCCAAATTTGTCATGGAGGCTGCATTTACTAGTACATTTCGCCCAGGGTTACAGTTATGCCGCAGTTACAATGTAATCTATTCGCGTTTTGGGAAGGAAAAGTGTAGAGCTGATGTGAAACGTGAAATAATCGTCAACATTTTGATGCCATGAACAATGTCTATTTTCGTGAATGTGCGAGGCCCATTCTTGACCTTGAACTCTTAGATAATTTAACTCTGCCACAAGAAGAACTTCAAAGATGTTTCTTAGTATGATATAGTAAAATTTAACATGGCGTAATATATACATTCAGAGGTTTCAAAGTACGCAACTAAGCATAGGAAGTTGAAGTCCATCGTATATAAAAGGTCTCCATCATTTATCACATGAAGCCCCACATATCATTTGCCTTATTATTGTACGCCCATTTCCAAAGATGTTCCGAAGGTTTGGGAGGGGAAGTGATCATCAAAGACGGCACTGTGATAAATATCGCCTCTATGCATGCGTACCACGGATCTGACGTGTCCACCGTGATTAAGTTAGGAAACCCTTCTAATATAAGGGACACCAGACGAGGGAAACTGTGCGAGATAAATATTGGTAGAACAACACGTAGGAAGTCGTCTTTAGGTGGTTGAGAGACCATATTCCATTCCTCTGCTATGCCCTTTCGAGTCATTCTTGTCCCAAGCGTAATGTCTTCCACAACATTTCTTAGAGACAAGAGAACTCCTTTCCATACAGTCAGAATATTTATGATACCCGGTCCATGCATCATATATCCCCCGGGGAATCTCAAAGTGATGGATGTGAGATTAGAAAATTCAAGTTGACCACCACTACTGAGGCGTCTAAGTAGCGGGATCGTCAGCGATGGCATGCCGTCAAGAGATAGTTCTCTGAGCTGAGCCGGATGAATCAATGATCGGGCAGCTTCTGCTGGGATGTTTCCTTCTAACAAAACTTGCCTACATTTGGGGAGAATACGGACGAATTTTAGGAAATCTTCACGAGGCTCGATTTCCTCGCCGTTATATGGCTTCACGAGCTCGATTCTTCGAAGGTTGGACATTGCTGCCACACAATGCATGAGCGGAAGCAATGACTCTTTGTGTCCCAGGGACCATCCAAAGCTTTGGATATGTAGATATAAACTTGGATGGGTGGTAAGTGTTTTACGAAGACGAGCCTGCGACTTCCGTAGAGGTTGCTTATCGGCGACAGTAATACTGTTACCGACTGGAGTGAGAAGGAGTTTTATCTCTCGATAAAGGAATGGCGTAGCCAAAGCACTGCTTCGGCGTGACACCAGTGTGAGTGCTAAATAATCGGTGGTGTCGAGCTCAAGTAGAATGCGCCTCATCACATCGTCCACTAGCTTGTGAAAACTTCCGCTCCTGTGTTCTTGACGTGTCGATAAGGCTTGTGTTTTCGGTGTTTTCGGTGACTTGTTCGATAATGCCGTGCGAAATCTACAATCCTCAATAATGTCATAACAATAAATCATCTGTTACATATCGACGTACCTTTTCATTTCGGGACAGATATTAGAGTGATATAAAGGCTGACTAGGGACCTGTACGTCTTTATGTTCACTCAACTATCAGGAAGCACTACCAGGGACAGGCTAATCAAAATCTATAGATCTTCACATGATACGTTGCAAGATTTCTGACGCAGTCTTTTAGGTCTCTAAAATTACAGCACAGCGGGCTTATTTACCAAACCATGTTTACCACTAGTTGCCTCAAAGATAGAGCGTTTACCCCTATGCCCCTATCAGACCGTGGTAGTCAAAACTTGGAAAAGGGCGGTGGGAACGGCCGTTCCAATAGGCAGGAATTGCTCATATGCACCATGTCAGACTTGACGCACGAGCGTGGGTTATATCATGGTGGACCTGACGCGCCTACTTTGACTCGTTCTACATGTCACTTGAATTACTGGTCCTGTATTTCAGAATTCGTTAGGGGTACATTGGCACTATATTGATAGTGCAGATAGCATAATTCATGTTTGTTTTTTCAACCACATTTTCCTAGGGTGGATCTGTGGGATATTCATCACAAATGGGGGACTTGTCTTCCCCTTCATATTGTAGTTGATTCTCATCAGCTGCCTTATTTCACTCCCCTGCTGGGGAGTAGAGAGATTCTTGCACCTCCTGCCTCACCTTCTCGTTGGCTCTCATTCCTTCTTCTGTCACTTTAAAGAGTTCCACCTGCATGGCATGGACATCCAAGTCATCATCAGAGGAACCCATGAGAGAAATGTCGAGATGTTGTTGTTATTGGTGGTAGTTGAAGGTCAAGGACCATGAGAAAAAAATTGGATTTTTCAAAACTTTATATTCAATAAAAACACATCAATTAATTTAACTAGGCAGAACCATTAGGCCAAGGAAACATAAGATTATTATTTTTAATTACTATAACAACACTGTTATGTACATACATATAACTTTTTTTTTTCAGGATAATTTGTAACACAGCCAGGTCTATCCTTTTGTTCATCAGTCTTGTTGTTGGGGAGGGAGGGAGGCATTACTTTGGGAGCAAGGTGGGTATTAAGGACCATGCCTGGACTCCACCTGGGATTCACTCCTTATTATCATCTCCCATTTCAACTCTAGTCACTTTCCCAAGTCATATTCCTTTTTACCCTGAAACCCAAGGCACCTTCCAAAATACATTTATTCCCCTTACCCTGTCTCAGAACCCAAGGCCTCTCTGAAAATATGCTTGTCACAAGTATTTCCTTTTAGGACAATCCTTTGTCTCTAGTTTAGGACTACCTCTGACTGTCCAATTACACCATACTGTATCTCACTAGACCCATTTTTCTATGTCTTTGTCCTTGCTTTTAGTTTATCCTTTGTCTCCTGATTTGTAGAAGCTACACCTGCTCTTAGTATAAATACTGCAATATAAAGTAGCTGTATATTCAGACTGGACAACCTGCCAGGTCCTGGATCCTACTCTATAAGTCTTTATCTCTCTTTTACAGTATGACCTGCTGACTGGCTCCACCCAGGTTTCCCAGATCCCTTAGATGCTTGAAGATCTTGTCCCAGCCTTGTCCCTAGTATGGTCACCCCTGTCTTGTTTCTTGTTTGCCTATTTTTGTCCAACCAGATTTGTAGTACAATAATCTTTAATTCTATACTATGCATGTACTTACAATCTGATCAGAAAATCAACTTAGCATACCTCTAGTACACTACCAGTTAGCTTTCAACTTTGTACCAGCATATTCTTGGAACCTGCAGGTTTTCCTCATTGACTCTCCCATCATTCTCAAAGTCTCTGGACTTCCCAACTCAATCACCTCTTACATCCTAGACCCCATGGGTTATCCATTTCATCCTTGTCTGAAAATAGGACATGACAATCATGCAAGGGTGCAGCACATAAGCTGAACCCAAGTCCTACTTGCCATCCAGAACCTCTGCAGGTTTCCCCCAGAACCCTGCCCATAAGCCCTGAGCTTAACACTGTACTTTGGTTTGAATATCAACTTTTAATCTGGTTTCATTCTCAGTCTATCTTAGTCTTTCTCCCCACTCTGTCATCTAAAAATACACCAAGTCTTTCTTTGTCTGTCTGAAATTAGGACACTGATACTTCTGCAAGGGCACAGCACATAAGCTGCAGCCATAGTCCTATCTGTCCTTGGCACACCTGTGGCTTTCCCAGTACTTCATTTGCATCCTGCCAGGAAACTCACTAAATAAGCTTCCTATTCTCCTTAGGCTTAATAATTCATTGATTATTTATTTGCATCATTTTCAGGGTTGAATCATGTGCCTGTGTGGTGTCTCCACTCAACCCATGACTACACATCCATTGTTGAAGCCTACATTGTGTTAAGAGTCATGTGTGGAGCTTATCAGAGGGTTTCCGGAGAAACCCATGGGAAAGCCTGTAGGACTTGGCTTCAGCTTATAGGCTGCACCCTCATGAGATCATCTTGTCCAATTTCAGATGGGCAGACAGGAATCCCAGGGAGTCCAGGAGGGGTTTTGTTGGAATATGAGGTATCATCTATTAGTATGACCTCATACCTTGTATTGTGACTGCTTAGGTTATCGCCGGTTCATGGACTTCCGTGATAGTATTATTAGTTTAGTGACGGAGTTCCGAGTTCCTTGTGAGCACAGACCCATGCACTAACCATGTAATATAGTATATAGTTAGCCCCAGTTGAGGAGTAGAAACCTCAACTGGAAGCCTAGTTATAGCATCGGTTTATTTCTACACCGCTCTATCTAAGTCGCATTCTCTGCCCTACATAGAGAATCATTCAACTTGCTCCCCAGGCTTGCAGTTTATTCTAATAGGTTTGTGGGTTGAGAGGTTGAGGAGTCAACTGTGGGAATCCCATGGAAGTCAAGGGGTCGGGCAGAGATGAGTCAAGGGTCGAGATATGTAGATAGGTAAGAAGTTGAGTGATAGATGGGTCGGAGCCCATGGGCTCTGATGAGGTAAAGCGGTGTATTTCAAAGAGGAGATTGGAGTGGAAAATGTACTTGAGATTACTGGGAAGAATCTAAGCTGCTTTTCTGACTGGATTGTATGTACAACATCTGCCAGACTATATAGACTGTGGAATGTATAACATACCAAATCCAGTAATAATGAAAACTAAACTAGCAAACATGAAATGAGATAAGTAAACACCAAACTTGGTGTTAGGAATGGAATGGAGCAGAGCAGAGTTCAAATCATGACAGGTTGTAAACAATAACAGGAATGGGGTGGGAGTGGAGTCCAAATCGTGACAGGTCATTTTACCATAACAGGAACAGGGCTCAGTTAGAGAGTTGTCAGGTTTTCCGAGCAGGGTCCAGTGACTGGTGCGTGGGACAGGGTCAGATAGACAGGATGTTATGTATTTCTAAGTTTTTTTCCGATTTTTAAACAATTTCCCCTAACAAATTGCGAAAACAAATATTCAAATGTAATTATATTGCGACGATAAAATTGTACTATATTTACTTGATTTATCCTGAATTTATACAATTTATTTTGTATTTGTAACTTATAAATTGAGCAAGTTATTAAATTTTTACCTTTTATTCTTTTTTGATTAATATGTCGGCGACTCAGCGCTTATTCACAACGTGCGAGTAATCATGTGATATTCACATGACATTTCAAACTCCGATGCCGACAAAACACGATGCGAAATAATCGTGCATAATCAAGGCAATATATATATTTATATTATTATAATAAAATATTATATTTATATTATTATAATAAAATATTATATTTATATTATTATAATAAAATATTATATTTATATTATTATAATAAAATATTATATTTATAACTAACTAAAAATAAATATAATAAATATAATAATATAAAGCCAGTCACCTGTGTTTATTACACAGGCGCGCGGGAAACTTGTCACAACAAGTGACAGTTGTCACAAGGGTGCGCGACAGTCACAGAGGCGTAGGATGGTCACAGAGGCATGCAACGGTCACAAAGGCGCATGATGGTCACAGAGGTGCGCAACAGTCACACAGGCGCGCAACAGTCACAATGTGTGACAGTCACAAGACGCGAAGGGTGTCATACGCACACACAGGCGTGAGAGCATTATGTCATCATATATGCTACTACAGCAAAAACCGGAAATCTCTGGAACATTCCAGTGGCTGTCAAAGTAATAGTAGTTAATAGGTACTAATAATAGATAGAATATTGTAGAATATTCTGTAAGTTTCCAGAATGTTCTATTATGCCAAGAATATTCTATAGTGTCTTAGAAAGTAGTTAGAACCTTCCACAATGCTCTAGAAAATTCTAGAAAATTCTAAATGACATCATTCAATCTTCTAGAATCTTCTAAATGTCTCAGACTAAAATGTATATAAGGAGCTCAGCTCCAGCCTTGAATCAATATCAATCTTTACTACATTTTATCAGCCACATCAGTGTGCCACTGCAGCAAGCAGTTTATTCCACCCCTAGTTGGGCTGTTGGACAAATAAATACAAACACTTAGTCACCTCTAGTTGAGCTGCTGACCTAAGCTATCTCAGGATCCATTGTACCTCTAGTTGAGCTTCTGACATAATAATCCTACCCCCTTGTCACCTCTAGTTGAGCTTCTGACAAACAATCTTGTTCCCCTTTTGCCACCTCTTAGTTGAGTAGCTGGCTATCCTTTATTACTAATCCACCTCTAGTTGAGTTGTTGGTTATAAATTAAAGTAATAAATATTTTAGGTTATATTGAGATTAGGAATACATATATTCTAATTTCTACCCGGTTTTTGGCATAAACAAATACTGAGAATATTCTTGCAGAATCCTTAAGACTACATTAAGATCCTGATAAGTTAGTATCACAGTAGACCCTGTAGGTTAGTGTAAATAAAGCATATATTAGCCAAATAGTGTTTTATTCTATATCTAATCTTTTGACCTGTTTATAAATATTTTTACTGTTTGATAAATAGTATAAAATATATATAAACTAGCTAGAATCGAAGTCGAATCTAGTTTCGGAATCAGTAAATTGTTATTCATATTTTAGTAGTGTTTTTACAGAAAAAGAACAAGCTTGCACAAGCAGCTCTCAAAACCTTCTTTGCGAAGTAGGGTGCATATATTCAAGTAAACTCTTGACTTCAGGGGTTCTAAGTCTATTTAGGCTGCCACTGATTAATATCAAATACTTAAATTATTTTACCTTGCAGTGAATTGAGTATTTGCACATTTTGATAGAGCATTGGACTCCTTTTTCGGAAAATAGTATTAAAATAAGGCTAATACATCACACAGGAGCAGGTTCCAGCAGGTATTCTGGTGACTGATACATGAAGTAACGAAGGTCAAGTGTGGACAGGTTTGACATCCAGAGTCTGGCAGGTATTCTGGTAAACTGATAATTGGTGTATGTAGGGTACAGGTGCAAAGTTAGTGCCCAGAGTCCAGTGGGATTCCCAGTCATAACACATTGTTAGAGTATGGGGGATGATAATTAAATGAAATGCAATAAATTCAGTTGCATGGGGTGGACAAAACTGTATTGCTATCTACATAAATAAAATGTGTTAACTAGCAAGAAAATGAGCAACAACAGCTAGGAAGGATGTAGCAAGGGGTAATGACATGGTGGAGGCTTTGATAATGAGACAACAAGGGTTTTCTAGTAAAAAACAAATCACAGGGGTCCAAATCACAGGATCCTAACAATCCCCTCATATATTCTGCCACTTGCCACATCATGCATCTTTTTTGAGACCTTGGATCCTGTGTGGGATTCAGCTGTTATAGATAATATTAACATTTTGGCTTTTCAGTAGTAATTTCACCATGATGACACTTGTGGGTTGCCAATATATGTATTTCATGCTAGGCTATGTAGTTCTGTACAGTAGCTTAGTAATCCTAACACTTTTTGCTTGCATCCACAGTGTACCAACATATACCCCTTTGCATCAACAGATAATTCATACAGATTCAATAGGTTATGGGCCCCATTGTTAGCATTAGGCTAATGTGTATCTATAAAGTTGAAAGGGGCACAGAACCCCATTGGTCTTATTGTGTGTCCCTATTGGGACTTTTGTCTCACTATTCTTTTTGTTCTCATTGTAGGCTAATTGTTCTATTGCCCAGTATTGTATGACCACATGACCCATGATACTTGCTATTGTTCTCTTGTACTTAAATACAAACCTCACAAAACTATGTACTTCTCAGTTGATTCTTACTACTTGTCGACTGAGACATACTATTTGTTATACCCATCGGTGATGCTGTGTAGAGTGAATAGATTAGATATTGATTTCAGGGGAAGTGTTGGGATTGGAAAATACAATATCTATGTGTCAGACTGTTAGAAGTCCCAGGTTGGCATCAGTCACTTGTTACAGTTATAAGTCCCAGATAGGCATCAGAAGACCTATATGTATGTATATATATATAATCCATCATATAATACTAGACTATAAAGTTCAGTAGCTCAGTGGTTAAGAGCACTGGCATATAAAGCCAGGAGGTCCTTGGTTCAATCCCAGGCTGGGTCAATTTTTTTCTACACCTTTAATATTTCTACTATGAAATATACTTTTAATGCATTCCTCATTATTCTCACTTCCCATTGTTCTCCACTTGTTCATATGTACTATCTACATGTGGATTTTGAATACAGTAGTGGTTTGTTCCCCATCACTCATTTCTAGTATCTGTCTGCACCCACAGCAGATACTAGTCTTACACCATCCTTTGATTAAAGTTGCTGATCATCCCAGCGGTGGATGTATTAGCCCGATCTGGGGTCTCACCGGTGATGAAGTGCGCATCAGCTATTCAGAAGGCCGTTTGGCCAGACTTATCATTCATCATTGTAACTAATCAATGCTTTCACAATGATTCATATAAATTCAGGCTACGGTTTACAAGCCAAAACGCTGTGACCCATAAAGATCAGTTGTCGAGATAGCATGCACACATGAGAAACTATAGACATCAGTGAGGATGTTTCGAAGGAACACATCATGGATCATGGACAGTAGCCAGGCAACTGGTCTTGCACTAGCGAGAATCAAACACATTCTGATTTGCACACCAACAATGTACAAAGACTTAGTCACACCATCCAGACGAAATTTTTGATAAAGGCAAAGTAAATCAATATTTCGTGTGAATAATTCTACAATGATGGGTAATGAGAAAGAGAGCATATACAAACCAGGGAGATGAAGATGATCGGTTGTTAATGTAACACAACAGACTATAGAAAGATTCAAAGGAGAGCATGGTAAACCAATCAAAGATAGAAAAATGGGAATCACAAGACCGGTTTGGATTCAACCTTTTCATTATCCATGAGAACGAGTGGTAGAAGGAAACGAGCAAGCTCTTCGATTTGCTTAATCTTCTCCTCAGTGGACTTCTAAAGCCAGTTGAGTGCAAACAGGAATAAAAAATGTAATGCGATTCAATACATACGCGGAAGAATATGTGGAGTCGCCGACCCTCCTTCTCCGTCATCTTCCTAGCTCTCGCAGTCCTTTCCACGAAGCGGAACTGCGCGACTAGGCGCGGATCAGTAACAACGTTGGCCAACGGATCAGGTGGAATGTAGGGGCAATCGGCCAGAATCTCGGTCCAGTCACCAGAAACATACCACCCGTTCTGGTCTGACGACTCTGGCACCGGCTCTTCAGGCTCTAGTTCAATGCCTTCTTCCTTTGCAACGGCACGCAGCCAGCGAGTAACACGTTTTTTCAACGGCTCCTTTTCCCTTGTTCGATCCCACCTGAGGTTATCGAACGGAAGTAGATCCAGGCCCCAATTTAGTACACCGTCCACTACAAAACCTCGATTCAGTATGAATGATCGGTAAATGAGAGATTGATATGTACCATAGATAGCCTCAGGGGGCGGAGGCTCCGGGGGAGGATTGGCACGTCTTGTAGAGGATGTAGCATCAAAGTCAAAATTCGAGGGTTGCCACAAAGCAACGCTTGACATAAGCTACGATCGATAGGAAAACAGCGAATAGTCAAAGTACCGACAGAGGAGCAGCTAAGATTATTACTATCCACACGCAATGGTAGAGGGCGAAGACAAGAAGCAAAACTTGGAATTTAGGCTCCGCTAAAATTTTTATGACACGTGCTTCGATTTTTTTTTTTTTGATATATTGTATCCCGCTTCAAGCAACAATGGCTAACTGCGGCTAGGGGGTGAAAAGGCCCCAGAGAAACTATGCTACGGTGGTACGTAGTCCCGAGTGAGCTACGTGCGTGGAAGGGATTTTAGTAAGCAAAGGGGGGGCATGTAGATACATGGTATAGAGCTGAGGCCTTGAGGCCTTGGGCCGAAGCCCCAAGAAATGCCCGAGATCCTGCTAGCAGGCGTCGACAAGGGCTGCAGGCACACCGAAGTCTTGCATTGCTAGTGCATAGGTGAATGCTGGAGTCGGGGTAGACCGCTGCCGGGCAGCAGTCATGGTTGGTAGGTGCCAGTGACGTTCCGCAGACGACACTGGTGCGCGGCTGAAGGCTGCCGACTTTGACAGAGCAGTGAATTCAGAGGCCCCCAAACCTGTTCACTGTCATCCGCCTCTCCGCCCCTCAGCACGAGCACTGGGGGCCCCGGTGGTCACGGAACAAGAGAGCCTTGACACGTGCTTCGATTAGATCTCAGATTGCGGAAGCTACCAAAGCTCCAAGCTACGTTCGCCACTCCTATCACAGAATCCTTCACGCTATATCGGAGCTAATCAGCATAGACGTATCTATTCTCCTGAGATAATTTAAAGCCTGCAGAAAACAGAACACGAGAGAATTTCCATCAATATTGATCAGAAAAAATGACACGTGCTGCTTACCCGAAGTTCTATAAGTACTAATAATATTCTAATTTTGGTCCAATACCCAAGGATTATTGTGTCACTTCGTATGTGAACGTAAAACCTGATTAATACATTCCAAAAAACCGATGAATTTCATCTGTTTTATTGTCACAATTCGGTTACTCTGAAATCAACGGGTTACCCGTGTTTCCCGCCCCGTCCAATACCAGTGTCTAAAAATTTCCCCATTTCGACGGGTGTGTCTTTTCGAGAAGTTTCGGCGTTTTTTAACCGGAGGAAAGAAGGAAAATGATAAGGATCGTATGAACGAATATACAACTTGGCAGGGCCAAAATGGATGTAATTGATGGAACATAGTTCCATGTCTTCTATAAGTCGTGCGAGCCTGTGCATTTATTAGTAAAAAAAGACATTGACGCAGAAACACGGCACGGTGGTGCTCCTTTCATATTAGCTCGTCCAGGAAAAAGTGCAGCGTATTTGCCGAAGAGATTTGCAGTACTTGAAGGGAAACTGTGATATAATTACCAGGATGAGTAAAAGAATCGACGCAATCTCATCAATAGCTGTTCATTTGGAGCACAATATAGTATATTCGCCTAAGCATTCACGCAAAATCAACGCCCTTTCCAAGAGAAAAAGAGAAATGTATTATTGTGTCGTATCACTACTTTTCTTGGTCACTTACACCTCCCTTCTCCCAGTCCGTGGGTGCATCCTTAGCGCTACCAAGCCACTCCAGTCCGACCTTCTTTGCCGCAACTTTAACACTCCCAAATTTCCATACCTCCTTTAGGTTTAGATTCGCCTCACCTTCGATATCTTCACTGGGACCATACATCACATCCCTCATTCCCTGCCCCCTTCCGCCTAAAATGGTGATGTCGCTAATGCCTTCGAGACGAACGAGTTCACGGCGGACGTAACTTGTTAGACTAAGCATTAATTGCGGATACACGATATACTTGTCGATTTCGGGTCCTAACAAAAAAAGTGGTGAAGGGTAAGACGGAAGAATACAGCAAGAGGTGTATACCTTCAAAATCAACCACGCCGCCTGTCGCGGGATCATTTTTATTTTCTCTTTTCGGGTCCTCGGGTTGGATCGCGGGTGGTCGACTGGGATCATAGCTTGGAGATTGCGGGAAGAAATCAGGGTATGCAATTCCTCTCGCGCCTCGCGCGCCAAGAAGATTCCGCCACATAGCGCTGGACATGTCTTTGTCCCCTGTGATTAGTGCAACGTCACATGCCAGACCGAGTCCTGCCCATTGTTCACGGAAAATCTAGGAGGTATCAGAATGAATAAAATTGTGTACGGAATATGACAAAAGAAGTGCAGACCTTCATATGTCGGACGACGAGCCTCTCCGGTGCCTTTTTGCCTAGGACTGCGCGAAGGCGATCCTCGACATCAAGAAAAAAGTGGTCTATTAAGGCTTGGACAAATGGTCGGCCGTGTGACGGGGGGAGGGCGCGTAGGCGGACTGTTGCCATCCAGATATGGAGATTTGTGACTGTGAACCAAGATTGAAACGTTGGGGGGAGTGATAATGCTGCCGAAGGGTAGGGATAATCAAATTACAAACATGAAACCCAAGTGACACAAACTCACAATCGTACCAAAATGATTTTTCTGGCCCGGAGGACACGTCACGACAGATTTCATATATTAGCAATGCTCTTCTGCCTGCTACTTGTTTTGGAGAGCCATATCCGAATAAGTCTCCCAGCTTCAAGAGGGCATTGGTACGCGTCGGGGAGGCAAGAATCCAACGTGTGACTGCTGAGCGGGGAAGAGGAGCGGGGTCCTTGTGGAAATACGGCGCTGGGAATGGTTGATCTGGGGTTACTTGGGAAGTGGATGGCTATGGGCAAATGAATTTGGGAGGATGAGACCTTGCAGTGCGATATTACTCACTTCTGGCCTTATTCCCTCCGTAGTTGAACCTGTATTTGATTTTTTAACTATAGTTTGAAAAATAGAATAAGACTATCAGAGCTTATATTGAGGTCATATAATACAGCAAAGAACAAACCTGATGCTAAAGGACCAGTATGACTTTTGTGAGGTAAGGTTGATGTTGAGCTTGAGGTGAATCTGTATTGGCCCCCGGTCGTTCCACGGCGAAGGGCATGTCGCACCAACGGTTTCACTGTCACCGTTGTGGCCATTACGCAGTAAATTGACTGCGGCTATTACAAAGAAAAATTCAGGTCACACGTTTGTCACTTGGGTGGGCGCCAATAAGAGGAAAGCATCTCAGCTTCCGATAATCATCGTCGAGTTTATTTCTTGTATTATCAGTTGTGCATAGTCATGTGTATATATGATCAGTTCTATACCCTATATGGCGTGAGCACAACGAATGAGTTGTCACGTCACAGGGACGTTCATAGCCCCCTCCTTTTTTTACCTCACTCCTTATCTCCCGAAACTTGTAGTTTAGATTTCTATCTATGCCGGATCGGCATGCTGGTGGTGCTTGCACATGTCCCCATTAGCATGTTTTGTGCAATGGCAACGTTCGCTTTCGCCGAGGCTCCGTTGTCCAAACGCGGGCGCTGACCAAGAAGCGGGGTGACAATTGACGTGATCTACATAGCCACGAATCACGTGCTGAACAGCCTTTTTGGCGCCGAGGCTTCATAAGAATAGAGATCGCTGTCGTCGTTTGCAACACTTGTTTCTCCAGAACCATGACACTGTCAACACGACCCTTTTTGGCAGCACTTCTTCTATTATTTTCTGTAATCCCTTCAACTCGGGCTGATTGCGTAATTGACAGGTTAGTCGTCATATGACCTTCATTCTCCCATCTTTTAAGAGATGACCTTTTAGCCGTGGACGTGAATTCTGCAATGGAATCTCCAATGGTGCTCGCGTTGGAATCGGCATTGGTGTATTCGTGCTAGTCATGATCGTTCTCATCGCCTTGGGTGTTATGCGGAGAAGACGTATTCAGCGTGCAAACCAGGCCTATATCACCAACCCGAATTCTCAGTCCTACCAACCTGGAATATATCCGCAAGGAACATATCCGCAACAACCATACCCACAACAAGGCTACAACCAGAGCTACAATGCTCCCCAATATCCGCCACAGACTCACGCGGATCAATACCACCCACATAACGATGGCTATGGCCCTCCAGCAGGGTATACCACAGACCCGAATTCCCAGGTTCGTAGCACATGTTCATTTACATTTTGAATGCTGATATTTATATGTTAGCCTGGCATGCCACCACAGTATCCTGTATACGCCCCACCGACAGGTCCCCCGCCCACCAAACAATAATTATCATGCTTGCTTGTAAATTTGTTTTCCACATAGTTCATGTATGAATTATATACCCCGTTTATGTTTAGCTACATCACGTTTTCAGTCTATATCTTGAGAATGGAAGTATCTACTCTATGATGGACAATTTTCGTTCCCAAGCTTGGCAATAATAACCAGTCCAGCAGCTAAAACCTTACTTACACTTTCTTACGTAACAATTGTATGAACTTACTAACACAGTGATAAGAGCCGAATTCCGATCTCAGAATTATGGAAAAGCTCTGAAAAATATTATGCTTACACTAAGGCCCATGAAGACATAATGGCCTCGAAAGGACACTGCTTTCAAAGCATTTTTCCCAGGTGTTCTGACATCGAAAATGAAATGGTTGATGTTTTGGAACTGTTTTCCATAGGTGTCGAAGATGGGAAATTCAACATTAACATCTATTTTCTTAGACTCGGGTGGTGAACAAGGTATCTTTTCTTCAACTTTACACATACATCTGCTACAAATGTGGCATGAACCAAGTGATCCCCAGCTCGGAGGATCGGGTGGCTGGGTTACTTCGTCGAAGGCTCCACAAAGAATTTTTTTTTAAACATTGAGGTTGCTATACAGGGGTGATAGCATTGCATAGGTTGCTTGCACTACATGTACTGGTTGGTTATCATGTACCCCTTTCAGGGTCACAAGACACTGTTTTGAGGGCCTTTAGTTGCAGTCTGAATAGATGAACTTTGATGGATCACATAGACCTGCCTCAGCCACAGGACCATAATGGGCCTGGAAAAATGGAGCCTTTGAATAGCCACACACCTCTGAATAGCCACACACCTCTGAATAGCCACACACCTCTGAATAACCACACACCTCTGAATAACCACACACCTCTGAATAGTGATGCACCCCTGAATTGTTGGAATGATAAAATGGAAGAGGTTCAGGGCACTATCAAGTGTATAGAAAGGAAACCCAACCTGGGGATGAACCAAGGACCTCCTGGCTATATACTCATGTATTCTACATGTCACAATCAACTGATGCCAACTTGGGACTTATTGTTGGAAATGGTAATGAAACACCCACCTCTCTAGGGGCAGTTCACCCTTCTTCTTCCACCAAATACTTGAAAATACATTTGTGGACCACACTCAGTGAGGCTGATGCATGGTTTAACCTATGTATATACACCTAAACTATGACAAAACCTATCACATCAGAAGGTGATTCACTGATTGACACATTCATTAATACAAGTTGTTAGGATCCTGTTGCTTCAGACCCCCATGACTTGTTTCTTACTAAGAAACTTTTGTCATCTCATTATCAGCCCTCCAACTAGAGCATTCCCCCTCTTCCCGGCTTAGATCTTAACACAAGTACTTCATTACAAGCTTATTGCTTATTAAACCCTTGTAGTTTGTGCATTTACAATAAGCCAACTTATACTATTTTTTAATTCTCATAAGAGTTATATATACATGTATATTATGCTGTAGTGACTAGATATTGTATTTTCAAGTCCAACACTCCACCTGAAATTAATATCTAGTCTATTTAACCCAATGGAGCAAAGCTGATGGGGCTCATAACCTATTAAAACAGGTGAATATAAAGCTGAAGATCACCAGAACACTGAGGAATGAGATGAAAGCAAGCTCTATGGCTGCTTCCCACAGCCTCACAGATGTGAAGTTGCATTGTACACTTATATAAGTGCCCAGACTCCTGGGAAGTTACATACTTGTATTAAGATGTCAAAACTGAGAAAAGGGACTAAGCAGAAGACTGGGAGATCTATATGTACTTGACCAGGGGTCCAGTTCTAAGACAAGTGGGCTTGGCTTCAACTTGCATACAGTATGTGTTGCACCCTCACACAAACTGTCTAGATACTCCGGTATTTCAGGAACAAAACAAGAAGTATGTTCAAAATGAAGTAATCAACACTTAGCTGATAACTGGAGGGCCAGAGCCTAAAGTTGATGATGATTAGAGCTTGGTGTTAGGGTATGTACATGGTGGGTTTCCAGAGAAACCTGCAGGAAATATGGTAGGACTTGGCTTCAGCTTATAGGCTGCACCCTCGTGAGATCGTGTTGTCCAATTTCAGACAGGTGGACAGGAATCCCAGGGAGTCTGGGTGGGGTTCATGGGTCGAGGGGTCATAGGTTGGAGGTCGTGAGCTGAGAGGTCGGGGAGTCGAGATAAATAAGAGAGATAGATGTGTCGGAGCCTGTGGGCTCTGACTAGTGAGAGTGGTGTAATTCAAGGAGGAGTTTAGAGTGGAAAATGTATTAGATTACTGGGCAGAATCTAAGCTGATTTTCTGACTGGATTGTATGTACAACATCTGCCAGACTATATAGACTGTGGAATGAATAACTGTTAGGATACGTACAGGGTGGGTCTCTGGAGAAACCCGTGGGATATCTGGTAGGACTTGGCTTCAGCTTATAGGCTGTGCCCTCGCTAGATCGTGTTGTCCAATTTCAGACAGGTGGATGGGAATCCTGGGGAGTCTGGGTGGGGGTCGTGGGTCGAGGGGTCGTAGGTCGGAGGTCGTGGGTCGTGAGTCGAGATTAGTGAGAGAGATAGATGCGCTAGAGCCCGTGGGCTCCAACTAGTGTGAGCGGTATAATTCAAGTAGGGTTTTAGAGTGGAAAATGTATTAGATTACTGGGGGGAATCTAAGCCGATTTTCTGACTGGATTGTATGTACAACATCTGCCAGTTTAAATAGACCGTGGAGTAAATGTCATACCGAATCCAGTAATAATGAAATGAAATGAGCAAAACATAAAATGGGGATAGTAAACACCAAATTGGTGTTAGGAACGGGACGGAACTGAGCGGAGTCCAAATAGTGACAAATCATAAACCATAATGGGAAATGGAGCGGGAGCAGAGTCCAAATCGTGACAGGTCATTTGACTAAAATGGGAATGGGGCTTGGTTAGAGAGAAGACAGGTATTCTGAGCGGGGTCCAGTGACTGATGCACGGGACAAGGTCGGATATAGACAGAGACGGAGTCCAGTGGGTTTTCTGGTGACTGAAACACAATGTAATGAAGATGAATGTAGATGAGTCTGACGTACGGAGTCTGGCAGGAATTCCAGTGAACTGATGATGGGTGCATGTAGGGCGCAGGTGTGTATAAGTTAGTGCCCGGAGTTCGGCAGGATTTCCAGTCGTAACAATAACATACCAAATCCAGTAATAATGAAATGAAACTAGCAAAACATAAAATGAGAATAGTAAACACCAAATTTGGTGTTAGAAATGGGACAGAACAGAGCAGAGTCCAAATCGTGACAAATCATAAACCATAATGGGAAATGGAGTGGGAGTGGGGTCCAAATTGTGACAGGTCATTTGACTAAAATGGGAATGGGGCTCAGTTAGAGGGATGATGGGTTTTCCAAGTGGGGTCCGGTGACTGATGCATGGGATGAGGTCAGACATAGACAGGGATGGAGTCCAGCGGGTATTCTAGTGACTAATACACGATGTAATGAAGTCGAATGTGAACAAGTTTGACATACGGAGTCCAGCAGGTATTCTGGTAAACTGACAATCAGTGTGTATAGGGCATGGGTGTGTATAAGTTAGTGCCCAGAGTCTGGTGGGAATTCTGGTCGTAACACTTGGACTTGCTGGAGACTAGAGTATGAGACACTAATAACAAAATGGGAGAATACCTAAGTTGATATTCAAACTCAAGAGTGGAAGAGTACAGGTAGAGACTTTATACTAACTAAGTATGGAGAAATGGAATGATGTGGAACATGGCAGAGTTCTGAAAATGAGATTTTGGAGAGTGATAGAAGAGTGAGATGGAACAAACAAATAACAGATCAAAGTATGTATGAGTAGACCAAAACAATGTGTAAAAAGGTAAATAACACAAATGGACTGATACAAGGAATAGTGGAGAGCCATCAGAATGGAAATAAATGGGCTTTAACAGAGCCTGTGTGCAATGTAACTGGGCCAAGAAAAGGTTGCAACTATGCAACCACAATGTTCAAGCCAGTATTGGAGGCCCTACAGGGTCCAGTCCAACACTGTAAGCAGAGTGAGGCGTGGTGGGCCACAAGGGACAGCTGGCAGGAATCAGGCAGCTGGAGAGAGGAGGAGAAAGGGTCTGGGAGTATAGACTTGGGAGGTGTTGACAGTGGGAATAGTGGGGTGAGAAAGAAGCACAGACAGTAGACATAGTAGAAAGGGTAGATGAACAAAATTCAGAGGAGCTGGAAGTTGTAACTTTGTTATAAAATGCAAATTTGTGAAAAATGGGAAACTAAAGTGTGAACTGTAAGAAAAAAAACAAAGAATTGGAGGACCAAAAAAAAAAAGGGCTAAAGAAAACTAAGAACAAGGCCAAAAGAGACATAGGGTGAACAGGGAGTAGTAAGGTGAATCCAAAAATGAAGGAATAGTAATTTTTAGAGGGCCAATGAACTGCTAAAGGTTAGACATTGGTCCTGGCTTCCTGGATTTGCAGCATGGAAGTCCAAACCAACTTCAGTAGCATTTCCAAGTTCTGTAGCAAGAATCCAAGATGTTTCTTCATCAGTGCCATCATAGCCAGACCACTTAACTAAGTAGAGTAGCTTGCAGCATGCCACCAATTATCAATTTTTGAGTCTAGAATGGCTTCAATTCCAAACTCAGGTTCTCCATCAATAGTGACTGGTGGAGGTGGAGGCTGAATGCATTCAGGGATGGTGTTTGGCATGCTGGGTCCAACATTGAGACATGGAAAATTGGATGTACTGTGCATGGTATTGGGGAGCTGAAGGGGAAAGGAGTGTATGCCAGTTTGTGCAATAATCTCAAAGGAGCCAAGATATTTTTCAGCAAGCCTTTTGGTGGATCATGTAGTCCAGAAGAACTCAGCTTTGATGAAAATATGATCTTTAAGTTTGAAGTTGGGGGCCTGGAGGGTTGTCAGTCAGCCAATGTTTGAAGGCAGGCTTGAGCATTGAGTATGGACTGTTGTAGGGTTTGGTGAAGTTTATTAAGATCTGTAATGAAATCATGAGCATGCATGGAGGCCAGATCACATTCCAGATGGATGTCACAAATTGATTATTCTTCAATAAAGTCAAATAATATTCTATTAATTGAACTTGAAAGCCTCATTTGACAAAGTATGTATTCACCCTGTCGATGAAGTAAGAGGCTATTACCAGTCACGAGAATTTATGGAAGTATTGTTGAAGAAGTTATGACAAGTTAGATTATTAATATAACTAGTATACAGACATTTCAACTGACTTCCCTCGCTCCTTTCGTGGCTCTTTTATGTTTTTCTTCATATTGTTATGACTATATTATATATGATCTAATAATGAAATCATTCGTGATGTCAAAATGAGACATGTTGAAAGAGATTCGATGTTGTTAAATAATGTTCAGGTTTGTCGAGTCAAATTCAATGAGTCGAAGAGTTGTCAAATATTACCTTTGAATGTTTGTGACAATGGACTGTAATATTGGGATTGCAGCCTTTATTCATGAAGAAGGGTGAAATGCCACTAGTGACATTCTGTTAGGACCAGGAAACCCACTGGGACCTGGTGTTAAGAACTGAAAACTGACTAATGTCGGTAGGCCGACGGGGACCGATCAGAAGGACTTGGCTTCAGCTTATATGCTGTGCCCTCGCAAATATCCATCGGGTGTCCTTAAATTTCAGATGGGTGAAGACTAGTCCTAACCTCATGGTGAGTTACCGATCAGGACCGAAGGATAAGTTGAGTGTCAGGCCAAGGGGTCAGGGACCAAGAGTGGGCGAGCACACGCATAGGTGGAGAGCAGGATACTTAGTATAAGACTTCTAGAGATGTATGTGGGTGTTCTGAGTCGACATTCTGATTGCCTAGTAACTACAACTACAGCGGGTTCATATACAAGTATTCAGTGTCTAGAAAATACTAACTAAGGGAAGAGCGGAAACATTATTGACAAATAAACTTGACTAGGAACAGGAAGGTCACGATAAGTTCAGAGGCCGGGATTAACCGAGAGTGGAATTATGAGAAAAGGAAATAGTCTGAGGGTTACAAGTATATATAGGCATATGTGAAACAGAGTAGAATGGATCATCATAATAAAAAGGGATGTATCAGAGTATAACCAGATAGTATGAGTATATTTTGATGGGGGTGTAAATGGGGTTTGATCGCCATGAAAGCATACATCAGCATCGGGAGACCAACAGTTTCCGATGCGATGACTTGATCGATAACTTGAAATGTCAATAGACGGCAATAACCTCAGGGACCATCAGGTTGTGACACAGTTGTAACACCTGGAATGTATCTTATGTATAAGTATCCAACTCTCTATATCATGTGATTGCATGCACCAGACTCTCTCTGCCCAGATAACCTGGACTCCATTCTATATGTGTCAACTCTCTGTATCTTACAAACTATGCATCAGACCCTGCCCAGACATTCCAGAAATTCTTGTTCCCAATCTGTCTTTGTCCATTTGTCATCTGGTTCAGTGTTACCTTTGTTCCCAATTAGTTTTGACACCTGGTTTTATTGTATTATTGTATTCCTGATATGTCTTTTTGTATTTCTGAATTAGTAGTACAATAAACTACTAGTCTATATAGCTAAGTAGTTATTTGTACATACAATCTGATCAGAAAATTGACTTAGTATCTACTTGTCTTTTGCACTTTATGCATTCTCAGAACCTGTGGGTTTCCCATCTGCCCCTGTTTGAAGTTTGAAATTGGACAATGCAATCTGTGAAGGTGCAGCACATAAGCTGAAGCCAAGCCCATTCCTGGAACTTCTACAGGTTTCCCCTGGAGATCTACCCATGAGCCTTGCACTTAACACATTCAGAGCATTGTTGTATGCTGTAAAGAGTCATGTAAGTTACCACTCTGTGTACAAATAATATCAACTCTTAAAGTGCAAGAATATATGAGTCAACTGTCTAAGTATAATACTACTGTAGAGGAGGAAAGGATCCAAAGACATTATGGATAATGGTAGTCAAGGGTAACTGTATAGTTGTCCGGGAATATGTAGAGCGCAATCATGAGACCTAATGTTTAGAAACTGTATAGTTTAAAATACCTACGATCGTTCAAGCTGACAAGCTCCGATTCTGAATGGTGATTATTATTATGTATAATACAGGTGTCTGACCATAATCTGACTGGTACTGCCATATTCTTTCCTAGCAATTGGGCAGATGTCTACAAGCCACGATCGATGAAGGCTACATTATTGTATTTTTGATTTGTATTTTGAAAGTCAAGGCAACGGCATAAAGATAGTTCTCCCAAAACCAACAAAGTAAATGGTAACTAGAACATAAAAACCTCCTCACATAGCCTGAATGTATGATGGCGGCGGTGACTGAAGATAATTTTCATTAGAACGGCAGTTTCGAAGCCAAATGATAATAAATTAATTTACATTATAGTCCCAAGTTGTTTTGTTCTCAAAGGACTTTGGTGTTGCAATATAAAGAGGGGGAGGGGGTACTGGCAGGAGCTGCGTAGCGGGTATTCTTGGGGGCTTCATGCTAATTGGACAAGTAGCTCGTGTTAGCAATGTAAGTGATATTGGTCTGCATTATTGGAGAACTCAACTGGAATGGCGTCTGTGTCACTACTCTTCTAGTTTGCCTCAGGGATGGTTGTTTGTCATGCTCACGCCGGTGACAACATGAACGCCAAATAGCAGGGATCACTACGAATATTATTACGAGAATAAGTATTGCTTGATAAGAACATGATCAGTTGACGAGGACAATGCGGAAGTTGATGTAGATACCCAACACAATGCCAATAGATATCTTGTGTTCCGTATTAAAGCAGTCCTCCCTGGCAAGCCTGTGAAGAAAGAGACAATGAGCAAATCGAGCCAAGCAAGAATGGTGGTAACACACTCAGTAGGCTTTTGATTGCAACTATGTGCAACTGACCTACGAGGAATCGAGGCAGGGATGAACATTGCAGAGATGGAGACAAGTGGCTTGTGTAGTGCAGCTAATATGCGAGATGTCCAGCCTTTTATGTAGATTCTTCTCGGGGCTGTTGAGGGTTGAAAAGAATGCTGTACCTCTAGTACAGCTGTAAAAGGAAGTGTTCTACATGACTACAGTGGAATGGCATTTAAAGGGTAAGCGGTGTGGTTTTGGACTCATTGGCACTGCAATGCGTAGCACCGCCTTTTGATCTTTTGACACTGTTGAGTTACTCAATCTGATTTGAGAAACTTAATTTTAAACAGCTAGAGGGGGTTAGAAAGAGTGATGTTAAAAGGTATGGGAGTTTTTGAGCAAAGTGGTAATTATGAAAATTGGTCCAAGATCACGATCCGTTGGCAGCTATACCCACCAAAGTTCGAAATCACACTCAGAAAGAGCAAAATTATGAGGCGATACACACGGGAATCAGAGGATTTTCACAGGCCGGCAGAACAGAAAGACGATGCCACAAAACCAATGAATGAGTGTCTATATATTCTGGCAATACTTGATCTTCGAATCCCACTCCTAGCCACCCTAAGCCTGGGAAGCAGACATAGCAGAGCATTGCAATTGATTCGTCGCCGGAGTAGTGTCAACCAATCAAACCGCATTCTCACTTCGATCCCGATGCTCTAGTCAACCGCCATCCATGCACAGTGGACCGCATAATCTCATCCCCGCCATCTTCTGGAAACATTGGCTGCAATGTATATTGATCTTTGATGCTTGTCGCCGACTATCGTACGGAAACTCACCTCAAATGCTTCCGTTACGACTTCTTCACAAGACCATCCACGCTGTGTGGCTATAACGAAGAACTCTAAATCGCGCTTTGCCAGGTGCGGGCGATGGTGTGTATAGAATACTAGAACACAGGGATAAATACTCGATGGACTGGCTTCTGCCAAGCAAGATTCTGCTGTTTGTAGCAATGCAACGTGCTAAATGGTGGGTCACAAGAAATTAGCCACCGGTTTCAAATACAGATTTGTACACCCAACTTGAGAATGGTTAAATATGAGGTCGCTCATCAATATGACATCGAACTTGTCGGGTTTAGATTTACTTTTATTTCGCAAAAGATCGTCCACTGTTCGCCCCCAGATATGGCCCTAGGGTGTGGAAGTGTTAGGTCTACAGTCTAGGAAGACATGGAAAATTGACTTGTATATCTACTTCGCCCTCAGTTTCGGCGGAAATATTCGTCTTAACATTGATTCGAATATTATCCAGTAATGCTTGATCTGGATAGTCAGTTATCACCGTCTAAGCAAGTCATCTAACCATCAGCATTAAACGATAAGAAAATGTAATATTTACTATACCTACTCTTCGTGCACCACATAATATCGCCACGATACTGGGAAGAGCTCCCCCAGCACCTAATTCCAGTATACCTTTACCTACGCACAAGTCTTGAGCATTCTGATCCAGGTATGTCGCGAAGCACCGTGCTGCGTTCCATCTATCTACTTTAGTGGCATTTATTCTTCAACCAAAAAGTAACATACAAATAATGACCCCATAGTGGATGGGATCCAATTAATCGTATCGAAAGACTCTTCCATCCGTTTTCACCGCACAGCACCGTGAGGCGTTCATATTGTGTGTACTTTGGTTCGGGGGGAGGCGGACTCGGGGGACTCTACAGCTTAAATGATTAAATTATCACATTTCATTAGTTAGAGCATACAATAAATATATCCCCTAAATTTAAATCAGCCTCTTGCATAGCCAAACCCAAGTACAGTGAGGTTTTAAGATGGATGACTCAGCTATAATGACCGTGAGATTAGGTCCAGGATTATGGCGTAACAGGTCAGGCAAAAGGATATTGTCAAATTCGGTGTCATCTAGTCTTATTCAAGCGCATCGAAAAGTGCTCAACGCTGACTCAAGAAATGGTTTGAGGTATGAATGTATACTCATGGTTCCCAAAATTGTCGGAATCTAATCTTGAAGATCAGAATATTAGAGAATAAAAGCGAGCAAAGAGAATATAGTTTTCATTTGGCTTCTGTAGCTCATGGTAGCCAAACAGACTTTGCAATACATGAAGTTAAACCACTTATAAATATGACTTGATGCAGAAAATAAGAGTGCTAGATACAAGAATAAGAATTCTGTATTTGCACAGTATGCCAAAATAGCTAATATTGATTACCTGCAAGAATAAGAACTAAGTAATAAAAGTAAGTAAAAGGACGAGATAAAAGTAGTGATAACTATCTCACCTCAGTATGCACACACCGTATGTCCAAACTGAGGTGACACTAACCAGGATTGCTTCTATTTAAGCTATCTAGGAACAAAGGGAAAAAGTGGTAACAATGAAACAAAGAAATAAGGATGAAGGGCTATTGCATGCCTGCTAATCCAACACTTAAGTTGATTAATGGTCCAGTTGTTGAAGTTTCTCTTGTGACATAGACAATGCCAGCGCCTATTATTTAAGCTTTGCAGAGTTTGCACAGGCGTATCGTGTTTTGTTGCTCCGCAAACAGTGTTGGGAGTGGCTATAGTCTTCACCGCACGCTCGACCCTGTGCAATTGTACTTTCCAGGTGCGGTGCAACACATCCTTACGCCGCCAGTCTACAGGGGAGCTAACACGGTGCCATTGCGGAACTTCGTTACCCGTGGCTGTGTCTGCCTTGTTCATCGTAAATTTGCGCCAAGGCAGGAGAGGCGGTAGATTGTGGGGACCCTCTTCTCGTTCATAAAGAATTCTACGCATCGCTTGCGGTTCTGCTCGTTGACTTCAAAGCGCCAGCTGTGTTGCTGGTGAGCGACTTGTGTCTTGATTTCTACAATACACATGAGTATGTCCGCCATCATAATCTGATAGAATTATGGCTCAGAGGGCTGCGATCACGAAGAACGGGAATCCCTCCCTGCTGGGGAAGAGTTCATGTAACACAAGATCCTAACCTCCATAAAACATCAATTCGTCCGGCGTTTCTTTGAGAACAAGCATGTTGGACCATCCAGTCCCAGTTAGCGGGGAAGATCGTAGTTTTAGTCGTCGTTTGTATCGCAGGATCGGCCATCGATAGAACTTGAATTCGATGCACAAAAGAAACTTGATATCACCCAGAAAAGCTCTAGCTCCAAAAAAATTTTAGGATCTTCAATGGAGGCTTATTTTATATCCATTCCGACAATCACTCATCGGATCTTAACCGAGTTAATATCGGTTTAACGACCCAACAAATGATTGGCGGGCTTAAAATCCAACCACCTTGTGGATCCTTAAAAGATCTATAAATGAGTTAAAATTGGTTAAGGATCTAACATGTGATTGCAGGGTTTAGAATCCAATGAACTTTTTGATCCTCAGAACATCCCTAACCAAATTTAACTCTTATAAGGATTCAATGGATGATTGTTGGAGTTTATATAAAATAAGGCTCTGCTAAAGCTCCTAAAATGGAGAGGGTGTATGTGACAGAGTTGTGGTCTGAATAAGTATAAAATGTGGTCTCAGGAGCTAGACCTTACTGTTGAGTTTTCGATCTCAGAATGGAGAAAACGCCTTGAAACGGCAAATCCTTTCGAAGACATTACGTCTTCACAAACGCAATAAACATAGTGTTTCCAGCCCTAATATCCGCTGTGAGATGTCAAATTTAAACTCCTGATATCCCACTTAATATTTAGGTTTCCCATTTTGTCCTCCTCCAGACTAACTATTGAGACTTCCGTGTCCGAAGGGACTCCGCGGCTCCGTTTTCGTTTATTGCATAAACACTATATGGGCGCTAAACCCGAACCATGATCCACCTGCCCATTCGCCATTCGCAGTTATGACTAGAAAAGTAGGATTACTAGATCAACCGACCCCCAATGTTGAACACAATCTGGCATTGGGTGCCTTCTGGAGTTCAGAGCAGTTATAGGGCACTGCAGGTACGATAAGGTGCGCGAAAAGTCCGAATGCTATATCGTGCACTCATGGGGAAAAAAAATAACAGAGGGCTTAACCACAGCTTCGGTCTTGGCTATCTAATTAATCGAGATCTTCGCTATTGATTCACGCGTACTATTGAAGTGAAAACCTCGATTCTTGTCCACTTAATTTCAAGTTCCTGTTACCCGACGGAATCCCCAATTCTAATCGTCAATTCATTCCGACGCGCGTGAGCGTCGCGTACGCCAGAAGCACCGTGCGCAGATGTACAAAGCTATGGCAACCCAACCGCGTGTTGTGTATAAAAGAACACAGATGAACTTCACTAAGAAGAGTACGCTTCCTATCGTCCAAAATAAGCATGTACACACCAATCGCGGTGTGTCTATCTGTCCTTGTTACTCTTCCCATATCTACAGTTCATGGCTACAGGCTATCATGGAAGTATACACAAAACGGCATGTTGACGTCCTTCCCTTCGCTCCCAATGTTATTTTGCTGATTATGCCGAACTAGACTTCATCGATAAGTTCACGTTTTGGGACGATAGCCAAAGGACAGATCCCACCGGTACATCACAGGACCCCTCTGCAGCTAATTTCGTTTCCTCTGCTTCAGCTCAACAGCGAGGACTCGTAGCAGTGAATGATCAAGGCAATTTTGGTGAGTTGACTATAGTGAAAGTTATAAATACCCAGTTCTTAACCTACGATAGTTCTATCGTCTGACTCGACGTCTCGGCTTGACGGCAACGCTCGCCGTCCCTCCGTCCGTATACAATCCACAGACTCCATACACCATGGTCTTCTCATTCTCGACGCTGCGCACCTGCCCTATGGAAACACGTCATGGCCCAGCTTCTGGCTAAGCGGTGCCGACGGTAATTGGCCTTATTCCGGCGAGATCGATATCTACGAGGGTGTTAATTTCAATACTAGAAACACGATGTCGTATCACACCTCGGATGGATGTAGTTATGATACGAGTGTTAAGCAGACAGGGAATTTGGCACCGGTAGGGACAAACTGTAACGCCCTGGCGAATAACGATGAGGCATGTGGGAATTTAGACCCGAGTACTACGTCGTTTGGAAGTGGAGCTAATTCCAACGGCGGGAGTTATTATGCAATGGAATGGACGTCGGATCATATAAAGGTAACATCAACAATTGTCCATGAGCTTTTGTTTTAATCTCCTACTCAGATGTGGCACTTCAATCGTGCATACGCACCTTCAGATATCGCCAGTGGGGAACCAAATCCTGCGGACTGGCCGACACCCGTCACATATCTAGCTTCAACTAATTGCGATATTGACAGTCATTTCTTAGACCAAGTCATCATTTTTGCAGGTAAGTCAATTAGTTTCACTTAATATCCTCGGCCTGAGTATCCTTCCTAGTCGAGATCTGCGGTACCTGGGCTGGTGCAGTATTCCCTGGGGGACCATATGACTGCATCCAGTATGCCCAACAAAATCCTGAAGCGTTCGGAAGCGCGTATTTCGAAGTTCGATCATTGTCGTATTACCAGTGAAGTTGTTGTCATCTTGCTCATCATATTTGTTGCATTTGTGGTTAACTTTCCTCAACCTGCCTACTCCTCAGGACCACTACAGTTGATACTTGGCATTAACTTTGTACATTGATTCATGTATCACTATGTTTGCGGTTGGATATAGACTATCCTGTTGCACTGACAGTAATATGACCTACATGGCTGTATTGAATCGTACAATAAGCCCACTAAATGACCTGCTGTTGTTAAGGATGGCGGAGAATGACTTGAAATGATTCTCTGTCCCTTTCTGCCCGTTCCTGAGGTATGGAAAAGGAACCAAATATAAATATATGGGGAAATAGTGATTTGAATATGAGCACTAGGATACTCGTTACTAGTCTGCTAATACTTTAGAGCTGGAGTATTCAGGACCTCATTAGCAATTATTAAATGCTATTTCCATTGGATTACTGGATAAACCTATTTTTATATTTACAATAATAACGAATAGCAACAAGACAAGGTACCTTGTCGCCTTCGTTATCAAAAAGAGATGACCATTCCTGGTGCTTGGTGGCGGATATAACCAACCACCGAGACACGGACGGTTGACCAGTCTCTCAAGCAAGGGCTGCACATGCCGCGACAGGGAGTTTATCTTTTGTCATTACTCGGGTCATTCCGGCCGCAAAAACAATTCCCCACAGCAGAAAAGGATGCCCCGAGCATGCGTACTCGTGATCCATATGCCTATTTAGGCTGTTTGCATGTCAAAGGTTTCGAACATCTGCTTGGATTCAAATGTCGCTCGCATCACTATTGATCCTAGTATTCAGCTCAGTCCCTTACACGACACTCTTGGTTCAACTGAAGATCAAAAGGATGCACTACCGGATACCAAAGAGCTGAAGGTGGACCCCAAGAGAAAATGGAACGAAGACGCCTCTATATTTTTCGTAGGGACTGCGACGACTGTGCTAAAGTGGGCTGGAGTTAGGATTATGCCTGATTCAAAGGCCTGATTCAAAGTAGGCGTACCCTCCACTCTTTTTTTTATTTACACCTTACAATTTTTGGTAGTTTTTTACATGTTGGCGGTACCGTGGTCTACACTCCAAAAATTTGTTTGGAAGGGGGTCCCGTCACATTTTAGACCACGTTCGTCTTGCACCAGTGATGACTGGAAAGCGCCTCACAAATTCCACCTTCGGCCCTCATGATCTTCCACATACCGATGCGGTACTTCTTCCACACTACCACGCTGACCACTTTGGCTGATGGTAGATCAGCTGCAGGATATACCAGCGAGGTATCCGAACGTTGACGTGCTATTGATTCACTTGGGTGAGTGTTGTCTACGAAAGAATCGACACGGATAATCCCGTAACAGTTTGTCAGGAGGGACTACAATTCCTGGGGTAAAGCTGACCGTGATAATAAATGCGAAACAGGGGGATCGAGCTCGTCCTTCGACCCGATATTACAATTCCGATTCATTACGACGACTATGGCAGGTGAGCTCAATGGTCTAAAAAAACACATCCTCAAATCAACCCTCAAAGATGTCTTCAAGGGCATACAATAAAAAGTATGGCATACGCAGCTACAGCAATTTCCATTCCTGAACGCCTTGTAGGACTTTGTAAAGGAAATGGCAGCTGCAGGTTTGGGTGACAAACTCGTTACACTGGACCAAGGAGATCAGTACTCACTCGAATTTCGTAATGTGTCAGGGCGAATTGATGGCTTCGGATAATCAGTTTGAATGTATGAATAGTGTCTATAACGTCGTGTTTAACTGCACACAGTATCTGGATGTCAATGACTAGAAACATAACAAACTTCCTACATATCACGTCGGCATAAGGCTACCAGCTGCGTCAATGCAATTTCCGTCTGACACGCCTTACTGCCTGTTCCAAAGGAAAAGGTGATATTCAAGTCAATCTGGGGCACTCAAGTGGCGACAGCGTCGGTCAGCTTTGCTCCCCGCTGGCAGGCCCGTCTGCAAGAAAATACAGCAACTTGACAAATTGCCGTTTTCATAATTCTTACTGCGTAAAAACAAAAAGTAAATCGGGAACTCGGGGAAAAAAGGCGAGCAATCAGTTACCTGAAGGCCAAAAAAGGGGGGGGGTGGGGGAAATAAACTGCAGATCGTACTAAGCGCGGGATAGTGAGAGTGGATATATGAGATATGAAAAGTAAGAATAAACAGCCGATCTAATATCAGCAGCATGGGGTAACAGTGAAACGCGAGGGAATATTTCGATGTGTATCTCGATATGTTATGTGAGGGAATCATAATAAATTGACCCAGTGAAGAGTTGCCTGACAAAAAAAAAACCAATGATTCAGTTCACAAATCAACATCTTCTTCCCCTTCCTCCTCTACAACATTGTGTAATGGAGCCCCGTGGACATACCGAGGCGTTGCGGCATTCAGCGGCGGTGCCAGCCCCAAATTTTCAAGGGTGAGGTCCTCGTCCGGGATAGACGGAGGTGCGGGTGATATAGGCCGTACCTGTGGTTGGGGGGGAATGGAAACTGTGATAGGGATGGGAACGGGGATTTGGGATGGGGTAGCAGGTGTCGCGTAGGGTTGAGAAGCTAGCAAGGGGGACAGCGAACGCGGTTGTTCCTTGGGCGGCGACAACGTGCTCGGTCCCGGAACAGAAGTCAACGACCGCACCGGCAACTTGGAGGATCCCACTCCCGTTTCTTTTTCCCGTTCCTTGTCCTTCTCGCGGTACATCTCAATCAGAGAACTGACATTTTTGGTGCCCGATTTCAGCGCCGGGATTTGTTGCTTGGAGGGAGTTTCGGGAGCTTGAGGTTGAGGAGCGGCGAGAAATCCTGCCTTCGGAGGGGCAGACATCGTATTAGGGTGGTTAAGCATCAGCCCAACGGGAAGCAGACCCGATTCTTTACGGGCATGTTGGTTGTGCCCGTGTGCCGGCGGTGGGTGCGGGTCCCTGAGAGCCTCATTGTCCGCCTCTTCATCGTTAAGAGCACCCGAATAAGCCGCCTCTCCCTCAATCGTCTCATCTACAGCCGAATATGAGGACCCCGTCTCCTCAACATCATCATTATCCAGCGGCTGCGCCTCCAACACTCCCCGTATCTCCTCCCTCACCCGCTCCGCCTCCCCAACCCCCATATCCCCTAACGACCTGCGCTTCCGGAGCGACGGAGCACTCGGAACAACGCCCCCATCCTGCTCCACACCGGCGCTCTGCGGTCTACTCTTAACAAGAATATCAACCCACGCGTCGTCCTTGCTCGCCTGCCTCACATGGCCCTGTCGTCGCAGTCTCTTTTTCAACATGCTCTCGGTCTCCTTTTTCCTCCCCACACCTACCTCTGCCTCTGGCTCGCCCTCGCCCTCGCCTTCCGTATCGTCCCCCGCAAACATCGTACGCGTCTCGAACTCAATCGACGCGTCATATTCAGCCCCGGCGGGAGACGACCGTTTGCGTGTCGTCCCGCCTGGGCGAAAACGCGTCCACGAGGTGGATGGCGTTGGCGTACTTGGCGTTGGCGCTTGCGTGGGAGAAGCAGAAGGAGAAGGGGGCGGAGGGGAATTCACTGCAAGGGATGGTAGTGGAGGCAGGGGCGGCTGGATTTTGATCGGCGGCGGCGGCAGCGGCGCTGATATCAATTCTGGTTGAGGCTTTGCTAAGCCTAATGGAGCACCAGGAGTATGACCGACATACATCGGGTCCGAAATTCCCAAAGTGTCCTTCCCCCCTATTGGCCGTCCACCGACGACAGTCGTGGTTCCTCCACCGATACTAATGACCTTCGTCACGTTACCCATTCCTCCGCCGAGAAGCCCTTCGAACTCTAATTCGCGCGCATTAGGGACACGGGTAACTTTCAGTGTGTTTGCGTTATTGTGGGAACGGGAGAAAGGGAGTGCAAGGGGAATTTTGCGGCGCGGGGCGGTAAGTTGGGCTTGGTATTCGGGCGGAACAAATTCTTCATAAAGCCAGAGGGAGGTGGATGTACGAGGATCGGGGGGAAGTGGTGTGGTAGCCTGAGGACGAGTTTGAGGTGTAGATTTGTATTCAACCTACAGAAAGGTTAGTATCTAGCGCGAAAGAGTAACGAGGGGCGAGGGACTCACCATGACCCAGTTACACTCCCTGAATGTCCCTTCTGCTCGATCTACCCAACCGCCACCTGCTAGAAAATCACAGAAAATGGTCACGAAGCCCTCTTCGACTGCCTCCTCGCCGCCAAGTGTTGGGGTCGTATCCCATCCGAAAGGCGGCAGTGCTTTCTGAGTCTTCCTCAGTTTTGCCTGCAACTCGTTCTGCCTAGCAGGCCACGCGGTAATAGTGTGTGTCAGTGGAGCACTGAACTGAAGGGTGGCAGAGAGAGGGGCATCAGTGAGCGAGAATCCGGATTCGGAAAAGTCGGTCCAGGAGAGGGCGCGGGCGGGGGAAGCACGGGCGTTCCGGGCGCCTTCGTTGAGATCGAACTCTAGACGTTTAGATGCGGCTTCACCCGAGCCGAAGCCGAGGCTTTCGAATTCACCCCATTTGAGGTCCGTGAGACTGCAGAAACGCTGTTCGTCTTGAGGGGCGGTGGTGGATTCGGTGTCGGGAGGGGAAGCGGACGTGGTGTCGGGTCCAGAGTTGGGAGGAAGGTCCATACGTTTACGGTACCCTTCAGAATACTTCACACTAAGCCTCATCCCCGGCGGTCCCACCACGCGATTCCACTCTCGGGACGAGGACCCGACATCCCACCCTGCGGCCGTACGCACAAGATCGACAGAATACAACCTCACATTTCTCTTCACTGTGTTCAGTCTGACGATCTTTGCGCCTGTACGGGCCTTGTCGAGTTTGTCTGGGGGAGGCAGCATTGCGGGATATCCTCTTATCCAGTCGGCTAGCCTGGAGGGGAGAGGTGGTGGCTGGGAGCGAACATAGGATAAAAGGAGGTGTTCCGCAGCATGAGAGCAGCGGAGATAGGCGCCATAGGTATGGTGGAAGGGGAGCGTTGTGGACCCGAGACCAAACAGGAGAGGTCCGAAAAGTGAGGCGAGAGTAGGCGGGGTTAGTCCAGACGTGGTAGCGTGGGTGGTGAGGCGGGAAAGAAGCGAGAGGAGGGAGATGAGGAGCCGCTGGATAGGTATAGGGAGTAAGGGAAGAAAGGCAGCAAAGTGATCCGGGGGATAGTGCTTGGCTGTGAGGAGGATTAGAGTCCATATGGGTGTATTATTAAAAACGATAACCCACCAACTTCATCTTCCCGCCAGCGAATATACGTATCCCAGGCAATAATACCTCGGGTCTCCTGTCCGCCGTAAATGCGCACGATTCGTGCAAGTCCCCATCTTAATGTCATTCCCAGCTCATGGGGACCAGCGAACTTTGCCTCTTCTCGCCATTTCATGTCTATGGGACTACCATTATGATAGTTATAAGGTGGGCAGGTCGCGAGAAAGTTATCGATCAGACGGTGGATTCGTGTGCGAGATATATCCAGTGCGAGGTTCGAGAATAATAGAGGTGTTGTTAGACCTGAAAAATATTATAAAATTAGTGTGATTTTTTTTTGAAAGAGAAATGTTCCTCACCACGCTCATTTAATTGGGCAGCAATGACACCGACTAATCTGGACACTTCATCAATGCTCAAGACGACCTCGCTCCGGTACGACATGTAGCCGTACTCCTTCAGCTTTGCCCTCGGTTCATCATCCTCCTCCATTCGTCCCCACGAAAAGGGCATGAAGCTTCCGTCAGGAAGAGACTGCGGGTCGATGGTATCTTGCGGTGAAGACTGAGTGCGCTGTCGCCTGTCTCCGCCTTTATCCTTATCCTTTTTCTCCTTCTTGGTATCCTTTGAGGTGGTCGCAATAGAGCTTCTGCTGGTCACACGACCGAACTCGTCGATGACTGTTGTCGGGATATCAGAGGGTGTCTTGTTCTTATTCTTCTTATTGGGAGTTGAGGCATTACGGGAACGAGTGAAGATGCTCGGCATTCTGGAAGTCCTTGATGAGATATAATGAGTAAAAAAATGCTGGAGAAAGGAAGGGTATTGATGGTCTGATAATGAAAGTGAAGAAAACTACGCAAAAAGGGAACTCGCTTGCGCTGCGCTGTTGTGCGCGCGCAATCACAAAAGAACGGGCGGGAGAGCTCAAAGGGAAGGACCCCGAAACTAACTCAGTTGAGCACTTACTAATGATCGATTTGCCCACGTCGGCGACACCTCCCAGGGCAGTGCATCTAAACTTGTATCTATCTAAAGGTTATTAATACAACTAGAGATTCCATAATAAATATATATGTGTAAGGTTCAACGTTCATGATCCACAGGCAAATCCTTTGTCGTGTCCTGGGTGTGTCCTGGGTCCCATCACCGGCACCTAGCATGCCATCACAACAATGGAAGCAACGTACTTTAAAGTCAAAAGTCTCGACTGCCGATCTTTATCAGGTATCTTCCCCTGGGTGATTCACTACATCACTGAAGGTAAAGCTTGCCTTCGTTTTGTTTATTTTCTTTTTCTTTTTCTTTCAAAAGGTGCTACTAGATTCGGTGTGGATCGTTGTTTCCATGGAATCATGTTATTTTATTTATGTCACGGTCATTTCGGGTGTGGTTATTCATGTGCACATTGGGCTGTAGGCAAACCGCGCCATTTTTGCCAAGCTGGCAACTGCCACCTGTCAATAGGCGGGCAAATGACAGGGTTATATTTACCCATGAAAAAGAACAGCGAGTGTTTATATAGAACTTATTACAGCTGTTTCGGGTACCTAAGTAGAGTACCTGGGAAGTGGAGCGCACAGTGATTGTTATCATTCGGCATCTCGGCCACAGATCGACGTCATATAAGTTACTCGCCCTCATGATGCGCCTATTACCCCCCCAGACTCCTTCTCAAATCATTAAAGGTGAGAATGAATTTCCAATAATTTAAAGTACTCATTTTCCACATGGATTGGGTATGGCTGCATTAACCAAAGCTTTCCTCTTCCTATGTACATAATAACAAGATACATCATCTTTGTTGACAGAAATCACCCATGCCTCCTCTATATTGTCCTCCTGTATTCCTAGTATTAACATGAAATGATATCATGTAACTTGAACCTTCCAAATGAAACCTTCTCCAGTGGTGTTTGGGACTTGAAAGTTTGGAAAGCCTACCAATCCACATGGTGGAATTTATTCCAAAAGAATAATCTACATATGATTGTTTGACTACCTTTTATCAGATTGCAAGATAAATATAAATATTTTCCAATTCTCCAGAGTGCCATCTGATGGGTTGAATTTGATGAAATATTAATTTTACAGCAAACAATATAAATAAATATACTTGAGTGGATAAATAACTTTTAAAGTTTTAGTTATCCTCCTTGGATTGGCCTGAGGTGGCTTTGGCCTGCTCCACAGGCCAGGCTGAAGCCATCAACTGGGCCTGGCTCCAGCCATGACTTTTGTATGTACAGTCACCATACTCATAATTGTAATGTATGTATGGGATTTGGGATGGGAACCATGCTGGGGCACCTTGAACATTATCATGAGGTATGTTCTGAGCCAAGTCAGATTGAAATTATACATGATTTCATGATTTTCTTTCCCAGAAACCTCATCTGTGTTAAAATCTAAGGTCTAAGGACAAAGAGGAAGTGATGCTGGAGGGCTGAAGGGTATATTGTACTTGACCAGGTATTATGACCGGAATTCCCGCCAGACTCTGGGCACTAACTTATACACACCCATGCCCTATACGCACCAATTGTCAGTTTACTGGAACTCCTGCCGGACTCCGTACATCAGACTTGTCTACATTCAACTTCATTACATTGTGTTTCAGTCACCGGAATACCCACTGGACTCTGTCCCTGTCTATGTCTGACCTTGTCCTACGCATCAGTCACCAGACCCCACTCAGAAAACCCATCATCCCTCTAACAGAGCCCTGTTCCCATTTTAGTCAAATGACCTGTCACAATTCGGACTCTGCTCCTGCTCCATTTCCCATTATGGTTTATGATTTGTCACAATTCGGACTCCGCTCCATTCCGTCCCGTTCCTAACACCAAATTTGGTGTTTACTATTCTCGTTTTATGTTTTGCTAGTTTCATTTCATTATTACTGGATTTGGTATGTCATTCATTCCACGGTCTATATAGTCTGGCAGATGTTGTACATACAATCCAGTCAGAAAATCAGCTTAGATTCCCCCAGTAATCTAATACATTTTCCACTCTAAACTCTTACTTGAATCACACCACTCACGCTAGTTGGAGCCCACGGGCTCCGGTGCATCTATCTCTCTTATTTATCTTGACTCCTGACCTCTTGACTGTTAAGAACTGAAAACTGACTGATGTCGGTTGGCCGACAGGGACCAATCGGAAGGACTTGGCTTCAGCTTATGTGCTACGCCCTTGCAAATGTCCATTGAGTGTCCTTAAATTTCGGGCGGGCAAAGACTAATCCTAACAAGTTCCTTTCAGTGAGATACTGATCAGGACTGAAGGTTACATAAGTCAAGTGTCGGGCCAAGGGTCGGTGACCGAGAGTGGACGAGCGCACCCGAAGGTGGATGAGGGGATTCTTAGTACAAGACTGCTAGAGGCGTAAGAGGGTATTCTGAGTTGATATTCTGATTGCCTAATAACTACAACTACAGTGGGTTCATATACAAGTATCAGGCGTCTAGAAAATACTAACTAGGAGAAGAGCAGAACAAGGTATTGACAATAAGCTTGACTAGGAATGGGAGGTTTATGATTAGTTCGGAGGCTGAAGAGATAACTGAGAGCGGAATTACGGGAAAAGGAAATAGTTCGAGGACTACAAATATAGATAGACATGTGTGAAACATAGGATAAAGTGGATCATCATAATAAAAGGGACATATCAAAAGTTTAACCAGATAGTACGAGTATATTTTGATGTGGGCATAAACGGAGTTTGATGACTGCGAAAGCATACATCAGCATCGGGGGCAATGGTTTCCGATGTGGTGACTTGAGCGATAACTTGAATCATCGATAGGTGGCGCTAACCTCGGGGCCGAACAGCTGCAACACGGTCGTAACATCGACCCACAACCTCTGACCTATGACCCCCCGACCCACGAACCCCACCTGGACTCCCCAGGATTCCCATCCACCTGTCTGAAATTGGATGACACGATCTCACGAGGGCACAGCCTATAAGCTGAAGCCAAGTCCTACCGGATATTCCACAGGTTTCTCCAGAAACCTGCCGTGTACATACCCTAACACCAGGAGGTAAAACAAGTCCAGCTTCAACTTATGTGTTGCACCCCCACATGACTGTCAGGGTGCTCCAGTATTTCAAAAAGAGCAAGTAGTATGAATTAGACTAAAGATGATACTTAGCGGAAGGCCAAAATGCTAAGGGTTGTGGAGGTAAGAGTTGTGACTGGCCAAAAACATCTTGAAGGGAATTAGGAGAAAGCAAAGAGACTTTAGAACAATGGAGGGTAATCTAAGTCAATATTAGAACTAAAAAGTTATAGAATACATGATAGGGGCTTTTATATACAAAAGTGTAATGGATTATGGGAATGCCAATCAAGGAAGGGAGAAGTCATGATGGGCCAAGGGAAGCAGGCAAAGAACAAGGATCATACTAAAAACTAAATGTGATGAAACACAAGTATTCTAAAGGTTATGAGGTGGAAAGTAACATTTACACATGGAATGGGTGATGGGAAAGCATTAGGACAGAATGACCAAAAGGGTAATCTACAGAAAGACAGATATTGGGGTGCTGCAGGTGGTGACACCATGGTTGGGGGTACCAATAGCAGGGTGCCAGAGGGTTATGAGAGTAAAACCAAGTTGCAGGGGCCAGAAAGATAATGATCCTAACAATCTGGTCATCTAAGCATGCACCACCTCTGTTCTTTGATGTCTGCCAATTAGGCTCCCACAGAAGTGTCAAACATACCCACATGTAAACCTTGTGACCAGCCACACCATACAAATCACATAAATGGCAGGAAATTGTTAAGAAAAATGCCCTGAAGTCATCCACTTGACTTCTTCAGAAAGCACATGTGAAACCTCACCCCACATAACTGTTAAGACCCATATTGGAACCTGATCCTCATCCCTCACCTATCCCTGCCAACTCTCTCCTTTGCCCTATTTCTGTAAGGGCAACCCCTGTTACCTGTGGATCTCACACTAGGCTAGCAGGAGGGAATCCAAAGAGAAACTGTCTAAAGAGGATAACCCAAAACTTTACAAGTTATTTGTCCACTCAAGTATATATATTTATATTGTTTGTTGTAGAATTAATATTTAATCAAATTCAGTCCATCAGGTGATACTCTGGAGAATAAGGAAATATTAATATTTATCTTGTATCTGACAAAAGTTAGTCAAACAAACATATATAGATTATCCTTTTGGGGATAAATTCCACAACATGGATTGGTTGGCCAGACAGTTCTGGTTAACTTTCTAAACAAAATAATTTAAATTATATGGACTATATTTGAAAGTTTGCATAATATACAAGAGAATACATCTTATCCCAAAGATTAAGTCATAACCCAAATAATTTTGTTTAACTATAATGTTTGTGGATATTTTAAAAGTCACAGAGATACTAGAGAATGCATCTTACCCCAAAGATTAAGTCATAACCCAGATAATCTTGTTTAACTATGACATTTGTGCATATTTTAAAAGTCACAGAGATACTAGAGAATGCATTTTATCCCAAAAATTAGGTAACAACTCAGATAATCTTGTATAACCATGACATTTGTACATATTTTAAAAGAGCATACAAGTCTTAATGATACAACAGATGAAAGGCTGCTGTCTAATGTAGCCTTACATTGGCATCAGTCCAGACATTGATAGGACCAAACTATATTCCTTGAGAATGGCAAGTATGGTATAGGATGATGATGATTGTTACGACTGGAATTCCCGCCAGACTCCATACATCAGACTTGTCCACATTCGACTCCATTACTTCATGTATCAGTCACTGGAATACCCGCCAGACTCCATCCCTGTCTATGTCCAACTCTGTCCCACACATCAGTCACTGGACCCTGCTCAGAAAACCCATCATCCCTCTAACTGAGCCCCATTCCCATTATAGTCAAATGACCTGTCACAATTTGGACTCCACTCCTGCTCCATTCCTGTTATGGTTCTATGACCATCACGATTCAGACTCTGCTTCCATTCCATCCTGTTCCTAACATGTTTACTTATCTCATTTTATGTTTGTTAGTTTCATTTTCATTATTACTGGATTTGGTATGATATTCATTCCACAGTCTATATAGTCTGGCAGATGTTGTACATACAATCCAGTCAGAGAATCAGCTTAGATTCTCCCCAGTAATCTAGTACATTTTCCACTCTAAACTCCTCTTTGAATCACACCACTTTCACTAGTCGGAGCCCATGGCCTCCAACACATCTATCACTCAACCTCCGACTCATCTATCTCAACTCCCTGACCTCTTGACCCACAACCTCTCTGTTGAAATCTGCTAGCCTGGGAATCACAGTACGAGGACTCTCTACTGTTGGAGCATAGCCACTTAAGAGTAGAGTGGGTAGATGCTAAGCCAGTGATATTGCTAGGCTTTCAGATGAGGGATCTACTCCTCATCTGAACTAACTATATACTAGTATACATGGTCTGTGCACTGGTCTGTGCACAATGGTGTGCTACGGGTCTAGTGAACTCTAACTAAATATATCAATCACATGTGTGAACCGGCCAGAACCTATACAGTCACAAGATGAGATATGAGATTACGATTAATCAGATTATCATATTCTAACACTCTCGACCCACAACTTCTTGACCCACAACCTCTCAACCCACAACCTCTCAACCCACAACCTCTCAACCCACAACCTCTCAACCCACAACCTCTCAACCCACAACCTCTCAACCCACAACCTCTCAACCCACAACCTCTCAACCCACAACCTCTCAACCCACAACCTCTCAACCCACAACCTCTCAACCCACAACCTCTCAACCCACAAACTCTGCCCGGACTCCCCAGGATTCCCATCCCCCCCATTTGAAATTGGACAACACAATCTCACGAGGGTGCAGCCTATAAGCTGAAGCCAAGTCCTACCAGATTTCCTGTGGGTTTCTCTGGAAACCCTCTGTGTACGCACCCTTAACAATGGTAAGTAAAATGATTGTCTAAAAGTGATACTATGCAGCTGTGATAATATAATTGGTATGTTGTAAGCCACCAGGCTTACACCCCTCCCCACTAGGCTGACAATAGAGATTGTACTAGTCAGGAGGTCTGTTAAGAACTAAAATGGGAGGTTTGGGGAACTGATGGGGACCAAATGGAAGGACTTGGCTTCAGCTTATGTGCTGTGCCTTCACAAAGGTACCATCAAACATCCTTAAATTTCAAACGTATAAGGTAATACTCAGTGATTGGAAACTGAGATGTATGCAAACAGTCAGAAACCAAAGTGATGAATATCAGAGTTGAGGTTGAGGTTGTAAATGTATGTTGTCATGAAATTGGATGGTATTGGAATGCAGAGGTCATGAAATTGGATGGCATCGGAATGTGGGGGTTGTGAACAGATAGCGGAGTCAGAAACTAGAGGTGTATCTAAGTCGATATTCTGATTGCTTAGTAGCTACATTACAGCAGGTTTATATACAAGTTATTGGCATCTAGAAAATACTAACTAAGGGAAGAGTGGAAATACCAATGACAAATAAACTTGACCAAGAACAGGAAGGTTACGATAAGGTTGGAGGCTGTGAATAACTGAAGGTTCTAACTATAAAAAAGGAAACAGTCCACGGTATATATGACATGGGTGAGACATACATAGAATAAACAGATCATCAAAGGATAAAAGGACATATCAGAATATAACCAGATAGTACAAGTATAATTTGATAGGGGCTGTAGTGGGGTTTGGTCACCATGAGGGTGTACATCAGTGTTGGGTTTGCCGATGGTGGCCGATATGATGATGTAATGATAACTTGAGGTGATAGCATCATTGGATATCTTCAGGTTGTGACATAGTCATAACAAGGTCCAACTCTATAAATGTAGTGGAGCTTGGCTTCAACTTATGTGTTGCACCATTGGGTGCTCTGGTGTTTCAACACAAGCAAGAAGTGTTAGAGTATGCTATTACAACTTTATGATGTTCTACATTACTCCTTATATTATTCTGATATTTGTAGTATTTTTCCCAGCACTAGTTAGTGGATTATGTACCTAGTTAGGCAACTATGTAGATTCCTGAGGACCTGAGCACTTATTTAAGTGTCCAGTGCATCATCACACCTGTGGGGCTGTGGGAAATCAACCTTAGAGCTTGCTTTCATTTCATCCCTCACAGTGTTCTGGGTGATCTTCAGCTATGGAGGGTGTTTAATAATTACTATAATCTCAAATATTTACTAATAAAAGTCTTATTTTTACAAAACTCCATCTTTAAATAGTGATATCTATTCTGAAACAATTATATCATCAAAAAACAACCATCAGAAATAGTTCTCCATATTACATCTTATACAACCCATAGTTATTTAACAAATTCCATTGTATATAATTTCCTTCCTTTTACAGATGCCTACTAATACTTTTATTAGTACTTTGTTTTTTAAAAGTTGTGATGTAGTTATTTCCATGTAAAATATGTAAAATATTATTGGAAATTTTTCATACTATAGCTGTCTTTATTAAGTAAAACCCCCTATATATTCTGGGTATGTTGAATCAAGTAGAAATCTGTTCAGATTGACAGATCCATTCTGAAGTAATACATATGTATTTAGAGGTGCTGTTAAGAACTGAAAACTGACTGATGTCGGTTGGCCGACAGGGACCGATCAGAAGGACTTGGCTTCAGCTTATGTGCTGCGCCCTCACAAATGTCCGTTGAGTGTCCTTAAATTTCAGGTGTGTGAAGACTAATCCGAACAAGTTCCTTTTGGCGAGATACCAATCAGGACCGAAGGTTACATAAGTCAAGTGTCAGGCCAAGGGTTGGTGACTGAGAGTGAATGAGCGCACGCTAAGGCAGATGAGGGGATTCTTAGTACAAGACTGCTAGAGGCATAAGAGGGTATTCTGAGTTGATATTCTGATTTCCTAGTAACTACAACTACAGCGGGTTCATATACAAGTATCAGGCATCTAGAAAATACTAACTAGGAGAAGAGTGGAACAGGGTATTGACAATAAGCTTGACTAGGAACAGGAAGTTTATGATTAGTTCAGAGGCCGAAGAGATAACTGAGAGCGTAATTACGGGAAAAGGAAATAGTTTGAGGGTTACAAGTATATATAGGTATATGTGAAACATAGGATAGAATGGATCATCATAATAAAAGGGACGTATCAAAAGTTTAACCAGATAGTACGAGTATATTTTGATGTGGGCGTAAATGGAGTTTGATCACCGTGAAAGCATACGTCAGCATCAGGGGTGATGGTTTCTGATGTGGTAATTTGAGCAATAATTTGAATTGTCGATAAGTGGCAATAACCTCAGGGCTGAACGGCTGCAACACGGTCGTAACAGGTGCCAATAATATACATATGCATGAAATGGACTATCTAAAGGTATCTATTTTTTAAAAGTATTAGTGTTTCAAACTACTAATTTTTTTTATTGTCTACTTGTGTCTGGAAAGATTCTTTAGTTTGTAATGTATGAGAGAGTTTAAAACTTTTTGAAAGTTTTAAAACCCAAATTATGTTTGAATCACATCCCAGATGTTTAAATGACCTTTAGAGTATATTAGAATTTGGTATACTTAATAGTTTTCAGATATCCTCCTACATATTGAGCTGTTTCAACAAGAAGTACATATGTAGTAGGACATACATATATATAATAACACTTAGCTGTAAACTGGGGTCAGAGGCTATGGGTCAGAAAGGTAACAAGTCTTGGTCTGGGGGTCCAGAATGTCTGGTTGGAGTCCAGTGAGTGGGGTGAGTGGTTTGTAAAATATATGTATGTAGTCAAATACCTATAGGATGGGTTCCAGGTCCCAGTGGGTTTCCTGGTTCTAACAATTGGCTGTAACTGCTATTTATACACACATATATATAGAGAGAGATTAATATGCAACACTTAGCATGATTATTGGAGGGTCTGGATACTAAGAGCTAAAGACTAAAGGAAAAGTATCACAGTATGGAACAATATGTAATTCAGGGAGCCACAGATATTGTCATACAAGCTTCAAAGACAAGAAGGGAAATTACAAGCTGATATTCAAACTGAAGAGTAGTAGCATAGTGTTACGACCGGAAATCCTGCCGGACTCCAGGCACTAACTTATACACACCCGCACCCTATACGCACCCATTATCAGTTCACCAGAATTCCCACCAGACTCCATACATCAGACTCATCTATGTTCCTCTTTGTTACGTTGTGTTTCAGTCACTGGAATACTCACCGGACTCCATCTCTGTCTATTTCCGACCTCATCCCACATGTCAGTCACCGGACCCCACTCAGAAAACCTGTCACGATTCGGACTCTGCTCCTGCTCCGTTTCCCATTATGGTTTATAATTTGTCACTATTCGGACTCTGCTCCGTTCTGTCCCATTCCTAACACCAATTTGGTGTTTACTATTCCCATTTTATGTTTTGCTCATTTTGTTTCATCATTACTGGATTCAGTATGACATTCATTCCACAGTCTATTTAAACTGGCAGATGTTGTACATACAATCCAGTCAGAAAATCGGCTTAGATTCCCCCAGTAATCTAATACATTTTCCACTCTAAAATCCTACTTGAATCACACTGCTCACACTAGTTGGAGCCCATGGGCTCCGGTGCATATACAGTGAGGGACAAAACCCTTCCAATGATTTTTAGTTGTGCAAAAATTCTTGAATAACTCAAGAACCACTCTAGATACAGACCTGAAATTTGGTGGTTGGTTAGGTCTACATGTTATCTATATGCCTTTATAATATTATGACATAAGCATTAGTATTTCCCACGCTATAAATAAAATAATAATAAAATCACATTGGAAGGGTTTTGTCCCAGTCACATGATTAACACAAAACCTTATTGATTATCAGCAAATAAGGTTTTGTTTAATCATGTGACCTGTCAAAATTAGATATATATATAGCTGTTCACTTTTTAGTTCAACAACATTCCCACAACTCAACATTCTACACCATGAAAGCTCTTACTCCTCCTCAGGTTGCCACATTCTCATTTTGCTCAATAAGGGCAAGTCTACTTCTCAGATCTCTGCAATCACTGGCAAATATCTGTTTACTATATCCAGAATTCACTTTACCCATTGCCCATCACTTGCCAAAGCACCTGGTGGCCATCCATGCAAGCTTTCTCCCTCAGATATTCATTATTCCCTCTAACAAATCACTTCTCAGAAGGCAGAACATGCCACTGAGGTGACCAAAATCCTTCAAAATATGACTGGAGAGTCCATTTCAGTGAAGACTGTTCATAGAGCACTCAAGAAGACTGGAATGAGGGCTGTGGTGGAGAGAAAAGGCCTTTACTCACTAAGAGGCATAGGAAGGCAAGGATGGACTCTGCTCTGGCACACAAGGACTAGACTGTGGATGATTGGAAGAGGGCTGTTTGGTTAGATGAGACAAAAATCAATTTTTTGGAGTCAGATGGGAGGAAGTAGGTGTGGAAAAGGGGAGGAGAGGGGCTCAGTGATAGGGTGGCTGAGGGTACAATCAGGTTTGGAGGAGGAAATCTGATGTTGTGAGGCTGTACATTGTGGGAAGGACCAGGATATTCCACCAAAATTGATGGAAGGATGGATGCTGACCTTTATGTTAGCATTATGGAAGATGAATGTCAAGAAATTATGGAGTATTATGGCAAGAACACAGGGGATGTGGTCTTTCAGCAAGACAATGACCCCAAACACAAGAGCAAAAAGGCCACCAATTGGTTTAAAGACAATGGATTTGTGGTCATGGTATGGCCACCTCAGTCTGCTGACCTTAATCCAATTGAACACCTCTGGTATTACCTCAAAAGGAAGCTGGGTGGCACCCAAGAGTATTCATGAGTTGTGGGAGAGGGTTCAGACAGAGTGGGAGAAGATCCCTGCCTCTACTTGTCAGAACTTGATAGAGAGTATGCCTAGAAGGGTTGGGGCTGTTTTGAAGGCCAAGGGAGGTTATACCAAGTACTAGATTGTTTAATTTGTATTTTTTTTATACCAGGGACAAAACCCTTCCAATGTGATTTTATTAGTGTTTTATTTATAGCATGGGAAATACTAATGCTTATGTCATAATATTGTAAGGGCATATAGATAACATATAGACCTAACCAACTTCCAAATTTCAGGTCTGTATCTACAGTAGTTCTTGAGTTATTCAAGAATCTTTGCACAACTAAAAATCATTGGAAGGGTTTTGTCCCTCACTGTATCTCTCTCACCAATCTCGACTCATGACCCACGACCTCTGACCTACGACCCCTCGACCCACAACGCCCACCCGGACTCCCTGGGATTCCCGTCCACCTGTCTGAAATTGGACAACACGATCTAGCGAGGGCGCAGCCTATAAGCTGAAGCCAAGTCCCACCAGATATCTTGTGGGTTTCTCCGGAAACCTGCCCTGTACGTATCCTAACACATACAGAGATGAGTCTTTATACTAAACTAAAGCCAAAACAAAATACAGAAATAGAACAAAAGGAACAGGATGAACATAACTGGAATGAAAGGAACTGAACAGGGAATAAATGTTAGAGTATGATACTACAAGCTTTAACATAGTCTATTATGATCTCCATATTCTTCTGATATTTGTAGTATTTTTCCCAGCACTGTAGGTGCAGTATTGAGTGAGTTACCTTAGGTCAGTAACTACTGTATAGGTGCTTAGATAAGCACCTAGTAGTATAGTCCACTGTGGGTGTGGGAAAGTCTCCTTAGTGTTTACTTTCCAATCACACTCACAGGGGTGTTCTGCAAAGTGTTATTCAATTGTTTCAACAATAAACAGAAAATAGATGTCATATACACAGAAACTATGAGAGACAGTCACACATCTTCACTGCTCTCAAGTTGAGTCTAGGCTGTCAACCAACAATAACCAACACATCCCTCATGTAACTGTTGGGATATGTTGCAAGCCATTGGGCTTTATGACAACCAGCTATGTCATACATTACAGTAGCTTAGTCATCAGTTGTGTTTACTAAGGGCTTTGTCACCCCTTCACCAATGCAAAACCTGTCATATATTTTTACAGTAACCTTGTCAACCCTTGTTATATTGTCAAGTCATGTTTTAATCTCAGCTCCAATCCAGAACCTCATTGTGATCTCAACCATCCCTTAACTTCACAATGAAATATTGGACAACCTGAGATTCCCATTCCTGCTTTGTCTTATTCTTGTTGTTGTTGACTCACTTTGGACATGTCTCTTGTTGTTTTCTTTTTTCTGTTTGTTGTATGTCTGGATTGGTAGTACAAATGATTCCTAGACATACTGTATATGTATAACTAAGGTAGTTCTGTATTTACAAACCAATCCAAATATTGACTAAGAAAATTGTTTAAGTTTATGTCAACTGAAATGCACCTGCACTGTTAAAGACTGGGCTTCCAAGGGGCTCCTGACAGGCCATGGAACAAAGTCCCAGGAAAGCTGGGATGTGCCAAGGATGGATAGGACTATGGCTTCAGCTTATGTGCTGCACCCTTGTAGAATTGTTACTGTCCTAATTTTGGAAAGGAGGGCAGGGACTGAGACTAGAGTAGACTGAGAATGAAACCAGATTCAAAGTCAATATTTGAACAGAAGTGCAGCTACTTTACATTGCAGTATTTATACTAAGAACAGTGTACAGTAGCTTCTACAAATCAGGAGACAAAGGGTAGACAAAATGCAAGAACAAAGACATGGAAAAATGGGTCTAGTAGTGAAAGACATGTGTATTGGGTAGTTGGAGGTTTAAACTAGAGATAAAAGATCGTTGGAGGCAAGTCCTATTTGGGAGACAAGGATTGTCCTAAAAGGAAATACAGGTGATGAGCATATTTTCAGAGGAGCTTTAGGTTCTGAGACAGGGTAAGAGAAATGAACATATTCTTGGAGGAGCCTCAGGTTCTGGAGTGAAGAGGAAAATGACTTGGGAAAGTGACTGGAGTCAAAGCAGGAGAAGATGGTAAGAAAGAGTTGAGTCCTGAGCAGAGTTTAGGCATGGGTCTTAACATGCACAAAGAATATTGACTAACCTCTCCTCACTCTCTTGTCTCAGCTCATCAGACTACCTTCCTTATCTTCAACTACTTATGTACATATCTTCCTAACCCCCTTTCATCACTTGCTCAGACCCATCTTAACCTCAATATGACTTAATGTAGTACCCAATCTTGGACCCTCATTGGACCTGAGAATACACTAAGTATTCACTTGCTTGAAATAAGGACAACTGAATACTGTTTGCAAGGGTGCAACATTCAAACTGATGAAAGTCTGTTAAGTTCTGTTAAGAACTAAAAACTGACTAATGTCAGTGGACCGACGGGGACTGATTGGAAGGACTTGGCTTCAGCTTATGTGCTGTGCCCTCGCAGTTATCCATTGGGTGTCCTTAAATTTCGGGCGGGCAAAGACTAGTCCTATCGAATACCTCTCAGTGCAACTACCGATCTGAATCGAGGGATAAGTCGAGTGTCGGGCCAAGGGGTCGGGGACCGAGAGGGGGTGAGTGCACGCAAAGGTGGAAAGTGGAATACTTAGTACGAGATTCCTATAGTTGTAAGAGGGTATTCTGAGTCGATATTCTGATTGCCTAGTAACTACAACTACAGCAGGTTCATATACAAGTAACAGGCATCTAGAAAATACTAACTGGGAGAAGAGCGGAACACGGTATTGACAAATAAACTTGACTAGGAACGGGAGGTTACTATTAGTTCGGAGGCCATGAAATAACTGAGAGCGGAATTACGAAGAAAGGAAATAGTTTGAGGGTTACAAATATATATAGACATATGTGAAACATAGGATGGAGTGGATCATCATAATAAAAAGGGACATATCAGAGTTTAACCAGATAGTTCGAGTATATTTTGACGTGGGCGTAAACGGAGTTTGATCACTGTGAAAGCGTACGTCAGCATCGGGGGCCGATGGTTTCCAATGTGATGACTTGAACAGTGACTTGAAATCGTTGAATGGTGGTGATAACCTCGGGGACCGATAGGGCTGCGACATGGTCATAACAAGTTCCAGATCTCAGGGCAGAATTTCTGATGGATATTCTGGACACTTCCCGGAAATATGTCCTCGGAGTTTCTGGGAATTAGTTCGGGAGTTTCCAGGGATTAGTAATGGGAGTATCGGAATATTACCAGAGTACAGATGGACTTGGCTTCAGCTTATGTGCTGTGCCCTCATGCACTCACTCGGGTGTCCATATTTCAGAGGATGAGTATATGTCAGAATGTTTACAGATACTCGGAAGTTCCGGGAGTTTTGGATATCCAGAGTCCAGAGAGTTCTGAAGATTGAGTGTACAGAAAGACAGAAGAGATACAAACTAATTTGAGATTAAAACTAAAGAGTAAGTACATGACTATGGAAGACTATATAGATATTCCAATAATTGTACTACAAATCTAGAAGTATAATAAGACAGATTAGGATGAAGATTCCGAAATAGGAATACAACAAGAACAATAAACAAGTGAATGAATAACTGTTAACCTGTCAGTTACTAAATACGGAACAAGGATGAGGTTTGGAAATATGGAAACTATAAATGTTCCATAGTCGGAAGTTGGGTTGGATATTGAGTTGAAAAGTCAGATTGGAGACTCAGGGTGGAAAGTCAGATCAGAGATGGGAGTCTGACCAGAAGTCTGACTGGAAGTCTCCTACTGAAGGGCAGAGTCTGATGAGTTCTGGGTCATAACAGGAGGTGTCTAAATGAGGGCAGAATACCAGAATGGGATTTGCCTTGAAGGGATGAGGGTCGGGTTCCAGTGGATTCTGGATCTTGATACTGGTCCGGAAGATGGTTCAGACCCAGAGATAATATCTGGGAAATACTCCGAAGAGTTTCCAGGAATGGATCTTCACAAAGTCCTACTTGCTCTCAATCACTTCCCCCTGGTCCTTGGGAATAACTTAGAGACTTCAGCTCTTTATAGTATTGTTACGACCCGGACAAATCCCGCCGGACTCCGGGCACTAACTCGTACGCCCCCACGCGCTACAAGCACCAATCGTCTGTTTATAGGATTTCCCGCCCGGACTCCGTTACGTCAAGACTTGTTACGTTCGACCTCATTAAGACACATATCAGTCACCGGACTTCCCCCGGACCCCGTCTCTGTCTATGTCCGTCTTCGTCCCACGCATCAGTCACCGGACCCGCTTAGAATCCCGTCACCGCTCTAATCGAGCCCCGTTCCTGTTTTAGTCAAATGACCTGTCACGATTTAGGACTCCGCTCCCGCTCCGTTTCCCGTTATGGGTTATGCTTTGTCACGATTCGGACTCCGCTCCGTTCCGTCCCGTTCCTAACACCAATTTGGTGTTTACTATTCCCGTTTTATGTTTTGCTCGTCTCGTCTCATTATTACTGGATTCGGTATGTCATGCATTCCACGGTCTATATAAACTGGCAGATGTTGTACATACAATCCAGTCAGAAAATTAGCTTAGATTCCCCCAGTAATCTAATACATTTTCCTCTCTAAAAACCCTACTCTCATCAGACCGCTCGCACTAGTCGGAGCCCACGGGCTCCGGCGCATCTATCTCTCTCGACTATCTCGATTCACGACTCTCGACTCACGACCTACGACTCACGACCCACGAACCCCCGCCCGGACTCCCCGGGATTCCCGTCCGCCTGTCTGAAATTGGACAACACGATCTAGCGAGGGCGCAGCCTATAAGCTGAAGCCAAGTCCTACCGGATATCCCGCGGGTTTCTCCGGAAACCCGGCCTGAGTGTGTATCCTAACAGTATTTTCTGACTAATACTCGCAGATTGTTTTCATTATGCCACCAAGAAGAAGTACACGCGCACAGTCATCAATGCCTGGACCGTCGACTCTTCATTCCCCGTTAACTCTGTATACCAGTCAGACGCTTGCGAACCAGTCGGAACCCATGGAAGAAGCCCGCATCGAAGAAATCCCGGAAGACCTGGACGAATCCGAGCGCGAGGACGATTCCGTGGCCCCCGACAAGGGCAAAGGTGTCGAAATCCCTCTTGAAAATCCTCCGCCTTTTCAACGACCAAACACGAGGGATCCTACTTCTGAGTTTTTAGCAGGTACTATAGATAAATTCATGACGCACCTGCTAGAAGAACGAAAAAGAAAGGAACAAGAACCTCCACGGTCAAAAGTCAATGCTCCGGAACCCTTCACGGGTTCCAACCCAAACAAACTCTCTACTTTCCTCATGCAATGTCGCTTCAATTTCCGCGATCGCGCCGCTGCATTCTCCACGGACTCCCGAAAAGTCAACTACGCACTTTCATATTTGTCGGGATCCGTGTTGAAATGGTTCGAACCGGCTTTTAGCGGGATTACCGAGGAAGAGCCGCTCTGGCTTGAAAATTGGGAAGCTTTTGTTGAGGAGCTTGAAACCAACTTCGGCCCATATGACCCGACAGGAGAAGCCGAGAATAGTCTCACAAATCTTCGTATGAAGGACACGCAGCGCATCACGGACTACATCGTCCAATTCAATAATCTTGCAGCTCGTTGTCAGTGGGGCGATCCCGCTCTCCGCCACCAATTCTACGCCGGTCTGCCGTCCCGCCTTAAAGACGAAGTCTCAAAAGGAGAAGATGGCAAGCCAAAAACCCTGTCCCGTATGCGCCTCAAAGCTCAAAACGCGGACGCACGTTATTGGGAACGTCGCGCGGAAGTTGCCCGCGAGACATCCGCGGACAAAATAAATAAGTCCAAGGACAAAAACAATAACACCAATTCGTCAACCAGCAACCAGAACTCCACGCAATCCGACAAGAAGAACGATAAAAAGTCTTCAAACAACAACAACAACAATAAGGACAATAAGGACAACAACAAGGGTCAACAGTCCGGCAAGCAAGCCGGAAAACCCGACCTCTCAGGCAAACTCGGACCTGATGGCAAATTAACTCCACAAGAAAGACAACGTCGTATGGACAACAACCTCTGTCTCTTGTGCGGGAAACCCGGTCATCGAGTCCCGGAATGTCCGCTGGCAAAAGCAAACTCTTCAAAGGGTCGAACAGCCAAGGCCTCCACGGAAACCCCGTCGAAGGACAAACCGGCTGCCGATTCGAAAAAAGAGTAAGCAACCCCGCGGACTCCGCGCGGGTTAGGGGTTGCGTTGCCTCTCCGCGCATTCAAGAGTTCACTCGCCTCAACGCATCCGCTCTTTCACATTCTGATTCATTTTTCATTAAACTTATGTCTAATATGCTTCCGAAATTCGTTTTTTCAGCTCTCATAGATTCCGGCTCGACTCATTGTTTTTTAGATACAAAATTCACGCAAAAAAATTCTTTGTCAACTTATTCGATAAATCCCGTCGCTCTCCGCCTCTTCGATGGCACAAGTAATTCGGTTGTTACCCAAGCTTGTGATTTACCCATCAGTTTCCCTTGTGGAACATCTCAATTGGTCACTTTCTATGTGACCCAGTTAGACTCAAGTTGCTCGGTGGTTCTAGGACATAACTGGCTTACCCGCTACAATCCGTTGATTGACTGGATAGCTAACAGTATAACATTCCGAACTCCCGCGGCGACCGAGGAAACTGCGCCTGTCTCGGCCTCCACGGCACCCATGGCCTTCCCGGCACCTGCAGTCTCGAGGACTCCTGTGATCCCTACGGCACCCACAGCTTCCCCGGAACCCACGGCACCTCCGTCCATTTCTCTGATTAATGCTGCAGCTTTTATTAGGGCTTCAAAAATGGATGGATCCCAGGCGTTCACTATCAACTTAAAAATTGATGAAGCAACTGGACGTTTCTCAACCCCAGTATCCGAATCTGAGCAAGCTGCTGACCTAGAAGGCGTCCCGGAGAAATACCATGACTTCGCGGATGTTTTTAGCAAGCGAAAAGCTGACCGGCTTCCGCCTCACAGAGAATACGACTTAAAAATCGATCTTGAAGATGGCGCCCAGCCACCCCTAGGACATATTTACCCGCTTTCGTCCACGGAACTATCCGCAATCCGTGATTTCCTGGATGAACATTTGTCCATAGGTTTCATTCGACCCTCAAAGTCTCCTTTTGGAGCACCTGTTTTGTTTGTCAGAAAAAAGGATGGATCCCTTCGACTATGTGTTGATTTTAGAGGACTCAATGCTGTCACCAAAAAGGACAAATATCCACTCCCACTTATATCTGACCTGCTCGATGCTCCGCGGAATGCCCGGATTTACACCAAAATAGATCTCAAGCATGCCTATCATTTGGTCCGGATTGCCGCGGGCGATGAATGGAAAACCACTTTTAGAACCCGCTATGGGGCTTTCGAGTGGTTGGTCATCCCTTTTGGACTCACTAATGCCCCGTCTGTTTTTCAGCGTTTTATCAACGACATTTTCTCCGACATGCTCGATGTATGCATCATTGTTTACTTGGACGACATTCTTATCTACTCCGAGAATCCCGCGGAACACGACAAACAAGTCCGTGAGGTTCTCCGGAGGCTCAGACAACATGGTTTATTCGCAAATGGTAAAAAATGTACTTTTGACACGGACTCCGTGGAATACCTAGGTTTCATGATGGGACCCGATGGACTCCGCATGGACGAAACTAAAGTGCAAGTCATCAAAGACTGGCCCGAACCCCGAAAAGTTAAAGATATCCAATCCTTCCTCGGCTTTGCCAATTTTTATAGACGTTTTATCCGTGGATATTCCGACATCACGGTACCCCTTACCCGTCTTACGCGTAAGGGTACTCCGTGGAACTTTAACGATAAGTGTCAAAAAGCTTTCAATCTTTTAAAAAATTCTTTTTCCACAGCTCCTATTCTGTCGCATTGGAAACCGGACTTCCCGCTCATTGTTGAAACGGACGCCTCCGACTATGCACTTGGAGCCATTCTCTCTATCCAGGACTCCGACGGAGAAGTTCACCCCGTGGCTTTTCTGTCCCGGACTTTTACCGGAGCAGAGCTCAACTACGACGTTCATGATAAAGAACTTCTGGCAATCTTTTCAGCTTTCAAAGCGTGGCGACACTATTTGGAAGGTTCAGGAGCTCCTATTGACGTTGTAACAGATCACAAAAACCTGGAATACTTTTCTACCACAAAACTCTTGACCCGTCGGCAGGCCCGCTGGTCTGAATATCTCTCCGCCTTCAACATGATTATCCGTTTTCGACCCGGCCGTCTCGGCGGCAAACCCGACGCTTTAACTAGACGATGGACGTCTATCCTAAAGAGGGGAGCAACGACTATGCAACGGTAAATC
>WHVD01000205.1:0-127913 GCA_015178975.1 Hysterangium stoloniferum | reverse complement strand
TCGAGGACGACACCGGTATACTCCTCAAATTTACCCGAGACGTACGTTGTCCGAGGTATGACCGTCCCGATCCTTCTTGGAGAAGACTTTCACATGAACTATGAGATCGGGACACTGCGAGACCAACCGCTGGGTTCCAGATTGATTTTGCCTGGGAGAGCAGGATCTATTCCAGCCAGTTCTTCCAAGGAGCCGCAGCCTTTAACCTTTTCGATTAGCAAGATCCCCTTTGAGGAATTAGCCAATGACTCGTCTGAATTGACTTCCAAACCAGACAAAGGAGTGCGTACTGAAAGAGTCGCATGGGCCTTACAAGATTGTACTATAGAACCGGAATCAGCTCGATTAGTACCAATCTTTGTAGGAGATCTTATTGGTGACCAATGGATAGTCGAGGGAGTTGTCTTGCAGAACGACGATGGGAGTATACTAGCTGCTCCCACCACCGCCATCTCTAGGGAACGTGCCGCGATACCTCTCGCTAATCCCTCTCTGACGCCAAGAATCATCAGACGAGGGGAAACCGTTGGATTAATTTGACGCGAACAAATGGGCCCAGACTCCTAGATCTTCGACTGAGAGGGCATCGATGCAGTCGACGGCAACCAAGATCGCCCATCTCGTCGAAAGTCTATCAAGAATAGAAGAGGAACGTGTCCTTAATCCTCAATCTTCCGGGCTGCCCCTGGAATGGGAACTTGCAGACGATTTCAACCGGCAGGCCCCAAAATGTCAGAAGTTGCCACCACGGAAACGTTTCGCGCGGAAGATCTGCATAAGCTAGTTAATTTAGGTCCTGACATCCCTACCGACGTCTCCTCCCACTTGGAGTCAGTATTAACTAAGAACGTCCTAGCTTTTGGAGTAGACGGGCGTTTAGGACAAGTAGATGTCAAGGTCAATGTCCCCTTAAAAGATGGCGCACAACCTATTTCAATGTCAATGTTTCCAACCTCCCGGCTAATAGGAAAGTCATTGATGAACAAATGGACACTTGGTTCCAACAGGGAGTGATTGAACTGTCCAAGAGTCCTTGGGGGCGCCAGCCTTTGTCGTCTATCGCAATGGGAAACCATGAGTAGTGATTGACTATAGAAAGTTGAACAGCCTAACGGTTCCCGATGAATTTCCACTGCCGCGTCAATTGGAAATCATGCAGGTGCTCTCGGGATCCAACATCTTATCTTCTTTCGATGCACTAGCTGGTTTTACCCAACTTGAAATGTTAGAGGAAGATAAGCCGAAGACAGCCTTCAGATCCCATCGAGGACTGTGGCAATTCAGGAGAATGCCCTTTGGACTTCGTAATGGACCTTCTATATTCCAAAGGGTTATGCAAACCGTACTTGCACCCTACTTATGGATATTCTGCCTAGTTTATATTGATGACATCGTGATCTTTTCTAAGACATGGGACGATCATCTAGAGCATTTGGACCAGGTCCTACAAGCCATCATTGCAGCGGGAATCACTCTCTCGCCCAAAAAGTGCTACATGGGGTATAATTTGATTCTACTACTAGGACATAAGGTGTCTAGACTTGGCTTTTCGACCCATCAAGAAAAGGTCGCCGCTATATTGGAATTAGCCACACCTTCTAAGATAGCAGACCTTCAATGTTTTCTCAGAATGGTTCTGTACTTCTCTGCTTACATACCATTCTACTCCTGGACAGTTGCTCCACTTTTCAACCTCTTAAAGAAAGGAGTTCATTGGCATTGGGATTCAGAACACGCCCGAGCTTTTGAAGACATCAAAGTTACATTGAGTTCAGCTCCAGTACTTGGACACCCTGCGAGCGGTATGCCTTATAGGTTATACACAGACGCTTCGGACTTCGTGCTGGGATGTTGCCTCCAGCAAATACAAAAAATGACACTTAAGGACCTAAAGGATACGAAAATTTATGCCCAAGCAAGGGCAGCTTTCGATCAATCACGAGACATCCCCATTTTTGTTACTTGTTATAAAACCAAGGAGCCGGAATTCACCTGGACAGATTCCTGGGCCGCAGATTTTGATGACACCAGTGTCACAGTCGAACACATTATCACCTATTGGAGCTGTATGCTCAAGAAAGCGGAATGTAACTACTCAGCCACAGAGTGAGAAGCGTTAGCTGCTAAAGAAGGATTGGTCCATTTCCAGCCCTTTATCGAGGGAGAACATATCCTTTTGATCACTGACCATGCGGCATTACAATGGGCCAGATCTTACGAGAATACTAATCGTCAACTGGCTGCATGGGGGGGCAGTATACGCTGCATACCCCGGTCTGGAAATCCTACATAGAGCAGGACGGATACACAGCAACGTTGACCCATTATCTAGACTTCCTCGAGTACCTGACTGTGCTAGCCCCGTGAGAGACGATCTCTTACCAATCGTAGTGGATTCTTATAACCAGAATGACAACGAGACGTTATGGGAGAACAAACCAGCAGAAAAGGCCGTCTTTCTCACTCATCACGAGTTAGTTGAACCTGTCAGAACCGTCGAAGAGGTCCCCAAACGAAATGGGACTTGCACAACCTTCCCAGAAACAATGAGACTGATGAGGCAGATTTTACTCTCTCGAATCCACAATTGCTTATAGAGATCGATGAGAATTACGCTAAGGAACTTCGCGATGGATACCAGAAAGATCCCGCCTTCAGGAATTATTATGCCGCCGATCCCATTTCTCCAAACATGGTAGCCACTCCTTCGCATTATTTTATCGGCAAGAATAAGCTATTGTTCTTTCGAGATTCGGACTGGAAAAGTCGAATCTGTGTTCCTAGCAGCATGACGACAACCATACTCAAGCTGATACATGATAATCCTTTTGAAGGAGCTCATGCAGGTGGCCACAGGCTGTTTAATCTGATGAAAGACCGTTTCTTCTGGCCGAGGATGTTGCAGGACTGCGTGGCGTATGCTCGCAGCTGCGATATATGCCAGAAAACTAAAATTGATCATTCCGCTCGACAAGGAGCTCTTCGACCCATGGATGTACCCCTAAGGCCGTTTGAGGTTGTCTCGATGGACCTGATTACCGGATTGCCTCCTTCTACAGAGGGTGGTTATTCCGCCATCTTCGTCACCGTGGATAAACTCACGCGTTTCTTAATCTGTGAACCCACCACTTCAGATCTATCCGCAGAAGGATTCGCGTGAATCTTCGTGAATAAAGTAGCCGCTCCTTTCGGCCTGCCTTCAAGGATAATCTGTGATCGAGACAAGAGATGGACCTGTAGGTTCTGGAGAGAAGTCTGCAAAGTATACGGAAGTGCCCTTGCAGTATCCTTGTCCCACCATCCTCAGACCGACGGTCAAACGGAGAACGCTAATGCTATTGTGGAGCAAATGCTCAGAGCGTACTGTGCCTCTTCAAAGGAGGAATGGTCTAAATGGACTCAAGTAGTGGCTCATACCTGCAATTCGACGGTTCAAAGCTCAAAAAGCTATGTGCCAGCCTTTTTGCTGATGGGCTACTTACCAAGAGGAATGTCTAGCTGTCTAGGAGGGGATGACCCTGTGGTTCCCAGAGAATTATCGGATAGCCCTGTAGCCGACCAATGGATCTTATAATTGGAAAATCACCGACAAGCAGTGTGGGATTCGATTGCGTGAGCACAAGAAACCCAAGCTCGCAGTTACAACAAGAGACGGAGATTAGTGGAAGATATCTCAGAGGGAGATTATGTTCTGATTAATCCCCATTCTCTCGAGCTCGTCGAAGCCAAGGGACCCGGAAGAAAACTTATACAAAGACGGATAGGGCCATTCGAGGTCTTGGAAAAGATCAATCCTCAAGTCTTCCGACTCCACATTCCCTTGGAATATCAATTACATCCAGTGATTAATCGAGACCATCTTAAAAAGTACCACCTCTCCCCTAAGGAATTCGGATCCAGGGAGCTACTCGAGAACCCTCGAGAACTCAATCATAACGACGAGGAGTACGAAGTAGAAGCTATAGTAGGGCACAAAAAGCATCAAAATCGACTCCTTTTCCAGGTTCGATGGAAAGGATATGGACTGGAGGAGGACACTTGGTTAAATGGCAATGACCTTCGTAACGCTCCCGCTCTTCTTAGAGCTTACAAGACTATTTATCGAATTTAATGATCATTTCACATCCTTACAACAACAACACTGTTTATCGACTTTTAGCTCTACCCCCCCCACTTTCTTCCCCCTTGGCCTTTCACTTCAATAACCGAGCGGAGCTTGAAATTAATGTAAAATACGTAAATTCGCTAAAGAAAATTTTATTCCCCCTATCTCTTCCCTCCACGTCAACCTCTCTAATCAGTACACTATGTCGCAGGAGCAACAACCCAAACCCAAGTTCCCCAACTTCAAAAGAATACCGCGACCTCAACCTATTAATACCTCTACCACGCCGTTGAGCACTGAACAAGTCGAGCACTCCACGAGTAATTCTGGAACGCCTTTGCCAATACCCTCCACTGTGCAGGGCGACATTGCAGGAACGTCCACCAACTCAGGGAACGGAACCGCCTTTACTCCATACGCTCCTCTTCCCAGACCCCGATTTCCCAATTTTAAAAGAATACCTCGACCTCAAACTACAGTTCCTTCTGCCCCATCACCTCGAACAGAAACTGTCGAGCGTGTGGAGGAGACCTCATCGTCCACGAATCCTATGCGGACAGACTCTGTTTCAAAAGCTGCACCATGGTCCTCTAATACTTGGGGGGCACCCTCGGGAACATGGAGCGAAACCCCACCACCTTCTCGTAGTATTTTCCCTTCTACCGAAGAGGAGATCAAAAATAAACAGCAGTCTGAGGCTTTCTCCACGCAGGTTCAGGAGGAATTGAAAACGCTTAAACGGAAGAGGAGAGAGGAGTACTTGGAAGGACAGCGGAGGATGGGGGCTAGGGATAATGTCCCTTCAAGGCGGACACGGCAGGAATGGAGGAAAATGGAAGGGCACGATAATCCTTCAATCATCACTCCCCCTTCGGGTCATAAATGGACAGATTTTGCTGAAACGGATTGCAGTGACGGGGGCACGCCATGTGTTCGGAGTGTAGGACAAAAAAGTAGGAAAGGAAAAGATGGGGTCACCTTCTATGATTGGGACAAAGTACGAAGGATCAAATTACAAAGCATTGCATTGCGACGTGGAGATGGAGTTGCATTACCTCCCAGACCCCCTTCACAACGTGGACCTCAGGAACGGACCTACCAGATGGGGCCTAATGATCTTTCATCTGACTCGGAGGACGACCAATCTCGCTAACCCACCTACGACAGCAAGTACCTCAGTGCTGACTGCCATGAAGGTTTCCTACTCCCTGACAACATTCACTTCTTCACGAGTGATCCTAACCAACGACGAAAGCTACCAACTTCCATCAGAGTTTGGAGAGGGTATCGTCCAGCAGACTGCAATCCCATCCACTTCCTCTCATCTCCCTCCACCTCCACCGGTCTCTTCCGTACCCACATTACAGCGCTTTACACCCTTTTCGGAGCTACCGGGAAGTCTTGTACCATCCTCCGAGCTGCCTTCTCTTCCCCCTATACCACTACCCCTCCCCTTCGCAGGACATTCTCTTATATCACCGTCCTCATCCATACCCAAGCCTCCTCCAGCACCGCAGCCAATCTCACCCCTCCGCATGTCACCTGACCCTCTCGTCGCCTCCCACTCTACTCCGACGCCTTTGGTCCCTGCGGTGTCTAACATTCCCCTCACTTCCTTGACAATGCGGAGTCCACCGCCCGCCTCTCCCTACTCCCCTTGCGTTTCTCTGGGAAGCCCCATACAGCATCCTAACGATACATTAATGGATGTTGATCACCCTATCCCAGAAGTTCTCGCAATGCCTATGGAGGAAGTCCTCGAAGCGCCTCTCTCAGCCACAGACGTCTCCAAGGAAACCCCCCCCCCCCGGCAATGGAAGCCTTCAAGGAGCCTCCCCCCTTAAGCAAAAAAGCAAAAGGGAAATGAAGAACCGATACTCAGGCCGATGAGCCCCTTGTCATGGACCCCCCCCCCCCGGCCCACCCCATTTGCAGCCCCCGCCGCAGCCGTCCTCTCCCCTCCACTCTGAGGATATGGCTGGCCCCTCCCGTCCCTTCCAGTCAAGTTGGATGCACATGTCCATTAATTACCCCTCCGACATCTTCACTGTGGGACGCACATTAACGCGACTGGGACCAACCCTGCGGCACCCCCTTCTTAAAGGGCATATCCAGGGGTATAGCGGGTCTCTCACGTTGTCGGACCGCATGAGCGCATTTTATTTATGCATCAATGACCCTAAGGAACAGCTGCGTTTAATGGAGGATATCGAACGGGTGGAACTTTCCATGTTTCGGTCCTTACTTGTCAACTCTTCTTGTGTTCTTCCTGACCACACACCAACCCACTCTGCAGTGGACCTCATTGACTTGTTGGAGCAACTGTTGCTGGATTCGGACACCTCGAGAGGAATCCCCTCTGGGGGAGACATGAGCTCCACACTGCTCATCACTCCTACCCTGCCATCACTACACCCTCAACCCCCTCTCATTGCCCGTATAACTGACGCTTCCGCTGATTGCGTTTGCGCCATAATTCAAACGTGCCAGAAGGCCTATGGTCGTTGGGTCTCATCGATCCAAAAACTGGATGGGTTGACATCCGCCAATGACGCTTTGAGGCGGGAGGACATCGCTCTTTCCTTTCGTGCCAAGCGTCTCGCCTGGGGCAACACTATCCTACACCTTGGGGGTTCATCGCAGGACGCATGGGGAGGAGTTCCAAGCGTCCTTCGACATCTTCTTTGACATAGCTCTTCAACCTGGGGGGCACTGTGAGAGGTATGGCGAAATACACTCAGGAAATATAGTCGGATGAGCTCTTATTATATTTCCTTTATTATTTCTATTTTCTCTCTTTTATTATATCTATAACTAGTTCGACGACCTATGTATGCGGTACATCGACTCTTGTGGGCGCACAGACGCCAGACTTATGTATTCTAGCGCCCGTAGTTTAGAACTCAGACACTTTTTACACCACAACCACGACTTACCCAGACACCCATTAGTGTCCTGTAAGTTGTGATTGGTGTATCATCTCGACCATCATAGACAGGCTTTAGCTATCTACTCTATCAGAGTTTCGAACTGTACCAGTTGAAACTCAATCCTTATCACTACTCGCGTGGACCACATCCACGCTATTCTATTATTCGACTCTCTAGTACTCTACTCTACTCTCGAGCAGTCGTTCAGAATCGCACTAGACAGTCGATTCTACTTATTGGTTTTAGCTCTCTACCTTATTCTAGATAGCTACTTCCTTCTACCGTATTGAACTGAGTAGTCAATACATCTTAGTGTCGTACCTAAACGGTCGATATTCTTCGTATATAGAATGGTTAGAACTTCCACTACTCTTCACAGCAAGACATGATCGTAAAATGTGACCTTATCATAATCTTATCGTAGCTTGAATCACTTCAAGCTTATTGTCGTTATGATTCATGATTAGTCGTTAAGGAGCATGATGAGTTGTTATGAGTTGTTATGAGTCATTGTGAGTACACATGAGCCTCAATTTACAACAGTTCTTCAGTTCAAAAATTGACTTAGATTGCCCTCTTTAGTTCCCAGTCCCTTTCCTCCCTTCTCAATACCCTCAACAATGTTCTTGGCAAGTGTTAAGAACAGAAAACTGACTGATGTCGGTAGACCAATGGGGACTGAACAGAAGGACTTGGCTTCAGCTTATGTGCTGCACCCTCACAAGTTACCATCAGGTGTCCTTAAATTTTGGGTGGGCGAAAACTAGTCCTATTGAGTACCTCATGGTGTGTTACCGATTGGAAGCCAAAGGATAAGTTGAGTGTTGGGTCGAGGGGTTGGAGACCAAGGGTGAGTGAGTGCAAGCAGAGGCAGAGAGTGGGATACTTAGAGTGAGACTATGAGAGATGTATATGAGTGTTCTGAGTCAATATTCTGATTGCCCAGTAACTACATTACAGTGGGTTTATATACAAGTTATCGGCATCTAGAAACTACTAACTAAGGGAAGAGCAGAATTACTATTGACAAATAGACTTGACTAGAAACTGGAAGGTGACAATGAGATCAGAAGCTGTGATTAACCAAGAGTGGAATTACGAGAAAAGGAAATAGTCCAAGGGTTACAAGTATATATGGGCATAGGTGAAACATAGTGTGGAACGGATCATCATAAGTAAAAGGGGACGTATCAAAGCATAACCAGATGGTACGAGTATAACTTAACAGGGGCATAAATAGGGTTTGATCACCATGAGGGTATACATCAGTGTCGGGCTACCGACAGTTTCCGATATGATGACTTTGGCCAGTAACTTGAAGTGCAGGTGGATGATAGTATCATCGGGGACTGTTGGGTTGCGACAAAGTTGTAACAAATAGAGAGACAACTTACTGTGCATAATTCACCCCAACAAAATGAAGTTGCTGAAAGACTAAATTGAATGCTTGTTAAACATGCATGGGCCATGTTACTAGGCCAGAAGATTCCAAAATTCCTGTGGGCTGAAGCTATCAATTATGCTACATGGTTGAAAAATTGTTCACCTTCAAGAGCCATTCCCAGACACACACCATATGACCTGGTACATGGGACCAAAGCAAACCTTGCCCAAGCACATGAATTCAGCATGAATGTATATGTCCACCTAAACGACACAGGAAAGCTTGAAGCACATGCCAAGGAAACTCTATTTGTGGGTGTGGATGAACAAAGCAAGGCATTTAGAATATATTGGCCAGAGAAATGATGAATTTCCATTGAATGAAACATCAGTTTGATACCTGCACAAATCAATATTCAAAATAACATACTGGATGAGGGGGAGTCATGGGAAACAGTCCCAGAAGACAATGTCCAGAGTAACATCCAGCACATCATATCATCAGCACCAACCCCTGCAACACCACCCCAAAGTGTGCAAACACTTCCAGCACCAACAACCCCAAGAGCAATGTGAGTGTGACCCCCAGCAGGCTATTATAAAGTGTTGAACCAAGGACAGACAGCATCAGCTGCAATAGAAGAATTACCAGATGAATAAGAAATAGGCTCCACAACCCATTAGGCTGCAGCAGCCACAAATGCAGAATCAACACTAAAGGAAGCATTGAATGGACCAGATGCAGTTGAGGGGCAAGCAGCAATTGACTATGAAATACATAGGTCAATTGGAGAAATCAGGAACATGGGAAAAGGTAGATGCATCTCAAGGAGCAAATATCATACCCTGCCACTTTGTACTTGCAATGAAATGAGGACCAGATGGAGAGAAGATAAAACTATGGGCCTGTCTAGTGGCAAATGGTCAACATCAAGAATACAGCATAGACTATTCACAAACCTTTGCACCCATGTCAAACATGTCAGCAATTCCAGTTGTCCTGACAATGGCAGCACATCAAAACTGGGAAATACCTCAAGTGCATATTAAAAGTGCATACCTGAATGCCAAGCTCAGAGATAAATATACATGAGGGTGCCACCTGGATATCTTCAACCAGGAGAAGAAAGGAAGGCATTGAAACTGCTATGCAGCCTATATGGACTAAAACTGGTTTAAAATGGTCAGAAGAACTGGAAACTTTCTTTTTGGATGCAGAGTATAGCCACTCACAGGTTGAAAAGCCATTTACTTCAAATGTGAAAATGAAGAGCACACAGTTGTAACTGTATCTGTTGACAATATGGGAATAACATCAAACAACCTTAAACATATTGTCAAATTCAAGGATCAGCTCAAGGAATGCTTTAAAATAACTGATTTAGGTGAACTTACCTGGTTATTGGGACTCAAGGTGAAAAGGAACAGAGAAGAACAAACCATACCATTGTCCCAGGAGGTGTATATCAACACAATTGTTGAACATTTTCATCTTGAAGAAGCAAAAATGGCAGATGCCAATAGAAACTGGTATGAACTTGAAGCAGGATCAATTGGGAAACACTCAATTCAAAGACATACCATATTAGAAAGCAATTGGATCACTAATGTATGCTGAAACCAGTATACAACCCAATATTGCCTTCACCATGGCAATACTTTCACAGTTCATGTGAGAACCAATGCAAATGTATTGGGAAGCTGCAAAATGAGTCAAACATATGCTACTTGGAAGGGAGGAAGAATCTAAAACTCACCTTATGTCAAGGGACCCTTTGTCACAGACCCCAGGGAGCACCATTCCTCATCTTATTGAAGTCCCTGAGTCCACAATTCAACCCCATGCCTTTCCTCTCTTTTCCTCTCCTTGTGGATATCAACTACTCTGGCTAATATATGCCTCTGAGGAGTAGGTGACTAACTTCAGAAGCTCATGGCATTAGTGTTTGATTGTGGGAAGGGCCCTGTTCTATATTAGGTAAAGTTATTTTTAGACTACTGGGTCACACCTTGCAGGGGGAATTCCTTAGACTGTTTCTCTTTGGATTCCCTCCTGCTAGGTGAGTTAGGTAGTTATTTGTATATATATCAGTCTCCTGTTAGCCTAGTGTGAGTACTACAGGTAGTAGGGGTTGCCCTTACACCTTAGGAGCAACAAATCAATGCCTAGAAGCATTTGTAGATGCAGATTGGGCAGGTCAACCCCATAGACACTCAATGTCTGGGTATGTGATCATGTTCCATGGCACATCAGGTGCATGGAGTTCTAGAAAGCAATCATTGATTGTGTTATCAACTGCTGAAGCAGAATATGTATATAGCACTCACCTCAGTAGTATGTGAAATCACATATATCAAGACTCTACTCAGCAAATTATACAAGCTGGTGGAAGAAGACATACCAGTTTACTGTGATAATCAAGGAGCAAATAGCATTAGCATCAAACAACATGTTTCATGCACACACCAAGCATATTGACCCAGATATCACTTCATCCATGATCTTGTGAAGAATAACACATTTCAACTCCAGTACTGCCCTACCTCCAAGAACATAGCAGATATTTTTACCAAAGCATTACCTGGGCCAAGTCTTCAGAAACTATGTGAAGGATTAAGCTTGGGATAACTGCACTCGAGGGGGAGTGTTAAGATTGTCAGAGTTTGAAGTTGGAAATTGGATGTAGAATAAGTCCGAGTGCAGTCATAATAGTAAATAAAACATAGCATTAGTAAAAGATTAGGAATCCATATGGAACCGGCAATGTACCATTACTGGTACATAGTATATAGAATAGAAAACAACAGACAAACAAGTCAGTCGAATAAACTGCGATAGAGTATCTTTCTAATTCCCACTCGCTTCAATACAATCACTATACTTAGGAATGCAAGAGTTCGAATAGAACAGAAGTAGAAAATTGGTCGTATTGAAGATAGGTTTAGGATGTTTATATATATATATGTTGGGATTAATGGTATTGTGTTGCAAGCCGTTGAGGACACTCACGGTCTTGCTGCGCTCCTTTTTTGATTTTACTATACTAGATGTAGTTCGGCTATGTACTATTTTACAGTAGTTTAGTAATCGTAACTCAACTTTGTCCGTTTTCTATATACCGTCTACATTGAACAATATATAGGGGAGATGGCTCTGCGTTGTAGAACAAAAGAAAATGATGACGATAAGGGGAAAACAAAGGAAACGATATATCCTAGAGAGATAAAAGAAGGGGGGGGGGAATGGACATGTGTGCCCATTCAAGAGCTCGAGACAATGGAACGAAACACGATACGTCATGCGTGTTGATAACAAGATCGCAGGACTCTCACTCCCTTACATTAGTACAACTTCAAGCATCTGATATAGAATTATCAAACTGCACTGACATCGAAGGGGCCCAAACTTAGATTCAGGTTATTTTTCTTCTGAGAGCCGGTGAACTTTGCAGCACGTCAGCAAGTTTGAACTTACAAAAACAGTCACGCGTCAGCTCCGAACTGACATCGCTTATTTTCTTATTTATGCTTATCCCTTTCTTCCTTCCTACTTCCTCCTGGCTTAGGCAGTAAGTGAATCATGCAGGTACCTCCTCCCTCTTCCTTCAATCAGTTGAGTCAAATACCTCGTAGTCTTGTTAATCATTCGTTCACCTGCTTTACTCAGTGGGCCATCGGACATTTCCAGGATGGCTGAAACCCTCTGGGTAATCCTAGATAACGGTCGCACACTGTGAGTTTTCTGTTGATACCCGATAAGTGTGATGTGTGACTGGAGCTTTGCCATATGCAGCATTTGGATATCAAATCCGCCACAGTGGCTAGAGGTGATGTCGGGGGTTCCAGTTTGCGTTGGAACACACCAAGAGCTGTACCTTGCCGATCAGCGGTATCTGATCGTTCCGTCGGAGATAATCACACATATTATCCCTGGCCCATATCCTGAATCAAGGCTAGATGGTGAAATGGCAACACAGGATGATATTCCCCCAGCGGTGCCTACTGCACCCACGACCGTCTACGACATCGACAATGTCCCCCACATAGGTGTTCTCCAGGAGCACTTGGAATTAACCTGGAATATTCATCAGTAATGTTCTTTGTATATAATTTGTATGTTATTGCGGGCTCAATTACTACTATTTCTCCAGTGCCAACCAGGCTGAGCTGGCCATGCCCGTCGCACCGCCTCCAACTCCCGCACCAACGCCGCCAACGCCTGCCACCACTATGGGAGTAGTTGACGATGACGATGTTTCAGACGTCGAGGAAATCCACGGGAAGTGAGTTGAAATACAAATTGAACTGATTATAACATTAAATTTCACTATGGACACAGTACATCGTCTCACCCAGATATGTGGGATGAACGACAGCCAATTATCTCTTTCACGGTTGGAGAGGCACAAGGGTATGTTATTCATCGCATCGTCACCATCCATAGCTAACTTTCTATACAACAGATACGCGCCCGCCAACCAACCTAGTTGAAATAGATCCCGTGGTGCATAGAGGATGGAGCTACTCTTTCTGTGACAGCGCGGGAGATTTGCAAGAGAGCGGTCGGCGGTACACGTCTGCTGATCTCAAGCAATCTTCCAACTGGACACAAACATAAGCTAAACCTAAAGAACCCTCCATCCCTGGTCCACAGATCACCTCTTGTTACTGTCTACTGATATAAAGGATCATCAGAAGATTTCTTCATTTTTTTGTAAATATTTACCAATTTCCATATCTTTGAAGTCAAGGCAAGAGCTTGGTGAAGGGACGACGGCGTAAGGATTGAATTGATACGTTTGATTTTCGACTTCGCGTAACCTTAAGAAACCGATCCCACGTGAATGCATCGCACGTTCCCGGCCACCTCTTTGTTATTTTTCTTCCCTGGCTCGGGGAAATCTTAAATTGGACTCAATATCGACACACTTCTGTCACGCTGTGTTTATTCTGCTTCTTTTCGCACCGCCGATGATAGGAGGTAGCTTTGAGATAATGGATCGAAAGTAGAGAAGTCAGAGAGTGAGAAGAAGAAGGAAAGTCGCATATATAACAGGAAGATCCTTATGAGTGTCGACCACAAAAGAGTAAAAACAGATAAGTGACCTTGCTTATATCACCGAAGTGCGATGCCACAAAACCATTTAAAAATATTAATACAGTGAGATAAGTATAGGATGATAGCGTGGTCGTGGATTGTTTGGTGGCACTTTTGAGGGTTAATGTCGGAGGTAGCAAATTAATGACTGTGAAATAAGTTGTTGTAATACTATGCGCTAACGATTAACACGCAAGTTGAATATTAAGAGTGTTATTATTTACATAACTTAAGTGATGGATTCTTCAAGAGTGCTAACTCTCAGTTGAACAACAAAGTCTGCAGAGACCTTTTTTCAAAATCCATTTGTGTCTATTAAGGCTACATCAGTAAAATGGTATTAAACGCTGGGAGGAGGTACCCCTATTCTGGGATGCTCCACACGCTCCACAACGTCCAGGAGCTTCCTAGAATGGGGGGATCTCCTCCCAGCGTTTAATACCATTTTACTGATGTATTCCCTATATGAGCCAATGTGCATGGGGGAGTCTTGAAGCATGTGTTTTGCGTGCAATTAGGCGTCCATACACGCATTTTGCCTTGACTTACTTTGACTTATTGACACAGGCCCTCGTGATGAGTCGTGATCAATGCCCACTTGCGGCGAGGTGTTTGTCTTGAATGCTCTGTATTTTGAAAATTATATGGATCTTTGATGTCTCAAACGAGTTTCTGTCTTATTATAATAACCGTTGTTTTCTCACAACTTCGTGCAATAATTTCGGCGCATTACCCCGTATATACTTCTACGGAGAATGATGGCAGCAAAATTAAAACAGGCAGGTTACAAATAAGATTATTTTCACGACTTATTCCTTCCTACGATTGACATTCACTTGCCATGCCCGAGGACTTTGATTATCCTTTTTATAGAGGAATTTAGCAACGGTTTCCGCAAGCGGATTAAAAGAAACGACATAGTACATCTGCAAATCGGAGTGTGTCTGGGTATATGCTCTGTCGCAGGAATACTTATCGACAACTTGGATTTCCAGAAAATTAGTGTCACATAATAAGTGCTCTACGTGCACAATATCTATACGTGAGTGTGAGAAAGTAGGAATAGAGCGAGCCGAGTAGGACTCACAGTTGAGTCGAACACGAGTACTCAGGAATGCAAGAGTTCGAATAGAACAGAGGTAGAAAATTGGTCGTATTGAAGATAGGTTTAGGATGCTTTTATATATATGTTGGAATTAATGGTATTGTGTTGCAAGCCGTTGAGGACACTCACGGTCTTGCTGCGCTCCTTTTTTGATTTTACTATACTAGATGTAGTTCGGCTATGTACTATTTTACAGTAGTTTAGTAATCGTAACTCAATTTTGTCCGTTTTCTATATACCGTCTACATTGAACAATATATAGGGGAGATGCAGGTGGCTCTGTGTTGTAGAACAAAAGAAAATGATGACGATAAGGGGAAAATAAAGGAAACGATATATCCTAGAGGGATAAAAGAATGGGGGGGGGGGAATGGGCATGTGTGCCCATTCAAGAGCTCGAGACAATGGAACGAAACACGGTACGTCATGTGTGTTGATAACAAGATCGCAGGACTCCCACTCCCTTACATTAGTACACAACTTCAAGCATCTGGTATAGAATTATCAAACTGCCCTGACATCGAAGGGCCCAAACTTAGATTCAGGTTATTTTTCCTCTGAGAGCCGGTGAACTTTGCAGCACCGTCAGCAAGTTTGAACTTACAAAAAGAGTCACGCGTCGGATTCGAACTGACATCGCTTATTTTCTTATTTATGCTTATCCCTTTCTTCCTTCTTACTTCCTCCTGGCTTAGGCAGTAAGTGAATCATGCAGGTACCTCCTCGCTCTTCCTTCAATCAGTTGAGTCAAATACCTCATAGTCTTGTTAACCACTCGTTCACCTGCTTTACTCAGTGGGCCATCGGACATTCCCAGATGGCTGAAACCCTCTGGGTAATCCTAGACAATTGATACCCGATAAGTGTGATATGTGACTGGAGCTTTGCCATATGCAGCATTTGGATATCAAATCCGCCACAATGGCTAGAGGTGATGTCGAAAGCTCCAGTGTGCGTTGGAACACACCAAGAGCTGTACCTTGCCGATCAGCGGTATCTGATCGTTCCCTCGGAGATAATCAAACACATTATCCCGGCCCATACCCTGGATCAAGGCTAGATGGTGAAATGGCAGCACGTTGGTGGAATATCATCCTGTGCTGCCATTTCACCATCTAGCCTTGATTCGAGGTATGGGCCAGGGATAATGTGTTTGATTATCTCCGAGGGAACGATCAGATACCGCCGATCGGCAAGGTACAGCTCTTGGTGTGTTGCACTGGAGCTTTCGACATCACCTCTAGCCATTGTGGCGGATTTGATATCCAAATGCACCCACGACCGTCTACGACATCGACGATGTCCCCCACATAGGTGTTCTCCAGGAGCACTTGGAATTAACCTGGAATATTCATCAGTAATGTTTCTTCGTATATAATTTGTATGTTATTGTGGGCTCAATTACTACTATTTCTCCCAGTGCCAACCAGGCTGAGCTGGCCATGCCCGTCGCACCGCCTCCAACTCCCGCACCAACGCCGCCAACGCCTGCCACCACTAGGGGAGTAGTTGACGATGACGATGTTTCAGACGTCGAGGAAATCCATGGGCAGTGAGTTAAAATACAAATTGAACTGATTATAACATTAAATTTCACTATGGACACAGTACATCGCCTCACCCCGATATGTGGGATGAACAACAGCCAATTGTCTCTTTCACGGTTGGAGAGGCACAAGGGTATGTAATTCATCGCATCGTCGCCATCCATAGCTAACTCTCTATACAACAGATACGCGCCCGCCAACCGACCGTTTGAAAACTAGATCCCGTGGAGTATAGAGGATGGAGCTACTCTTTCTGTGACAGCGCGGGAGATTTGCAAGAGAGCGGTCGGCGGTACACGTCTGCTGATCTCAACCAATCTTCTAACTGGACACAAACATAAGCTACACCTAAAGAACCCTCCATCCCTGGTCCACAGATCACCTCTTGTTGCTGTCTACTGATATAAAGATCATCAAAAGATTTCTTCATTTTTTTGTAAATATTTACCAATTTCCATATCTTTGAAGTCAAGGCAAGAGCTTGGTGAAGGGACGACGGCGTAAGGATCGAATTGATACGTTTGATTTTCGACTTCGCGTAACTTTAAGAAACCGATCCACGTGAATGCATCGCACGTTCCCTGCCACCTCTTTGTTATTGTTTTTCCCTGGCTCGGGGAAATCTTAAATTGGACTCAATATCGACACACTTCTGTCACGCTGTGTTTATTCTGCTTCTTTTCGCACCGCCGATGATAGGAGGTAGCTTTGAGATAATGCATCGAAAATAGAGAAGTCAGAGAGTGAGAAGAAAAAAAGCCGCATATAACAGGAAGATGTCGACCACAAAAGCTTAAAGAGTAAAAACAGATATGACCTTGCTTAGTGCGATGCCACAAAAACATTTTAAAATATTAATACAGTGAGATAAGTATAGGATGATAGGTAGCAAATTAATGGCTGTGAAATAAGTTGTTGTAATACTATGTACTAACGATTAACACGCAAGTTGAATATTAAGAGTGTTATTATTTACATAGCTTAAGTGTTGATGGATTCTTCAAGAGTGCTAACTCTCAGTTGAACAACAAAGCCTGCAGGGAGACCTTTTTAAAAAAAATCCATTTGTGTCTATTAGGGCTACATCAGTAAAATGGTATTAAATGCTGGGAGGAGGCATCCCTATTCTGGGATGCTCCACACACTCCACAACATCCAGGAGCTTCCTAGAATGGGGTACCTCCTCTGGGAGCCATCTGGAACAAATACCATTTTACTGATGTATTCCCTATGTAAGCCAATGCACATCATCAGTAAAATGGTATTTGTTCCGGACGGCTTGTTGGAATTACGAGTGTGACATAAGCTCGTCTCTTTGTTTCATTATTTCATTGTTTTTATTTTCTTTGTTCTATTCCTCTTTTGTTCTCTATTTTAGTATTCCTTTTGTTTAGCAGACTATATAAGTAGCCTAGAGTCCATGTATCTAGCCATTTGTTTGCCTTACGGCCAAATAGACAAACAGAACCTTATTGCTCTCTGTTCTCCCGAGCTTAATTCTAACACGGCTCCCAGAGGAGATCCCCCCATTCTAGGAAGCTCCTGGACGTTGTGGAGCGTGTGGAGCATCCCAGAATAGGGGTACCTCCTCCCAGCATTTAATACCATTTTACTGATGATGGGGGGGGTCTTGAAGCATGTGTTTTGTGTGCAATTAGGCATCCATACATGCATTTTGCCTTGACTTACTTTGACTTATTGACACAGGCCCTTGTGATGAGTCATGATCAATGCCCACTTACAGTGAGGTGTTTGTCTTGAATGTTCTGTATTTTGAAAATTATATGGATCTATTTGATGTCTCAAATGAGTTTCTGTCTTATTATAATAGCTGTTGTTTTCTCACAACTTTGTGCAATAATTTCGACTCATTACCCCATATATACTTCTACAGTGAATTGTTAGGATCCCATCATTTTGGACCCCTGTGACCTGTTTTAGGCCTAAGGTCCACCATTGACTTACTCTCAGAACCCCTGCCCTAAGTATCACCACTCACAGTGCCTCTGACACTTGTTTGTTATGGTAGTTGACCCTTTGTTTTTCCATTCCATCCCCATCCTGCTCACCCTCCCATTCCTATTTCCTTTACACATGTCACTTGCCACCTCAGACCCCTGTTAATAATGTTTAGTATATTATATTTATTCTCCTCACCTCATCATCCACCCTCATGATCTGTTTCACCCTTTGCTTCCTTGATCAGGCCCTCCAGTCATCTGTCTCATCATAGTATAAATCCTCTTCATGTATACTACAGTTCTTCAGTTCAAAAATTGACTTAGATTACCCTCTTTAGTTCCCTGTCCCTTTCCTCCCTTCTCAATACCCTCAACAATGTTCTTGGCAAGTGTTAGGGCAACACTAACAAGGCTACCAAACACAAGATAGAATATAGAAATATAAAGTGAGGAGGGGACAGCTCAATGACAGGGGAGATCACACTTGTTTTAGTGGGATTCCTAAGAGATTGAAACTAAAGACTAGCTATGTATGTACATACCCCTATTTATACTATTTATTTATTATTTATGAGAAATTAAAAGAAAGTGCATATACATATGCACTGCTATTGAGCAAACTGGCACTTCGGTGCCTAACTGGCACCTTGGTGCCAACTTTGTCTGCAGTGGCAGGGTGCACATCTGTGCACAGGGATGGCTTTAGACACACAGTGCAAAGCACTGTGTGTCAACCAGGCTGTGGGCATTGGTGGTGGCCTTACAATGATGGCGGCTGCAGTGACATTGTGACAATGGCAGCTGCAGTGGCCTTGCAATGATGGCAGTTGTGGCTGTGCAATGATGGCAGCTGCCTTTTGATGATGGTGACAGTGGCGGCAGTGTGATTACATAATCACACTCGCACCTATCTGTTTGTAGGTGCATATATGACCTTATAAAATATAGAAAAAATATAGAAAAATATAGAAAAATATAATAAAATAAAATAAAATAAATGGCAACCATATATGATATATATTGCCCTGATAGCAAGCTGCAAACTCTTACTTCACAACTCTTAGTATTTCAGCCACCTGGCTGATTGAGCTAAGTGTTGAACTTTGTCTTTATTGTACTATCTATTCTGTTTGAAATACTGGAGCACCTTAACAGTTTGTATGGTGCAACACATAAGTTGAAGTCAAGCTCCACTACATTTATAGAGTCAGACCTCCTGACTAGGACAATCTCTATTGTTGGCCCCCCGATTAGCTCAAGGAATGCTTTGAAATAACTGATTTGGGTGACCTTACCTGGTTATTGGGACTCAAGGTCAAAAGGAACAGAGAAGAACAAACCATACCATTGTCCCAGGAGGTGTATATCAACACAATTGTTGAACATTTTCATCTTGAAGAAGCAAAAATGGCACAGATGCCAAGAGAAATTGGTATGAACTTGAAGTAGGATCAATTGGGAAACACTCAATTCAAAGACATACCATATTAGAGAGCAATTGGATCACTAATGTATGCTGCAACCAGTATACAACCCGATATTGCCTTCACCATGGCAATACTTGTGGATATCAACTACTCTGGCTAATACATGCCTCTGAGGAGTAGGTGACTAACTTCAGAAGCTCATGGCATTAGTGTTTGATTGTGGGAAGGGCCCTGTTCTGTATTAGGTAAAGTTATTTTTAGACTACTGGGTCACACCTTGCAGGGGGAATTCCTTAGACTGTTTCTCTTTGGATTCCCTCCTGCTAGGTGAGTTAGGTAGTTATTTGTATATATATCAGTTCTAATATAACTTTGGATTCCCTCCTGTTAGCCTAGTGTGAGTACTACAGGTAGTAGGGGTTTGTTAAGTGCCGTGTCGGGAACTTATTCCGGAACTATCGGAAAGTCACCGGGAAGTCGGAAACTGTCGGATAGGGTCAGGATGTCAGCTTCAGCTTATGTGCTGCGCCTCTATGCAAACGCTCAATGTCCTTAATTTCAGAAGTAAAGCTTACGACGGAAGATATGGATATTCAGAGTTCCAAAGAGTTCTGAATATTGAGCATACAGAAAGACAGGAGGAGGAATAAGAAACTAAGTCGATATCAGATCTAAGGTAAAGTACAAATTCATGGAAACTAATATAAGTCTACTCATTATTGTACTACAAACTAAGACCATAATAAGACGAAAACGGAAGTGTTCTTAAAACGGAAATACAATAAGACATATTTAGGGAGACAATATTCCAAAATGGGAATACAACAAACAAACGAGTGAATACAACAAACAAACGAGTGAATACAACAAACAAACGAGTGAATACAACAAACAAACGAGTGAATACTTGTCAACGGACAAATTACCAAATGTGGAACAAGGGAAGAATGCGGATGATATGGTAACTATGATGTTCCGTAGTCGGAGATCGGAAGTCAGATATTGAAACATCCAGGAATGGGTTGTAACAGGGTTGCCCTTACACCTTAGGAGCAACAAATCAATGCCTAGAAGCATTTGTAGATGCAGATTGGGCAGGTCAACCCCATAGACACTCAATGTCTGGGTATGTGATCATGTTCCATGGCACATCAGTGTAAGGATATGCAACGGGATTTCATGTGGGTGAGGGGATGACAAAGTCCCTACTGAAATACATGTGATGACTAAGCTACTGTAAAGTACAAAATAGCCGAGCATTGAGATAAAACACGTCAACGGCTTGCAATACAATGTATGTACCCCAACACGCCCACTTTGCAAGTTGTTGAGGTGTGCTGTTACGACCGGGCAAATCCCGCCGGACTCCGGGCACTAACTCGTACGCCCCCACGCGCTACAAGCACCAATCGTCTGTTTATAGGATTTCCCGCCCGGACTCCGTTACGTCAAGACTCGTTACGTTCGACCTCATTAAGACACATATCAGTCACCGGACTTCCCCCGGACCCCGTCTCTGTCTATGTCCGTCTTCGTCCCACGCATCAGTCACCGGACCCGCTTAGAATCCCGTCACCGCTCTAATCGAGCCCCGTTCCCGTTTTAGTCAAATGACCTGTCACGATTTAGGACTCCGCTCCCGCTCCGTTTCCCGTTATGGGTTATGCTTTGTCACGATTCGGACTCCGCTCCGTTCCGTCCCATTCCTAACACCAATTTGGTGTTTACTATTCCCGTTCTATGTTTTGCTCGTTTCGTCTCATTATTACTGGATTCGGTATGTCATGCATTCCACGGTCTATATAAACTGGCAGATGTTGTACATACAATCCAGTCAGAAAATTAGCTTAGATTCCCCCCAGTAATCTAATACATTTTCCTCTCTAAAACCCTACTCTTATCAGACCGCTCGCACTAGTCGGAGCCCACGGGCTCTGGCGCATCTATCTCTCTCGACTATCTCGATTCACGACTCTCGACTCACGACCTACGACTCACGACCCACGAACCCCCGCCCGGACTCCCCGGGATTCCCGTCCGCCTGTCTGAAATTGGACAACACGATCTAGCGAGGGCGCAGCCTATAAGCTGAAGCCAAGTCCTACCAGATATCCCGCGGGTTTCTCCGGAAACCCGGCCTGAGTGTGTATCCTAACAGTATTTTCTGACTAATACTCGCAGATTGTTTTCATTATGCCACCAAGAAGAAGTACACGCGCACAGTCATCAATGCCTGGACCGTCGACTCTTCATTCCCCGTTAACTCTGTATACCAGTCAGACGCTTGCGAACCAGTCGGAACCCATGGAAGAAGCCCGCATCGAAGAAATCCCGGAAGACCTGGATGAATCCGAGCGCGAGGACGATTCCGTGGCCCCCGACAAGGGCAAAGGTGTCGAAATCCCTCCTGAAAATCCTCCGCCTTTTCAACGACCAAACACGAGGGATCCTACTTCTGAGTTTTTAGCAGGTACTATAGATAAATTCATGACGCACCTGCTAGAAGAACGAAAAAGAAAGGAACAAGAACCTCCACGGTCAAAAGTCAATGCTCCGGAACCCTTCACGGGTTCCAACCCAAACAAACTCTCTACTTTCCTCATGCAATGTCGCTTCAATTTCCGCGATCGCGCCGCTGCATTCTCCACGGACTCCCGAAAAGTCAACTACGCACTTTCATATTTGTCGGGATCCGCGTTGAAATGGTTCGAACCGGCTTTTAGCGGGATTACCGAGGAAGAGCCGCTCTGGCTTGAAAATTGGGAAGCTTTTGTTGAGGAGCTTGAAACCAACTTCGGCCCGTATGACCCGACAGGAGAAGCCGAGAATAGTCTCACAAATCTTCGTATGAAGGACACGCAGCGCATCACGGACTACATCGTCCAATTCAATAATCTTGCAGCTCGTTGTCAGTGGGGCGATCCCGCTCTCCGCCACCAATTCTACGCCGGTCTGCCGTCCCGCCTTAAAGACGAAGTCTCAAAAGGAGAAGATGGCAAGCCAAAAACCCTGTCCCGTATGCGCCTCAAAGCTCAAAACGCAGACGCACGTTATTGGGAACGTCGCGCGGAAGTTGCCCGCGAGACATCCGTGGACAAAATAAATAAGTCCAAGGACAAAAACAATAACACCAATTCGTCAACCAGCAACCAGAACTCCACGCAATCCGACAAGAAGAACGATAAAAAGTCTTCAAACAACAACAACAACAATAAGGACAATAAGGACAACAACAAGGGTCAACAGTCCGGCAAGCAAGCCGGAAAACCCGACCTCTCAGGCAAACTCGGACCTGATGGCAAATTGACTCCACAAGAAAGACAACGTCGTATGGACAACAACCTCTGTCTCTTGTGTGGGAAACCCAGTCATCGAGTCCCGGAATGTCCGCTGGCAAAAGCAAACTCTTCAAAGGGTCGATCAGCCAAGGCCTCCACGGAAACCCCGTCGAAGGACAAACCGGCTGCCGATTCGAAAAAAGAGTAAGCAACCCCGCGGACTCCGCGCGGGTTAGGGGTTGCGTTGCCTCTCCGCGCATTCAAGAGTTCACTCGCCTCAACGCATCCGCTCTTTCACATTCTGATTCATTTTTCGTTAAACTTATGTCTAATATGCTTCCGAAATTCGTTTTTTCAGCTCTCATAGATTCCGGCTCGACTCATTGTTTTTTAGATACAAAATTCACGCAAAAAAATTCTTTGTCAACTTATTCGATAAATCCCATCGCTCTCCGCCTCTTCGATGGCACAAGTAATTCGGTTGTTACCCAAGCTTGTGATTTACCCATCAGTTTCCCTTATGGAACATCTCAATTGGTCACTTTCTATGTGACCCAGTTAGACTCAAGTTGCTCGGTGGTTCTAGGACATAACTGGCTTACCCGCTACAATCCGTTGATTGACTGGATAGCTAACAGTATAACATTCCGAACTCCCGCGGCGACTGAGGAAACTGCGCCTGTCTTGGCCTCCACGGCACCCATGGCCTTCCCGGCACCTGCAGTCTCGAGGACTCCTGTGATCCCTACGGCACCTACAGCTTCCCCGGAACCCACGGCACCTCCGTCCATTTCTCTGATTAATGCTGCAGCTTTTATTAGGGCTTCAAAAATGGATGGGTCCCAGGCGTTCACTATCAACTTAAAAATTGATGAAGCAACTGGACGTTTCTCAACCCCAGTATCCGAATCTGAGCAAGCTGCTGACCTAGAAGGTGTCCCGGAGAAATACCATGACTTCGCGGATGTTTTTAGCAAGCGAAAAGCTGACCGGCTTCCGCCTCACAGAGAATACAACTTAAAAATCGATCTTGAAGATGGCGCCCAGCCACCCCTAGGACATATTTACCCGCTTTCGTCCACGGAACTATCCGCAATCCGTGATTTCCTGGATGAACATTTGTCCATAGGTTTTATTCGACCCTCAAAGTCTCCTTTTGGAGCACCTGTTTTGTTTGTCAGAAAAAAGGATGGATCCCTTCGACTATGTGTTGATTTTAGAGGTCTCAATGCTGTCACCAAAAAGGACAAATATCCACTCCCACTTATATCTGACCTGCTCGATGCTCCGCAGAATGCCCGGATTTACACCAAAATAGATCTCAAGCATGCCTATCATTTGGTCCGGATTGCCGCGGGCGATGAATGGAAAACCACTTTTAGAACCCGCTATGGGGCCTTCGAGTGGTTGGTCATCCCTTTTGGACTCACTAATGCCCCGTCTGTTTTTCAGTGTTTTATCAACGACATTTTCTCCGACATGCTCGATGTATGCGTCATTGTTTACTTGGACGACATTCTTATCTACTCCGAGAATCCCGCGGAACACGACAAACAAGTCCGTGAGGTTCTCCGGAGGCTCAGACAACATGGTTTATTCGCAAATGGTAAAAAATGTACTTTTGACACGGACTCCGTGGAATACCTAGGTTTCATGATGGGACCCGATGGACTCCGCATGGACGAAACTAAAGTGCAAGTCATCAAAGACTGGCCCGAACCCCGAAAAGTTAAAGATATCCAATCCTTCCTCGGCTTTGCCAATTTTTATAGACGTTTTATCCGTGGATATTCCGACATCACGGTACCCCTTACCCGTCTTACGCGTAAGGGTACTCCGTGGAACTTTAACGATAAGTGTCAAAAAGCTTTCAATCTTTTAAAAAATTCTTTTTCCACAGCTCCTATTCTGTCGCATTGGAAACCGGACTTCCCGCTCATTGTTGAAACGGACGCCTCCGACTATGCACTTGGAGCCATTCTCTCTATCCAGGACTCCGACGGAGAAGTTCACCCCGTGGCTTTTCTGTCCCGGACTTTTACCGGAGCAGAGCTCAACTACGACGTTCATGATAAAGAACTTCTGGCAATCTTTTCAGCTTTCAAAGCATGGCGACACTATTTGGAAGGTTCAGGAGCTCCTATTGACGTTGTAACAGATCACAAAAACCTGGAATACTTTTCTACCACAAAACTCTTGACCCGTCGGCAGGCCCACTGGTCTGAATATCTCTCCGCCTTCAACATGATTATCCGTTTTCGACCCGGCCGTCTCGGCGGCAAACCCGACGCTTTAACTAGACGATGGGACGTCTATCCTAAAGAGGGGAGCAACGACTATGCAACGGTAAATCCGCACAACCTGAAACCTATCTTCACGAATCAACAACTTACCGCATCGGTCCGCACAACTTTCCTCGTCAATCCCATTGTCCGTGGAATTATCATTATGGATATCGAAAAGTTACATCAAGATATTCTATCGGCAATTCCGCTAGACCCAGTTACTAAAGCTCATCTGGACAATCCCGTGGACCCCGATCAACCTCGGTGGTCTCTTGATCAACATGGTTTCATTAGACTTGACGATCGTATCTATGTACCGGACTCCGGCGGCCTCCGCCTCAGGATCCTTCAATACAAACATGATCATCCACTCTCAGGACATTTCGGGTACAACAAGACTCTATCATTAATAAGAAGAGAATATACTTGGCCCGGACTCCGTGGATTCGTTAAGCACTATTGTAAATCTTGCACTACTTGTCCCCACTCGAAATCTCAGCGACACAAGCCATATGGCCTTTTGAAACAACTCCCGGTACCGGAACACCCGTGGAATTCTATATCTATGGATTTCATTGAACACCTACCGGATTCTGAAGGCTTTTCCGCTATCCTAGTCGTTGTTGACAGATTCTCAAAACAAGGTATATTCATCCCTACTTATGATACAATTACGTCCGTGCAGTTAGCGGAACTTTTTATTATCCACGAATTTTCCAAGCACGGAGTTCCGTCCCACGTGACTTCCGATCGAGGATCAGAGTTCGTGTCTCACTTCTTTAGATCCCTCGGAAAATCCTTGGACATGACATTACATTTCACGTCCGGACATCACCCGGAAGGTGACGGACAAACCGAACGCGTCAACCAGACATTGGAACAATACCTCCGCGTATATTGCAACTATCAACAGGACAATTGGAAAACCTTGTTACCACTTGCAGAGTTTGCTTACAACAATGCACCCTCGGCCACTACTGGCGTTTCCCCGTTCTTTGCAAATAAAGGATATAATCCAAATATTACAGTACATCCAGAACGAAATCTCGCCTCTGTTCGTGCTCAAGAGTTCACCACGGACCTCCACGAGCTCCACGAGGAACTCCGGACTGCAATATTGTCCGCCCAAGAGCAATACCAACATTCAGCGGACAAACACCGGATCCCGCCACCAAACTTCAAGATTGGCGACCGTGTTTATGTCAAAGCTCAATTCTTCCGGACTACCCGTCCATCAAAGAAGCTTGCTGAAAAATATTTAGGTCCCTTTGAAATTATCGCACAAGTAGGTTCAGTTTCTTGGACTCTACGGCTTCCGGATAGCATGCGCGCGGTACACCCGGTATTTCATGTCTCTATGCTAGAACCTTGTACTGCTAACACTATCCCGGATCACGTGCAATCTCCGCCTCCTCCTGTCGTCATTGACGGAGAACCCGAGTTTGAAATCTCTCAGATTTTAGATTCAAAAATTGACAAGCGTCGACGCACTTGTAAACTGCTTTACTTGGTCAAGTGGGCGGGTTACGAGGGCACTGATGAAGAAACCTCATGGATTTTGGCCACGGAACTCGGTAATGCCACGGAAATTGTTACTGACTTTCATACAGCTTACCCACTCAAACCTGGACCATTATCGTCTCTCTGACCGCACTCCGCGGACCCCGTGTTACGTTTGGACTCATTTTCATTTTTCCCTGTCGCCCTATGTCTCTCTTTGCTTTTACAGGTTCTAACATGTCTGGTCAAGTCTTCAAGCGGATTCTCCGCGGACTTTGGCTTTGACTTTTATTTTTTATGTTTTTCACGCTTTACTTTTATGTTCAATTACTTTTATTTCTATATTACTTTTCAGTCTACATTTATGGGACTATGTTTTTTCCCCTCTGCCTCAGCTACCTCCTCAGGGAGCTCCGCGACCTCTGCGGCAACCCCGTCCTCATCCGATCCGGCATCCTCGGAACTCCCAACTTGCGGCTCTTCAAAGACATAGCCGCCATACTCCGCCAGGAACTTCCAAAACTCCTCGCGGAGTCCGGACAGCTCCTTTGCCACCACAATTTGGACTTTGTTGCTCTTCCGGAGCAACTCGTTTTGGGCCTCGATGCCCTCGGCGATCCGTCCAAGGACCTCGTCCAACCCGGACAACCCGTCCGTCCCGCTTATGTCTCGCGCCCCGGATCCCGTGGCCTGCTTGTGCACAAGCGAGCACCTCGCCTTGAGGTGTGCACATTGATAACATCCCGGCCCCCGGCCGGCCTTTCGGTTGCATTCCGTGTTCCGGTCGTTGCAACCGGAACACCGCGGCTCGTTCCGCGTCGGAAGACGGACTGGCGCCGCCTTCCTTGCCTTCTGTTGAGTTGGTCAGTCTCCGCGGGTATTCCATGGACATGAGGCCTACCTTTTGGGGGCTCTCTGGCTCCCCCTCGGACTCCGACTCCACCTCTGTCGCTTTGCACTGAAAATCACAAGTCAGTAAAAAATCGACAAGTGAATTTGGGACTTACTTTTCCCGCAACAATGGCGGCCCTCTCCGCGGCCAACCGGGCTTTCTCCGCAGCCACCTGGGCGTTCTCCACGGCCACTCGCGCAGCCTCCTCCGCCTCACGTTCCCTCTCCTTTGCGGCCTCTTCCTCCGCGGCCAATGCTTCCTGGTACTCTTTGTCCAGGGCCTCCTCAGCCTCCCTCGCCTCTCTCTCTGCTGCTTCAGGAAGCTGGCGCTGCTCTTCTCGCCGTGCCAACAATTGGGCCGCCGTCCACGGCGCCCGATACGGAGTGCCCGTGGAGGGCCCTGCTGTCGGCATTGGCTTGCGTGGTGTTGGTTTTGGTCCCATAGTGACGAAGATGGGGGTAATAAAGAAGAAGAAATTTCTATTTTTCAATTTTTTATATAGGCTCGTCGCGTTTGAACCTTACCTTCCAGATCACATGACTCTTTGACACATACGTGTAACCGACATGACTTTTGACACATGCGCGTAGCCGACAAGAACCTTATTTAGGTCTAGAGCCTCTTTGGGACTTCGGCATAAAGGGAGGATACTGTTACGACCGGGCAAATCCCGCCGGACTCCGGGCACTAACTCGTACGCCCCCACGCGCTACAAGCACCAATCGTCTGTTTATAGGATTTCCCGCCCGGACTCCGTTACGTCAAGACTCGTTACGTTCGACCTCATTAAGACACATATCAGTCACCGGACTTCCCCCGGACCCCGTCTCTGTCTATGTCCGTCTTCGTCCCACGCATCAGTCACCGGACCCGCTTAGAATCCCGTCACCGCTCTAATCGAGCCCCGTTCCCATTTTAGTCAAATGACCTGTCACGATTTAGGACTCCGCTCCCGCTCCATTTCCCGTTATGGGTTATGCTTTGTCACAATTCGGACTCCGCTCCGTTCCGTCCTATTCCTAACACCAATTTGGTGTTTACTATTCCCGTTCTATGTTTTGCTCGTTTCGTCTCATTATTACTGGATTCGGTATGTCATGCATTCCACGGTCTATATAAACTGGCAGATGTTGTACATACAATCCAGTCAGAAAATTAGCTTAGATTCCCCCCAGTAATCTAATACATTTTCCTCTTTAAAACCCTACTCTTATCAGACCGCTCGCACTAGTCGGAGCCCACGGGCTCCGGCGCATCTATCTCTCTCGACTATCTCGATTCACGACTCTCGACTATCTCGATTCACGACTCTCGACTCACGACCTACGACTCACGACCCACGAACCCCCGCCCGGACTCCCCGGGATTCCCGTCCGCCTGTCTGAAATTGGACAACACGATCTAGCGAGGGCGCAGCCTATAAGCTGAAGCCAAGTCCTACCGGATATCCCGCGGGTTTCTCCGGAAACCCGGCCTGAGTGTGTATCCTAACATGTGCAGTGAGTCCATACACACGAAAAATGAGCAATAAACAATTTTAACACAAAAAATATTGTGCCTACTCAATGCAAAATCCATCCAAAAATTGACACGAAAACCCACTGCACCCACTAGATGCAGAATCCGCTCAAAAATTTTGAGAGACCCGCTGTGCTGTGCCCACTAGATGCAAGATTAGATGTGATATTCATCCAAAACTTGAAAATATGCTGCACCCACTAGACGCAAAAATCTTCTGGTACATTTGGCATTGAATTGTACCTCGGAGCATCCCTTGCTCCTAGTATGCATTCCCCCAACCTCCCAGACCACACCTCCATTACATTAGTGTCGAATGGTACCTTCAGCTCACAATTCCTAGTACACATCCTCCTAACCTCCCGGATTTCACATGCTAGACTGCAGAGCCCTGCTCACAACTCCTAATCCTCACAAATAACAGAATACTTCAGCCTGGCCACTTGTGGGACAACAGGCCTACTTTGCAAAGGTCGGTTTGCAGAACTAGAAGTCGAATGTTGTTGTCTTCATCAAACCCATAGATGAACAGGTACAACAATCTGTGAGTCCATTCCCAATAAACCATGCTCCGTATACCACTGCCACTCCACAGTATCTTTAGTCCCAATACCACACTTTGTAAGTTCACCTCTCATTGTGCCAACAAAAATTTTCGAAATAGGAGCAGCAATGTTGACAATGACAAAGGGGTGTAGTTTAGATATAGCAGCAGTAGATAAGCAAATTAGAGGCAACTGGTGGGGCCCATAACCTGTAAGGATATGCAATGGGATTTCATGTGGGTGAGGGGATGACAAAGTCCCTACTGAAATACATGTGATGACTAAGCTACTGTAAAGTATGAAATAGCCGAGCATTGAGATAAAACGCATCAACGGCTTGCAATACAATGTATGTACTCTAACAATCAGGTGCATGGATTTCTAGAAAGCAATCCTTGATTGTGTTATCAACTGCTGAAGCAGAATATATAGCACTCACCTCAGTAGTATGTGAAATCCTATATATCAAGACTCTACTCAGCAAATTATACAAGCTGGTGGAAGAAGCCATACCAGTTTACTGTGATAATCAAGGACCAATAGCATTAGCATCAAACAACAAGTTTCATGCACACACCAAGCATATTGACCTCAGATATCACTTCATCCATGATCTTGTGAAGAATAACACATTTCAACTCCAGTACTGCCCTACCTCCAAGAACATAGCAGATATTTTTACCAAAGCATTACCTGGGCCAAGTCTTCAGAAACTATGTGAAGGATTAAGCTTGGGATAACTGCACTCGAGGGGGAGTGTTGATATTGTCAGAGTTTGAAGTTGAAAATTGGATGTAGAATAAGTCCGAGTGCAGTCATAATAGTAAATAAAACATAGCATTAGTAAAAGATTAGGAATCCATTTGGAACCGGCAATGTACCATTACCGGTACATAGTATATAGGATAGAAAACAACAGACAAACAAGTCAGTCGAATAAACTGCGAAAGAGTATCTTTCTAATTCCCACTCGCTTCAATACAATCACTATACTTAGGAATGCAAGAGTTCGAATAGAACAGAGGTAGAAAATTGGTTGTATTGAAGATAGGTTTAGGATGTATATATATATATATGTTGGGATTAATGGTATTGTGTTGCAAGCCGTTGAGGACACTCACGGTCTTGCTGCGCTCCCTTTTGATTTTACTATACTAGATGTAGTTCGGCTATGTACTATTTTACAGTAGTTTAGTAATCGTAACTCAACTTTGTCCGTTTTTTATATACCGTCTACATTGAACAATATATAGGGGAGATGCAGGTGGCTCTGTGTTGTAGAACAAAAGAAAATGATGAAGATAAGGGGAAAACAAAGGAAACGATATATCCTAGAGGGATAAAAGAATGGGGGGGGAATGGACATGTGTGCCCATCAAGAGCTCGAGACAATGGAATGAAACACGATGTGTCATGCGTGTTGATAACAAGATCGCAGGACTCTCACTCTCTTACATTAGTACACAACTTCAAGCATCTGATAGAATTATCAAACTGCACTGACATCGAAGGGGGCCCAAACTTAGATTCAGGTTATTTTTCCTCTGAGAGCCGGTGAACTTTGCAGCACCGCCAGCAAGTTTGAACTTACAAAAACAGTCACGCGTCGGCTTCTTTTTTTTTTTTTTTTTTTAATACATTTATATACTACGTCGCATAACTACGATACATAGCGGTTGGGAGAAAAGTACCCTAATGGTAGGTGGGGGCGGCAAGATGTGTATGTAGCTGGTTGGTATGGGCGAGAGGGTCGAATGAAGGGCAGGGAAGAGCAGGGATGGTGGGCCGGTTATGCTTTCCGGAAAGCATCAGAGGCGTCAATGAACTCAGCTAGGGCTTCAAGGCCTTTGTAGGTGCCGAGGATAATGGGGAGTGATAAGTCTTGAGAGGCAGTGCGGAGGGTGTGTCGGTGCTCCTCATGAAGGGGGCACTCGGAAATGATGTGGAGGTGGGACTGGATGTCTTCTGTGCCACAGGGACAGGAGGTGGGGAGGTCGGGAAGGAAACATTGGTAGTAGGCGCCGAAGAAGCCGTGGCCCAAGATGGCCTGGATGACGCGTGTGTGGACGTGGCGGGAACCACCATATTCCTTGTGGAACTTTGAGAGTTTCACAGCAGGGGGTTTGTGGAGTGCGACGGCAGCTTGGTTGGTGTGGGGAAGGCGTAGCCAGTCTTGTCGCCAAAGTTTTAGGGAGTGGGACTTGGCACGTTCCAGGGCCCAGGAGATAGTGGAGTGGATGATGGGGGGGCGGTTAACAGCTTCTTTTGCGAGGAAGTCAGCCTCTTCATTGCCTTGGAATCCCTTGTGGCTGGGGATCCAGGAGAGGGAGACATGGTGGGATGGGTCAACTAGGAAAGCATCAATGTGTTTGCGGAAAATTATGGAGGCACACTGGCTGGGGTGGTCTGAGAGGTCATCAATGGATCTGAGCGCAGCCTGATTGTCAGAGAAGACGAGAAGGTGCTTAGCTTCAGGAAAATCAGCCATGATTTTCGGTAGAACGGCGCTGGCACTAGCCAGGGCAAACATTTCGGCGTTGAAAATCCCTGCACGTTTGCCTAGGCCGAAGCGCCCATGGCGGATGGAGGTGCCAAGGTGGTGGATAGAGTAGCCGGCACCTGTGCGTCGGTGGTTCCCATGAGCTTTGCGGCGGGAGCCATCAGTGTAGATGATGATGGCAGAAGGGTCCTGGTTGGCAGTGTGGATGGTGAGGCGGAGTTGCTCGATGAAGTGAGTGCGCTCTTCAGGGCTAAAGGGAGGACTCAGGATGTTCTTTGAAAGGCGGTCACCCCATGCAGGGCGGTGTGCATGTGGGGGGGCGAAATAAGGAAAAATCCGTTCGGTCTTGGGGCTGGACATAGAGGCGAGGTGGTGGATGATGGTGGTTTGGTTGCATGAGCCGTTTGGGGGGGTAGGGGGGGAGGTAGCCGCCCGGATGGTGGCCCTCCCAGCTGGGAGGGGCCCTCGCTAGGACTTGGGATGAGGCGGGGAGGCGACTGAACCGAATGGCGGCATTGGTGGAGAGTTTGCGTAGCAGGTGGGGGATGGGGAGGATGGCACCAATGTGGTGCATTTCTGCAACAGGGGACGTGCGGAAAGTGTCACGCGTCGGCTTCGAACTGACATCGCTTATTTTCTTATTTATGTTTATCCCTTTCTTCCTTCTTACTTCCTCCTGGCTTAGACAGCAAGTGAATCATGCAGGTACCTCCTCCCTCTTCCTTCAATCAGTTGAGTCAAATACCTCGTAGTCTTGTTAATCACTCGTTCACCTGCTTTACTCAGTGGGCCATCGGACATTCCCAGGATGGCTGAAACCCTCTGGGTAATCCTAGATAACGGTCGCACACTGTGAGTTTTCTGTTGATACCCGATAAGTGTGATATTTGACTGGAGCTTTGCCATATGCAGCATTTGGATATCAAATCCGCCACAATGGTTAGAGGTGATGTCGGGGGTTCCAGTGTGCGTTGGAACACACCAAGAGCTGTACCTTGCCGATCAGCGGTATCTGATCGTTCCGTCGGAGATAATCAAACACATTATCCCTGGCCCATATCCTGAATCAAGGCTAGATGGTGAAATGGCACCACAGGATGATATCCCCCCAGCGGCGCCTACTACACCCACGACCGTCTACGACATCGATGATGTCCCCCACATAGGTGTTCTCCAGGAGCACTTGGAATTAACCTGGAATATTCATCAGTAATGTTCTTTGTATATAATTTGTATGTTATTGCGGGCTCAATTACTACTATTTCTCCAGTGCCAACCAGGCTGAGTTGGCCATGCCCGTCGCACCGCCTCCAACTCCCGCACCAACGCCGCCAACGCCTGCCACCACTATGGGAGTAGTTGATGATGACGATGTTCCAGACATCGAGGAAATCCATGGGCAGTGAGTTAAAATACAAATACATATAACATTAAATTTCACTATGGACACAGTACATCGCCTCACCCCGATATGTGGGATGAACGACAGCCAGTTATCTCTTTCACGGTTGGAGAGGCACAAGGGTATGTTATTCATCACATCGTCGCCATCCATAGCTAACTTTCTATACAACAGATACGCGCCCGCCAACCAACCATATTGAACTAGATCCCGTGGAGCATAGAGATGGAGCTACTCTTTCCGTCACAGTGCGGGAGATTTGCAAGAGAGCGGTCGGCGGTACACGTCTGCTGATCTCAAGCAATCTTCCAACTGGACACCAACATAAGCTAAACCCAAAGAACCCTCCATACCTGGTCCACAGATCACCTCTTGTTACTGTCTACTGATATAAAAGATCATCAGAAGATTTCTTCATTTTTTTGTAAATGTTTACCAATTTCCATATCTTTGAAGTCAAGGCAAGAGCTTGGTGAAGGGACGACGGGCTAAGGATCATATTGATACGTTTGATTTTCGACCTCGCGTAACTTTAAGAAACCAATCCCACGTGAATGCATCACACGTTCCCTGCCACTCTTTGTTATTGTTTTTCCCTGGCTCGGGGAAATCTTAAATTGGACTCAATATCGACACACTTCTGTCACGCTGTGTTTATTCTGCTTCTTTTCGCATTAACCTGGCGTATCCATCAGTAAGATTTCTTTGTATATAATTTGTGTGCTAGTGCGGGCTCAATTACTACTATTTCTCCCAGCCGGCTATGCCCGTCGCACCGCCTCCAACTTCCGCATGAACGCCGCCAACGCCTGCCACCACTATGGGAGCAGACATCGAAGAAATCCACAGGCATTAAAATACAAATTTAACTGATTATAGCATTAAATTTCACTATGGCCACAGTACATCGCCTCACCCCGATATGTGGGATGAACGACAGCCAGTTATCTCTTGCATGGTTGGAGAAGCACAAGGGTATGTTATTCACCGCATCGTCGCCATCCATAGCTAACTCTCTATACAACAGATACGCGCCCGCCAACCGACCCTTTGGAAATTAGATCCCATGGAGCATAGAGGATGAAGTTACTCTTTCTGTGACAGCGCGGGAGATTGCAAAAGAGCGGTCGGTGGTACACGTCTGCTGATCTCAAGCAATCCTGCAACTGGACACAAACATAAGCTAAACCTAAAGAACCTTCCACACCTGGTCCACAGATTACCTCTTGTTACTCTACTGATATAAAAGATCATCAGAAGATTCTTTCATTTTTTTTTGCAAATATTTACCAATTTCCATATCTTTGAAGTCAAGGCAAGAGCTTGGTGAAGGGACGACGGCGTAAGGATTGAATTGATACGTTTGATTTTCGACTTCGCGTAACCTTAAGAAACCGATCCCACGTGAATGCATCGCATCGCACGTCCCCTGCCACCTCTTCGGTATTTTTCCCCCCTGGCTCGGGGAAACCTTAAATATCGATGCACTTAAACCACCTTAATATTAAGAATCCGCAGCAAGGAAAAGCCAGGGGAGCGAATTACAAGGTTACACCTCTATTATGTCTATGTTTATTCTGCTTCCTCTTCGCATCTCCGGTGATAGGAGTTGACCTAGAGATAAGATAAGACATCAAAAATAGAGAAGACAGGGAGAAGGATAGTAAGAAGGAAAGCCACATGACACTAAGATCTTATGAGTGTCAACCACAAAGCTCAAAGAGTAAACACAGATATAGCCAGAAGTTTATTGACAATGCAGGTGCGATGCCACAAAAAGGTGTTTAAAAAACATTAACCCAGTAAGATAACTGACACAAAGCAGCAAGAAATGACAACATCTTGAAGGATGTATGAGGATCTGTGTTAAGGGTGTGTACACGGTGGGTTTCTGGAGAAACCTGTGGGGAATCCGGTAGGACTTGGCTTCAGCTTATAGGCTGCACCCTCATGAGATTGTGTTGTCCAATTTCAAACAGGTGGATGGGAAACCCGGGGAGTCTGGGTGGAGTTCGTGGGTCAAGGGGTCATAGGTTAGAGGTTATGGGTCGAGAGGTCGGGGAGTCAAGATAAATAAGTCGGAGGCTAAGAGATAGATGCATTGGAGGTTAAGAGATAGATGTGTCAGAGCCCGTGGGCTCCAACCAGTGAGAGTGGTGTAATTCAGAGAGGAGTTTAGAGTGGAAAATGTACTAGATTACTGGGGAGAATCTAAGCTGATTTTCTGACTGGATTGTATGTACAACATCTGCCAGACTATATAGACTGTGGAATGAATAACATACCAAATCCAGTAATGATGAAATGAAACTAGCAAAACATAAAATGGGATAAGTAAACACCAAATTTGGTGTTAGGAATGGGATGGAATGGAGTGGAGTCTGAATCATGACAAATCATAAACCATAACGGGAAACGGAGCGGGAGTGGAGTCTGAATCGTGACAGGTCATTTGACTAAAACAGAAACAGGGCTCAGTTAGAGAGATGACGAGTTTTCTGAGCGGGGTCCAGTGACTGATGTGTGGGACAGAGTCGGACATAGACAGGGATGGAGTTCGGTGGGTATTCCAGTGACTGATACACGATGTAATGAAGTCGAACATGGACAAGTCTGATGTAGGGAGTCTGGCAGGAATTCTGGTAAACTGACAATTGGTGCATATAAGTTAGTGCCCGGAGTCTGGCAGAAATTCCGGTCATAACAGTACCCTCCCTTTATGCCAAAGTCCCAAAGAGGCTCTAGACCTTGATAAGGTTCTTGTTGGCTACACACATGTGTCAAAAGTCATGTTGGTTACACATATGTGGCAAAGAGTTACATGATCTGGAAGGTAAGGTTCAGATGTGATGAGCCTATATAAAAATTTGAAAAAATGAAATTTCTTCTTCTTTATTACCCCCATCATCACTATGGGACCAAAACTGATACTGTGAAGACCAATGCTGACTGCCGGGCCCTCCACGGGCACTCCATATCAGGCACCTCTCAGTGCAGCCCAGATTCTGGTGCAGCGAGAGGAACAGCGCTGACAATGTGAAGAAGCAGAAAAGGAGGTGAGGGAGGTCAAGGAGCCCCTGGACAGGGAGTACCAGGCGGCATTGGCTGCGGAGAAAGCGGCTGAGGAGAAAAGGAAGAAGGATGAAGAGGAGGCTGTGTGGGTTGCTGCAGAGAAAGCCTGGGTGGCTGTGGAGAGGGCCGTGGTTGCCATGGGCAAAGTAAGTCCTATAGTTCAACTTGTCATTTTTTTTTCTTTTGACTGACTTGGCATTTTCAGTGCAAGGTGACAGAGGTTGAATCGGAGTCTGAGGGGGAGCTGGAGAACCCCCAAAAGGTAAGTGTCAGATCTGTGGGAGGTCCGGGGAACTAACCAAATCAACAGAAGGCAAGGAAGGCAGCACCAGTCCACCTACCAACAAGGAATGACCTGCGGTGTTCTGTTGTAATGACTGGAACACCGAATGCAATCAGAAGTCCGGGCAGGGACCTGGCTGCTACCAGTGCACACATCTCAAGGCGAGGTGCTTGCTCGTTCACGAGCAGCCCACGGGGTCCATGGCACAGGACATTAGCGGGTCAGATGGGATGTCTGGATTGGATGAAGTCTTGGGACGGATTGCTGAGGGCATAGAGGCCCAAAACAAGTTGCTCCGGAAGAGCAACAAGGTCCAGATTGTAGTGGCGAATGAACTCCACAGGCTCTGCATGGAATATTACAAATTCCTTGTGGAGTTCAGCAGCTATGCCTATGAGGAGCCACAGATCGGGAGTTCCAAGGATGAGGGGTCGGACAAGGATGGGGTGCCTTTGGAGATAGCGGAGCTCCCTGAGGAGATGAAGGAGGTGGAGAAAGCTGAGGCGGGGAAAAAGGACAGCCCCATAAATGTAGATGAATAGAAATAATAAAACTTGATAATAATTTTTGAAAATAAAGTAAAGCATGAAAACATAAAAATCAAAGTCTGTGGAAAATCCACTTAAGGACTTGAAAACATGTCAGAACCTGTAAAAGCACAGAGAGACATAGGGTGACAGGGAATAATGAGAATGAGTCCAAACATAACATGTGGTCTGCAGAGTGTGGTCAGAGAGATGATAGTGGTCTGGGTTTGAGCAGGTAAGCTGTATGAAAGTCAGTAACAATTTCCATGGCATTACTGAGTTCTGTGGCCAAAATCCATGAGGTTTCTTCATTGGTGCCCTTGTAACCTGCCCACTTGACCAAGTAAAGCAGTTTACAAGCATGTCAACACTTGTCAATTTTCGAATCTAAAATTTGTGAGATTTAAAACTCAGGTTCTCCGTCAATAATGACTAGAGGAGGTGGAGATTGCACGTGATCCGGGATAGTGTTAGCAGTACAAGGTTCTAACATAGAAACATGAAATACCGGATGTACCACGTGCATGCTATCTGGAAGCCGTAGGGTCCAAGAAACTGAACCTACTTGTGCGATAATTTCAAACAGACCTAAATATTTTTCAGCAAGCTTTTTTGATGGATAGGTAGTCCGGAAGAATTGAGCTTTGACAAAAACATGATTGCCAATCTTGAAGTTGGGTGGTGGGATTTGGTGTTTGTCTGCTGAATGTTGATATTGCTCTTGGGTGGACTTTATAGCAGTCTGGAGTCCAGCGTCGACTATTACGGACTAGACAGTGAAGAGCTGAGTGGTTGGGTAGAGGAAGAGCGTTAGCTCTCCGCGTGTGCGTGGGAAGACTCGCTGCTCGGGAGGGCAGGTAATCATAACGCATTAACAGCTCTCGTTCTGTATAATCCGCTAACTACGGTAAATATATCACATCAAAATATTGATACTGGATTACTGCCGCTGTCTAAAGAAAGGGCTAGGGTGGGTGGGTAAAATTAACTGTGTAGCTATGTAGAGATAAGGAACAGAAGTCAGTGATGAGAAAAAAAAATGGAAAGGACTGAGGATCGACAGTGACGTCGTACGAGAACACAAGGTGTGCGAATCCTACATATGCTCAGCTGGACGTTGAGTGCCGAACTACTCCCGGCACGCCAGGGATCGTGCGGCACTCGACACTATCCAGCATTGACTATTACAGACTAGACAGTGAAGAGCTGAGTGGTTGGGTAGAGGAAGAGCATTAGCTCTCCGCGTGTGTGTGGGAAGACTCGCCGCTCACCCATAAAAGGCCTGCCTACTACCGCGGCGAGACTACACCGCTCACCCAACCTAGGCAGCTGCATTTCTGGCGGACAGGTTCGATATGTGCTGTGATGCAATTTGCTCGAACGCCCTTATGTATGTTTCGTATGCTAAGGATTTCCATCTGCCCGCTAGTCATACTATCTCGGGATCAACTCCTTGCGCTAAGAAGAAGGAGGTGCCGCCAATGCGGAAAGAGTGGCCAAAGGTTGTTCCCCATCCACAAGCCTGGAGGACTGAATTAATCCGGTGGAGTGCTGCCTTTTTAACTATTGGTCTGACCTCTCCCTTGTTGTCCCGCCAGCAAAATAAAGGATCGTCCGGCCCTGCTGGGACAACCTTGGCTAAATTGATCAAGGCATCAATTGGGCAGACTCCCTGTTGGTCCATAATAAATACTGCCTGAATCTCTCCGACTTTGGCTGTCTTTGTGGATGGCAGGTCTAAACGTGCGTAGCGTTTTCCATCATTGTCACGACTAATTAGAACATCCTTTCGTTTTAGGTGTTTGGTGGTGTCAAAGTGCGGTCTGGATGTCACGGTAACCTCACCAAAACGCATTAGTCCCCAGAAGGCGCATGAAGCCACGGCCCAAATGCATGCATTGAATGCATCGCTCAGGTCCAGGATTGACTTCAGTGCGAATAACATCCTCAATTGTACTGGGGGTCGTGGGGGTCGTTTTCGTGCCATGCCTTGTAAGTTCTCCAATCCTCGTAGTGACCATTCAATTTTTGTGCGTTCCTCGTCGGACAGCGGTGGTGGCCAGCCTTGTGCTATATGCCATGCCCTGATTGATGAAAGGTATTTCCTTGTCACGCTGACGGAGATTATCTCGAATCTGGTTCCAGCAGCCAGGCCATTTCCGAGAAATGATGGGTCTGCAGCTGCCCAGAGAGCAAAGGAATGGATCACTAGGAAGGACGCCGGTAGTCTGTCCACTTCTGCAATCGAGAAGATGTCACAGAAGATGTGAAATTTTCGTAGGCCGGCACTGTAGGCTTTGGGTTCTTTTAAAGAGGCCTCTGACGTGATCGTTGCGATTAATTGGAGGACCGGGTGCTGTATACAGTGGGTCAAAAAACTGCCCCAATGTTTGTGCATTTTAGAAAGATTGATACTGTGTGAAGGAATGACATCAGCGAAAATTCTGAAAAATTCACATGATATACTAGAACATGTTGGCTATCTACCAACTTAAGAAATCATGTGATTCCAATCAAAACTCATTGCTTAATAAATCAAACAAAATAATCACTCATTGGGGCAGTTTTTTGACCCTCTATTATTTTCTCTGATTTTCAATATTACACACCAGTATAAGGTAGGAGTGGATCATATGAATCATCAACATGTCATGTGACCTTATTTGTATCAATTTGGCATGCTGAATTTTGTTCATTCATCTCCTTGACTCCTTACCACCACTATGAAATCCATCTCTGCAGAAAAGCATTCTTCTGTTATTTTTCTCCTCAATGAGGGGTATTCCCAGTGTCAAATTCAAGCTAGGACTGGTCTGGGAAAGGGTACTATTGGCAGGATCAGTAGGGAGGTAGAGGGGGATAAGGAAAATCATCCTGGTGGCCATTCTTCCAAGCTTTCCCCTTATGATAAACAGTCATTTATCCATTAAATCAGCTCTGGGAAGCTTGACAATGCTGTCCAAGCCACCCAATTTATAAATTCCATCATATCTACCTCTGTCACTCCTCAGACTGTTAGGAATGTGTTGAAGGAAGCTGGCTTTAGGTCAGCAACAAAGAAGAAAGTCCCTATGTTCAAGGGGTCTCATCGTCAGCAACATCTAAAGTTTGCCCAATACCATGAAAATTGGACTATGGAGGACTGGAAGAGGGTGTTGTGGACTGATGAGACAAAAATCAATAGGATTGGGTCAGATGGGAAGGTATATGTTTGGAAGCAACAAGGGGAACCAGTATCAGACAGGACCACCACACCAACTATCAAACATGGAGGGGGGAATAACTTGATGGTTTGGGGGTGTATGGGCTGGAATGGGGTGGGGAAGCTGATAGAGGTGCAGAAGAACATGGATACAGTGCATTATTATGAGATTTTGGAGGAGGGAGTGGAGGAGAGCATTGAAAGTTTGGAGATGGCTGAGGATAAGTGGTACTTCCAACAGGACAATGATCCAAAACATACCTCAAAAAAGGCAGACCAGTGGTTATCTGACAATAACATCATTCCCATGAATCGGCCTGCCCAATCCCCTGATCTAAATCCCATTGAACACCTCTGGCAACACCTCAAGGCCAAACTCCAACAATATGACATATCACCCAAAGGAGTACATAAATTATGGGACAGGGTGGCAAAGGAGTGGACTGAAATACTACCAGAGACATGTCAGAAGCTAATAGAAAGCATGCCTAGGAGGATACAGGCAGTTTTAAAGGCAAAGGGGGGTCATACAAAGTATTAGATTGTAAAATAATAGAGGGTCAAAAAACTGCCCCAATGAGTGATTATTTTGTTTGATTTATTGAGCAATGAGTTTTGATTGGAATCACATGATTTCTTAAGTTGGTAGATAGCCAACATGTGCTAGTATATCATGTGAATTCTTCAGAATTTTTGCTGATGTCATTCCTTCACACAATATCAATCTTTCTAAAATGCACAAACATTGGGGCAGTTTTTTGACCCACTGTAGTAGCGGGCGGGGGTGTGTTGACGCCTCTCCACTTGAACAGCCTCTCTGCTGCTTTGCATGGAGGTCTCAGTGGGGATGGGGCTAGGTGCCCATGATTAGATGATGATATATTCAATGCTCGGTTAAATGGTGCTGGTAGCAATGCCGGTGCTACGATGATTGAATCCGATGACGCAAATGGATGGGAATATCCATCTCGGCACAGGTGTTTGCCCTCGGGAAACCCCTGAGGAATTCGGTGATGTGTCCTCATGAGAGGGCATCCGACACGTTGTCTCTTGAGGGTATGTAAATGGCTTTCAAATGTATTCGGTGGGTGGCTAGTAGGCGGTAAATCTCTTTTAGGACCTTGTTTGTCTCCTTGCTGCGGGAACGACCCTTGTTTATAACGGCAACTACCCCACTGTTGTCAGAGCGCACCAAGAACGTTGAATGAGAAGGGAGTTGATGGCGCAGCAAGCCATTCTGCAGTGCCAATCTCAGGCCCAGCTCTACTGCTACCGCTTCTGCCCACCCAATATCGCATTCACAGTGAGGGCCAACTTTGAAACTGGGAGCCCATTTCCAGGCGGCCCAATGGCAGTCGATGATGACGCCTATCCCGTAGGATGAGCTGGCATCTCCCCACCAGCCGATGTCTACTACGTCAGGCGATGGAATTGGGAGTTCGTTTGGCAGATGCCGGAGTATGTACTGGATCCAGGAGAGATCCGCTCGCACTGATGGGGTTGGCAGTAGGTGTGCTCTGCGAGAATGAAAACCGTTTGCGAATGCCGCAATGGACCAGAGAAAGGGCCTGATCCATGGGAAGATGGCTGACAAGTGCACCAACTTCCCATGTAGCTTCTCCACCTCATTTGCTGAGAACTGCGTGCCCTCTGTCATCCACTGCGTGATCAAGGTGAGGGTTGCGCATAGTTTCTCTGGTGGCACAGCAACTGTCTTGGAGTTCAAGTCCCATAGGAAGCCAATGTACTTCTGCACTGTTGCAAATGGTCGTGTTTTGCTTCTGCTCCATGGGACCCCGAATTGGGCAGACAAGGTGATGAAGTCCTCTTCTGTCCAAATCTGACCTGGAAGGCGAATGGCTAGGAAGTCGTCCACCCATTTGAGTAGCCGTCCGAAGCCTGCCTTCCGATACAGCGCTATCAGCATATCTGCAATGCTGCCAAAAACTCCAGTGCTGGAGGCCAGGCCAAATGCTACTGCTCGGTCAACGTATACCAAGCCGTCCCACGAAATGCAGCAAGCGTTCTGTTGATCTGGTCTTATGGGGGTCACTCTGTATGTGGCAGAGATGTCGAATGTGGCCGCTACGCAGCCCTCCAGTAAGGATAAGATTAATGCTGCGGCGTCCGCAAAGGTGCCCCACTCTGTGGGGAAGTTGTCTGAATTTATTCCGCTGTTTATGGAAGGGTATTCTGGGTCTCCCCGGGGAAAGGAAAGGTCTTGGATTAGGTGGTAAGTGTTGGAGTTTGGTTTTGGGATGAGGCCCAGTGGGGAGGTCTGAAATGGGCCAATGATCTGCTCTAGCTCCACTGGGGTGAAGCCCTGAGAGTAGCATCCAGCCCCTTGTTCGCTCGCTATGTACTTGTATATAAAGTCCATGTCCAAAGAAGAGGATTTGTGATTTTCGAAAAATGGCAGTGCGCGATATGCAGTCTTTTACCCCAATATCGAAGCCATTGATTAAACCTGAGATAACGTATTCCCACCTGTCGAGTATACCATATTTACTTAATGTACGTGCCGCTTCGATTGGATCAAGTGGCGTCATGACCCTTCTTGGGTCAGAGGTGCTTGCAGGCTGCTGCTCCGTGGTCTTGCTCGAAGCAGATGCTGCACATGTGTGCATTGGTGCAGGTGAAGGCGAGAAGGTGAATTCTTCCAAGCCTCTCTCTGCCTTCCGCTGTGCCTCCGTAGTGAGGGCTGTATAAGGGACGTAATGTAGGTTCCTGAAGGCTTCCTCTACCTTCCGAGGAATGGCTGTGAATGGATACAATAAAAATGAGCTGGTTGGCCACTGACACAAGGTATAATAATGAATAGAAGGTGCGGCAAGCAACATAAAGGGGGGGAGGGGGGGTTGCACTGTATGACTGGCCCAGAGCCTGGCATCCGTTAGATTGCCATGGGACTCTGCAGGCCAGCCACATGACGGCTTAACTCATGCTCCTCCCAGGTGCCAGCAGCTCCCTGTGGTGGACTGTCTGTAATGGGGCGCCGGCCTACAGGCCGGCCCCTGAGCTGTCTGAATGATGCTGCACACTGAGAGTGCTGCAGCTGTGTCCGATTGGGCCAAAGAGAGAGATAGATGGACTCACGGATCTCTAGGGCATTGGCCTTGAATCCTGGCATTATATCAGGAACCACTGCCTTCCTGGTGGTCCTAGTGTTGCCAGCCATGGAGGCCCGTATGTTGGCCAGCTGGATCGTATCTGGGTCAGTGAATAATCTCGTCACATCTGGTGAGACGTCTGGAAGGACCCTGTTGCCATGGATGTCTGGTCTGCCTTGAGCCAACAGTAGGTCTCGTCGTGCAGCCAATTGTGCAATCTGGGCCTCTAGTTGATCGATCTCGTGAGGGGGGGAGGACTGGCAATCTCCCTGATTGTTGCTGGTGGTCTCCAGATGTGGGACAACCGGGGAATGTGGGATGCCAGCAGTCACCGAAAGAGGAGGTTCTGGTCCTGCTTCGGTGTGGGGCGGGTGCCCTTCAGGGTTCATGTTGATACCCAAGTGGGCGAACATGCCTTGAGGTAGGGATCCAGATGTCATCGAGTGAGCTTTAGAAAAGAAAAAATTAACTGTGTAGCTATGTAGAGATAAGGAACAGAAGTCAGTGATGAGAAAAAAAACAGAAAGGACTGAGGATCGACAGCGACGTCATACGAGAACACAAGGCGTGCGAATCCTACATATGCTCAGCTGGACGTTGAGTGCCGAACTACTCCCGGCATGCCAGGGATTGTGCGGCACTCGACACTATTCCTCGTGGAGCTTGTGGAGGTCTGTGGTGAACTCTTGAGTGCAAGCAGAGGCGAAATTTCATTCTGGATGTACTGTAATATTTGGATTATATCCTTTATTTGCAAAGAACAGGGAAATGCCAGTAGTGGCTGAGGGTGCATTGTTGTAAGCAAATTCTGCAAGTGGTAACAAGGATTTCCAATTGTCCTGTTGGTAATTGCAATATACGCAGAGATATTGTTCCAATGTCTGGTTGATGCATTCAGTTTGTCTGTCACCTTCCAGGTGATGTCCAGACATGAAATGTAATTTCATGTCCAAGGATTTCCCGAGGGATCTAAAGAAGTGAGATATGAACTCTGATCCTCGGTTGAAAGTTACGTGGGATGGAACTCCGTGCTTGGAAAATATGTGGATAATAAAAAGTTCCGCTAACTGCATGGACGTAATTGTATCATATGTAGGGATGAATATACCTTCTTTTGAGAATCTGTGTGAGGAGTATACTTTTACCACAGTTTCATTGTGGTAAAACACTCCTTCTATTTTATTTATATTTTACACATTTTATTCATATTTTTCTATCCTTTATATTCTTCGAATATTGCACCATTTCATTAGTTCGAAGCTTTGTGTATACTTGTGGGTGCACTCAGCACCAAATAGAACTGAGACACACTTTTACCCAAGCACCACCACTCATAAGACATAAACTAGGTCTACAGCAAGTGGTGATCAGGGTAACATGTCAGCTACCACATAGGTAGCATTATCTGAGCTATCTAACACTTCAGGCCTTGAACTATAGCAGTCGAGGCCTCCACTCGAATCATCCTTCTTCCCATTCTGCTCATTTCTTCATATATATAGAACAGTCAGAACTTCTACCACTCTTCACAATCTGTCAACAACAACTAGAATGGCGGAAAAGCTTTCAGAATCCAGTAGGTGTTCAATGAAATCCATAGAGATGGAATTCCACGTGTGTTCTGGTACCGGGAGTTTTTCAAAAGGCTGTATGGCTTGTGTTGCTGAGATTTCGAGTGGGGACAAGTAGTGCAAGATTTACAATAGTGCTTAACGAATCCACAGAGTCCAGGCCAAGTGTATTCTCTACTTATTAATGATAGAGTTTTGTTGTACCCGAAATGTCCAGAGAGTGGGTGATCATGTTTGTACTGAAGGATCCTGAGGTGGAGGCCATTGGAGTCTGGTACATAGATGCGATCATCAAGTCTAATGAAACCATGCTGATCAAGAGACCACCGGGGTTGATCAGAGTCCACAGGATTGTCACTCCGTGGAATTTTAATGATAAGTGTCAAAAAGCTTTCAATCTTTTAAAAGATTCTTTTTCTTCAGCTCCAATTCTGTCACATTGGAAACCGGACTTCCCGCTCATTGTCGAAATGGACACCTCGGACTATGTGCTTGGAGCCATTCTGTCTATCCAGGACTCCGATGGAGAAGTCCACCCCGTGGCTTTTCTGTCCCAGACTTTCACCGGAGCAGAGCTTAATTATGATGTTCATGATAAGGAACTCCTGGCAATCTTTTAAGCTTTCAAAATGTGGTGACACTATTTGGAAGGCTCAGGAACTCTGATTGACATTGTAACAGATCACAAAAACCTGGAATACTTTTCTACTACAAACCTTTTGACCCGCCGGCAGGCCCACTGGTCTGAATACCTATCAGCTTTCAATATGACTATCTGCTTTTGACCCGGCCATCTTGGCAGCAAACCTGACACTTTAACTAGATGATGGGACATCTATCCTAAAGAGGGAAGCAACAACTATGCCATGGTAAACCCGCACAACCTGAAACCTATTTTCATGAATCAACAACTTACCGCATCAGTCCGTGCAACTTTCCTCATCAATCCCATTGTCCGTGGAATTATCATTATGGATATTGAGAAGCTACATGTGTAAGATGGGTAAGGGGAACTGTGATGTTGGAATATCTGTGGATAAACCGTCTGTAAAAATTGGCAAAGCCAAGGAAGGATTGTACAGTATATCTTTAACTTTTTGGGGTTCTGGCCAATATTTGATGACTTGCACTTTAGTTTCATCTATGTGGAGTCCGTCAGGTCCCATTATGAAACCCAGGTATTCCACAGAGTCCGTGTCAAAAGTACATTTTTTACCATTTGTGAATAAACCATGTTGTCTGAGTCTCCAGAGAACTTCATGGACTTGTTTGTTGTGTTCTGTGGGATCCTCGGAGTAGATAATAATGTCGTCCAAGTAAACAATGATGCATACATCGAGCATGTCAGAGAAAATGTCGTTGATAAAACATTGAAAAACAGATGGAGCATTGGTGAGTCCAAAGGGCATCACCAACCACTCAAAGGCCCCATAATGGGTTCTAAAAGTGGTTTTCCATTCATCACCCATGGAGATCTGGACCAAATGATAGGTGTGTTTGAGATCTATTTTGGTATAAATCTGGGCATTCCATGGAGCATCGAGCAGATCAGATATAAGTGGAAGTGGATACTTATCCTTTTTGGTGACAGTATTGAGTTCTCTGAAATCAACACATAGTCTAAGGGATCCATCCTTTTTTCTGACAAACAGAACAGGTGCTCCAAAAGGAGATTTAGAGGGTCTGATAAAACCTATGGACAAATGTTCATCCAGGAAATTGCAGATCGCGGAAAGTTCCATGGATGAGAGCAGGTAAATATGTCCTAGGGGTGGCTGGGTGCCTTCTTCAAGATCAATTCTCTGGGGCGGAAGCCGATCAGCTTTCTGCTTGCTAAAAACATCTGCGAAGTCATGATATTTCTCCAGGATGCCTTCTAGGTCAGCGGCTTGCTCAGATGTGGATACTGGGGTTGAAAAACAACCAGTTGCTTCATCAATTTTTAAGTTGATAGTGAACGCCTGTAAGGGGACAAGTCATTCACACTTCATTTTCCCCAGATTAGTACCCCCCAGATTATGCCTTATTGTCTATTCCATTTTATTACCTCCCCATAACAGGACACCTTATTATTTTTAGGGTACATTGAACTGATGTAAGAGGGCGCTTAAGGTGTGGGAAAATACACTGCGTGCTGTATAGCTGACGTGTCACACCTGGTAGAGTTTCCTTAGACTTTTCTCTTTGGATTTCCTCTACTAGGTGAGTAGATAGTTATTTTGTATTTAGTCATTTATATATAACTTTGGATTTCCTCTACTAGTGTGATATCCACTATTAGGGTTGCCCTTACAACGCCTGGGACCCATCCATTTTTTTAGCCCTAATAAAAGCTGCAGCATTAATCAGAGAAATAGACAGAGGTGCCGTGGATTCTGGGGAAGCCATGGGTGCCATAGGGATCACAGGAGTCCTCGAGACTGCAGGTGCCAGGAAGGCCATGGGTGCCGTGGAGGCCATGTCGGGTACAGTTTCCTCGGCTGCCATGGGAGTCCAGAATGTTATACTGTTAGCTATCCAGTCAATCAACGGATTGTAGCAGGTAAGCCAGTTGTGTCCTAGGACCACTGAGCAACTTGAGTCTAACTGGGTCACATAGAAAGTGACCAACTGAGATGTTCCACACAGGAAACAGATGGATAAATCACAAGCTTGGGTGACAACTGAATTATTTGTGCCATCAAAGAGGTGGAGACTGATGGGATTTATCAGATAAGTTGACAACAGATTTTTTTGCGTGAATTTTGTATTTAAAAAACAATGAGTCGAGCTGGAATCTATAAGAGCTGAAAAAATGAATTTCAGAATCATATTAGACATAAGTTTAATAAAAAATGAATCAGAATGTGAAAGAGCAGATGCATTGAGGTGGGTAAACTCTTGAATGCATGGAGAGGCAATGCAACCCCCAACCCACACAGAGTCTGTGGGGTTGCTCACTCTTTTTTTGAGTCAGAAGCTGGTTTGTCCTTTGATGGGGTTTCCATGGAGGTCTTGGCTGTTCGACCCTTTGCAGAGTTTGCTTTTGCCAGCAGACATTCTGGGACTCAATGACCAGGTTTCCCACACAAGAGACAGAGGTTATTGTCCATATGATGTTGTCTTTCCTGTAAGGTCAATTTCCCATCGGGTCTGAGTTTGCCTGTGAGGTCGGGCCCACTTGACACAAAACCTATCTGAAAAATGAGACATACACCTGTTGTGCCCACTAAACATGGAATCCATCTGAAAAATGCAACATACAGCCGCTGCACCCACTAGATGCAGAATTTATCTGAAAATTGAAACACACTACACCCACTAGATGCAGAATCTGTCTGTTACAATTTGGCATCGAATTGAACCTCAGAGTGTCCTTGCTCCTAGAATGCATTCCCCAACCTCCCAGACCACACATCTGCTACAGTATGTTAGTGTTGAATTGTACCTCAGGCTCAGAACTCCTAGTACACATCCTCCTAACCTCCTGGAGTTCAGATGCCAGACCTCAGAGCCCTGCTCAAAACTCCTAGTCCATGCAAATAACTGTTACGACCGTGTCGCAACCCTATCGGCTCCGAGGTTATCGCCACTTGTCAACGTTTCAAGTCATCCTCTCGGAAACCATCGGCCCCGAAGCTGACAAATGTTTCGCGAAGATCAAACTCCATTTACGCCCACGTCAAATAACTCGTATTGTCTGGTCAAACTTTGATACGTCCCCTTTATTATGTTGATCCGTTCAATCTTATGTTTCACATATGTCTATCTATATTTGTAGTCCTCGAACCATTTCCTTTTATCGTAATCCCGCTCTCGGTTATCATCGGCCTCCGAACTAATCATAAACTTCCCGTTCCTAGTCAAGCTTATTGTTAATACCGTGTTCCGCCCTTCTCCCCATTAGTATTTTCCAGACGCCTGTTACTTGTATATGAACCCGCTGTAATTGTAGTTACTAGGCAATCAGAATATCGACTCAGAATACCCTCATACACCTGTATCAGTCTCATACTAAGACTTCCCCCATCCGCCTTCGCGTGCGCTCGCCCACTCCCGGCCCCAACCCCTTGGCCCGACGCCCGACTTGTCCTTCGATTCCGATCGGTATCACGCCGAAAGGTACTCACTAGGACTAGTCTTCGCCCGCCCGAAATTTAAGGACATCCTACGGATATTTGCGAGGGCGCAGCCCATAAGCTGAAGCCAAGTCCTTCCGATCGGTCCCTGTCGGCCACCGACATTAGTCAGTTTCCAGTTCTTAACAATAACACAGAATACTTCAGCCTGGCCACTTGTGGGACAACAGGCCTACTTTGCAAAGGTCAGTTCACAGAACTTGAAGTTGAACAAAGTTGTCTTCATAAAACCCATAGATGTACTTGGAGCATCACATTTTGAGATACAACAATCTGTGAGTCTAACCCCAATAAACCACACTCCATATATGGCTGCCACTCCACAGTTTCTTTACTAGTCCCAATACCACACTTCATAAGTTCACCTCTCATTGCACTGACAAAATTTTTTGAAAGAGGAGCAGCAATGTTGACAATGATGAAGGGATGTAGTTTAGATATAGCAGTAGTAGATAAGTGAATTAGAAGCAACTGGTGGGGCCCATAACCTGTAAAAATACATGATGGGTTTTCATGCAGGTGAGGGAGATGACAAAGTCCCTATTAAAATAAAGCCAATGACTAAGCTACTGAAAAGTACTACCTAGCCAAGCATCAAATAAACTACATCTAATATAGTATAATAAAAGAGCATAGAATGGCTTGCAACACAATAAGTTCTAACAATTTATTCAGAAGACCTGGCACAACATGACAAATTTTTTGTGAAGTGTTTTGGCACCTCCAAAAGTATGGCCTGTTTGTTAAAGGTATAACAAAGAATTGACCCAGCCTGGGATTGAACCAAGGACCTCTGGCTTTATATAAGCAGTGCTATTAACCACTGAGCTACTGGACCTATTGGTCTAGTGAGATATTATGGATTATATATACATATTCTATATAAGTCCTTCTGATGCTACCTTGGGACTTATACAGTCACATCTGGACTGATGCCAACTAGGGACTTATAACAGCTTGGACATTCTAATAGATATTGTATTTCCAAATCTAACACTGTTTGCCCATGGTGATAAATGTTCTTTTGATATCAATCATATCAAATATCTAGGTTTCATTTTGGGACCTGATGGACTTACAATGGATGAAGAAAAAATCTGGACTATCTGCAAATGGCTGGAACCCCACAAAGTAAAAGACATTCAGTCTTTTCTTGGTTTCACCAATTTCTACTGTTGTGTCATTCACACATTACAGACCCATTACTCATATTACTCACAAGAGGGCCCTATGTAATTTTACAGATCAAGGCAGGATGGCTTTTCAACATCTCAATGCACTTATCCTGACTACTCAATACTGTATGTTCGCACTGTGGGTCTTGTACTGGCCCCACCTGACACTGAATCTGCAGCCTTGGAGTGGAAAAATATGGGAAAATGACAAGAAATACTACTAATTAGTCTACTAGGAGTAGGTGAGTCAGGGAAACTCCTGAAGGAGCAGACAACTTGAAAATGAAAAATATAAGAATAGAATGTTCCTTTATACATAGATAGCAGCAATTTCAAAGTTGGAAGCATCAGATTCAACAATGAGGAAAACATTGGGTTTCCAATGGGAAAGGACTGAGGCAGAGCTAAATACAACAACCCATCTGATTCTTCTGAGAGTGTTCCACTTTAAACAGTACTTGCTAAAGTGAAAATGAGGGTGTGTAGGTACAGCATAAGACCAGGGTTTACCTCCCATGACACTCCTGACACTGGTTGTTGCCTGGAAGACAGTCTGACATCTTTTTCAAATCTTCTGTCTTTCTCCTTAATTTTGTCACCACCTCTACTGCCTCCCATCTCTATCACCTCCCTCTCAGGGACTCACAACAGCCCAGATGAGACCCAACTGCTCCACCAATACATGTTCCAACCCAAACTGTAAGCGCATTGTATATACCATCAACAAGTGGTTCAAACCTGACAGAGGAATGGAGGGTAGTACACTGACTGGTGGAGAAAAAGGGGGAATGCAGCAGCTAACCCTAACCAGCACAAGTCAACTGCAAATATCACCATTGTTAAGTGCAGGGCTCACAGGTGGGTCTCCAGGGGAAACCCATGGAAGTTCCAGGGATGGGCTTGGCTTCAGCTTATGTGCTGTGCCTTTGCATATCACATTGTCCAATTTCAAACAGGAGTAGATGGGGTTCTGAGAATGCACAAGGTGTAAAAGACAAGTAGATGCTAAGTCAATATTCCGATTGGATTGTATGTACAAATAACTACTTGGCTATAGTTTATTGTACTACTAATTCAGACATACAAAAAGACATAACAGGAAGACAATAATACAATAAACCAGGTGTCAAAACTAATCAGGAACAAAGGTAAAACTGAACCAGATGACAAATGGGCAAAGATGGATTGGGAACAAGGGGTTCTGGAATGTCCAGGTGGGGTCCAGTGCATTGTTCATAAGATATAGAGAGTCAGGTGTATGTATGATGGGGTCCAGGTCCTGGCAGGTTTTCCAGTCATAACAACCATCATCATGTATGGCTAATTCTACTGTCAGTTCTGGAGCAGGAAACTGCTGCAAGACTGTTGGCATGTTTGGACTTGGAAAACAATGGTATTAGCCATATCATCACACTCATCAGCTTCAAATATACATCACCTATTTTGTTCTTCTCCCTCCCACTGCAGCCTTGTGCCTAAAACAGGCCATCAGTTTTTCATAAAAGATAATATAGGATTCCACTAGGTCTAATACTTGTTAGAAAAGTAACTCTAATAATAAACTCAGTCTCGTATATGAGTATAACAGACTTCTTTGTGTTTGTCCATGTTTGGGTGAGTGGACCCCCAGTGGATGCGAATCCAGGGGCCACAGGCTCCATTGTACAAAACATGCTGATGGGGACATGAGTGAGCCCAATGAAAGAATGGAGTGGAGGCACAGAGGGCCAGGAGCAAACATATCACAAATGTCACCAAAAGAATGCAGTTGAAGGATCCTGCCAGGATGAGGAGAGGGAAGAGGAGAAGCTGTGTCTTCAAAGAGCCACTGAATTGTCATAGGAACATAGGCTGCAAAGGGCCGATGTGGTCAGCATAGTGTAGGATAGCCATTATGGTTCAATCATAGGAACATGGCAGCAATGGGGTGATGAAGTCATAATATAAGCCATTATGGTTCAAAGATCCAGAGTGGTTTTCAGAAAGGCAGGATGGACTTCAAAAGAGGTGAAGGATATCTGTGCCACCCATTTTCCGAACCCCCTGCTGGGAAGGACAAATGGACCCCTCTATTGGCAGTGTCAAAAACTAGAGTGGTGTCTGGGTGAAGATTCCAAGAAAAAATAAAATAACTCAAGGAAAGGCTGAGCAATCCTTGAGGGCTGGCCACTCAGACAATGGGGGCAAGAGACAAAAGGCAGTGGGAGCTGACTCCATGATGGCATTAAAAGGGGAAACATTCCCATTACAAAGAACATGTACTAACGGAATTAGTCCATTCCAATATATAAGATACCTAATAATAAACTATAGTACATGTAAGTATGCTGGAATGCATTATAAAAATTAAAGCGGCTCATCTCAGTCTCATATATGAGTAGAACAGACTGAGGTGTGGGGATGCTCTGGCTACAGTATACATACTGAGGATAGCAATTAGTATAGGAACAAAGGAAATATGTAAATAATTACCGATATTCATTGCATGTGAATTTCCCCGGAAATGTGTCATCAGTCCGGCTTTGTTGCCAGGGCTTGTACTGCAGTAATAATAATAACCCAATCGTATGATTTCTGGTCAATATCCCGTCATTTTCGATTTATCAAGATAGGTTTAACGATAAAATTCACAATCACTTGTATTTTTTTAGGTATCAGCCTGTGAAGTATTACGCAGCAATGGGGGGACTTTGTGATTACTGTAAGCATTCCTGGATACAACCTTGCTCCAATAAAGTACTACGATCCCCTCACAAACTTTAGTGCAGGTCCATTCGCGTTTCGCAAAACTCCAATATTGGCTAAAATGCAAAAGAACTATCCGTCAAAAAGGTGTCTTCCCGTAACAAAAAAAATTTAGAGCTCTCACCAGCTCTCCTTTCCCAACTTGGGGATTTATTATCGGCTTTTCCTTTTCCTGTAGATTTCTTTGTTGAACCATGCGTAGTTTTATCTATGCTGTGCTCCCTCTTTTTGAGCTGCAAGGTGCGCTTTAGAAATTTGTTGATGCGAGCTGGGGGTAATGTCAGGGGAGTTGTCGAGAGACTTTCAGGTTTCATGGTTCGGACTGTACGGGATCTGCGCCGAAAAAAGCGGTGGTTTGAGTACGGTCACTTTACTGAAACAAATAATACCGGGACACACCCAACGATAAGATCCTTAGCTTTCTTTCTTGCTGACTTCGGTCGTCTCGAGTGTGTTTTGACGATTGATTTAGTAATATTTTCTTCCGGTGGAGGAGCGGGAGTAGGAGCAACGGAGAAGAGATGGTCAGGGAGGTAATTCGCTGGATCGATACCGCCCCATTCCTCCTCTTCTGACCCATCTCCATCTTCTGATCCCGATCCCACATCATTTATGTCTTCATCTCCATCACTTTCCCTGTCGTCGGAATGCGGCGTCATATGTTCCATTTCTTCCACCGTATCCAGATCCACAATAGCACTACTAGCCTCTCCCTTCCGTTTATCCAGCTTTGCTTTTTTTGCCTTCCGCTCACCATGCTCCTCTTCAGTTCCCGCCTGGTCCCTCTTTTCCTTTGCCTCCTTCAACGCTCTGTCCTTCTCCCTGTTTTCCCTTTTCCTCTTCGCCTTTTGCTCACTCTCAAACACCTGGACAGCTTGCTCCTTTGCACGCGATGCCTTTTTCGATTTTAATAGTGATATGGCCTCCGGAGCACCATCGGAATCCTCACTGTCAGAGTGCGAATGCGTAAGAGAGAGCCGAGAAACCATTGTTTTGAGCTTTGGCAGTTTCGGTGCAAGTGTTAATAAATTTTCAAAGTCCGATGTTTCCTTTTCTGGAAATTTTCTGTCTTCAATTCAGAGTTATTTACTACTTTTTGGATCTTCTTCTCTCATTTCCGTCTTACTTATGGGTGATATAACTCCCGTGTCAAATGTTGCTTCGTACTGGCCGCTCAACCTGGTTTTAGTCTAGAACTATTTGGTTTCCACCCAGTAATAAGTTCTCATCTTGAACACATCTTTTCTTTCGTCATTTTTCTTGGTTGCTTCTGGGTCTATCGACCGCCTCGCCTTTCTTTATTTCTTACAGCAGATCGCGCATTAGATCCAAAGATCTATCCCTTTGTAATCCAATTATCCAAACCATATCGTTCTAAACATATCAAGGGCCCAACAAGCCGGTAAGTTATCCACTCTATTCATAACAGAGCCGCTGCATGCCTACTATTAATTGCGAAATAACTTCAACCATTCCGACCATCTAAAGACGTGGGTTGTCTCCTATGACGCAGCATGATCACCTCTCTGAGAAGCACTCATAAAAGCAAGGCACAACGAAATTGAGGCAGCGGATTATCCTTCGTCTCTTATCCACCTTTTGTAGTTGTCCATGCGTAACACAAATTCTCCTGCTAACGTCAGGTCAGCTTATCTGACAGCTGCTTCCTGGATTTAATACTCCCTACTCATCCCTGGAAAATCTGCAGGTTTTCCCTGGATATCTGCCCATAAGCTCAAGCTTAACACTGAGTCCTGTTGGTCTAGGTCAGCAATAGCACCCCATAGCCCACTGGCAGCCCCTGCCAACCTTGTGATACCTGTGTACATTCTTATTCCCCCAGAATAGACAAAACTTGTTGTTAAGTTTTCATGGTGCTGTTCTTTGACTGTATAACTTTCTGTTTGTCTGAGTAGGTGGTGGTTGACTTGTTGTAAATGGATGAGTACTACAATACATGACTCATTCTTATATAGCCTGGACTGTATGGTTTGATTTCCTTGTAGCTCACATACTTAATTCCCAAAATTCAACACTTGTGTGGAAGCTGTATCAGTAAACTTTCTTTTGCTTTCTTTATATCATTGTGAGTTTCATCCATACCACCTCTCCTAGTGCAAACTAAACTCAGGCTGAAACCAGTCATGCCTATGACACCATCTCTGATGCCTGCCTTCACACTGGTAAATCCTGGCCACAATTGTTGGAGAGTTTAGGGACAATTATGTATATCTCTGACACTGAGGAAGAAAGGTCACAGTGAGTTAGCTTACAAATCCAATTAATAATGATTCACTATAGACACAGTACATTGCCTCATCCCAATATGTGGGATGTCTGGCAGCCTAATACCTCCAGCATGCTTGGAAAGATGCAATGGTGTGCCATTCACCACCATAACAACCACCCATAGCTAACCTGCTAAATAACAGATGTACTTCTGCCAACCACAATATCACTAGATCCTGTGGAGTATACAGGATAGAGTTGCAAAAGAACAGTCAGGAGTACATCTCTGCTGATCTCAAGCAATTTTGCAACTGGATATGAACACAAGTCAAACCTCCATACCTTGCCTGTATGGATCACCCACCTACCTCTCTTGCTATTTTATCCTGATAAAAAGATCAAAAGTTTTATTCAATTTTTTTGGAAACATTGATAAATGTCACACATTTCAAGTCAGTGTGAGTTTGGTGAGAGAACAGCAGTAAAAGGATTGAATTGATATTTTATTCTCCAGTTTGGATAACCTCAAGGAATCAAATTATGTGAATTACATCCCACATCTCCTACCACCTTTTGGGTATTGTTACTCTCTAGCTTGGGGAAAGTTCAAATTGGAATCAGTGTAGTTTTCCACCTTGATAATGAGCAAGGGCCAGGGGTGCAACTCACACAACTGTAATTCTGCCACATCTTCATTAATATATGGATCCCCTTCTCCCTTTGGTGTGTGCAGAATTTAGCCCACCAATATGTGACTGGCTTGAAAAATGGCAAAGATAGATGGGATGAAATATTATAGGAGGAAAACCAGTGAAACATTCAAGTTTGCATAAGAGTTGTACAGCTCAGACCCAAAATGATTGAAAATCAAACAGCCAACACAATTTGCCAGCACTCTCCACCTGTGATACCATTAAAAGGTGCATAAAAAACCTTGATATAAGCAGCAGCAGGACTCATAGCACACATTCAGTGACTTACAAAACACTTCCAATGTTTTGCAGTTTCAACCTATATCAGTAGAGAAAATAGTAGAAATCACCAAATATTTGTGAACCTGCTCTATCATGTATAGTTTGATATGGCATAATGCCATTGTGTAATCTCCATATATAATAACAGTATGAATATTTTTATATTGAAGGTTCATTGGAAGCCTTTTGTTGCCAACAAAGTTAGAGAGGAAACTACTTATATTTAGTACTTGGTATAGCTGTTACAACCTGTTCCCAGATGTTTCAATATCCGACTTCTGACCTCTGACTATGGAACATCATAGTTACCATATTTTCCGCATTCTTCCCTTGTTCTGCATTTGGTAATTTGTCTGTTGACAAGTATTCACTCATTTGTTTATTATATTCCCCTTTTATGATTTAACTTTATTTGTTTCATTTGGTTTTGGAATATTGTCTCCCCAATTTGTCTTGTTGTATTCCCATTTCAGACTTCCATTTCCATCTTATTGTGGTCTTAGTTTGTAGTACAATAACAAGAAGACTTATATTAGTTTCCACGAATTTGTACTTTACTTTAGATCTGATATCAACTTAGTTTCTTATTCCCTCTTCCATCTTTCTGTATGCTCGATATTTGGAACTCTTCAGAACCCTGAATATCCGTATCTTCCATCATAAGTCTCACCTTTGAAATTAAGGGCTTTTGAGTGTTTGTGTAGAGGTGCAGCACATAAGCTGAAGCCAACGTCCTAACCCTATCCGATAGTTCCCGACTTATGGTGACTTTCCGATAGTTCCGGAATAAGTTCCTGACATGGCACTTAACAATAGCCACCTTTTGCCTTTAATATATCTACAACCTGTTAGGATCCCATCATTTCAGACCCCCACCACCTGTTTTAGACTCAAAACCCTCCATCAACTCACTATTGGTTTCCCCACCCAAGGTATCACCACTTGTGGCACCCCTGACATTTGTTTTCATTAGTTTACCCCCTAGCCTTCCATCCCATTCACACCCCAGCACCATCTCCCTTTACACATCTCACTTGCCACCTCAAACCCCTTTAGTATTATTTAGTATCTTACTGTTAGGGTGTTAAGAACTGAAAACTGACTAATGGCCGACAGGGACCGATTGGAAGGACTTGGCTTCAGCTTATGTGCTGTGCCCTTGCAAATATCCGTGGGCCGGGAGTGGGCGAGCGCACGCGAAGGCAGATGGGGGGATTCTCAGTATGAGACTGTTACAGACGTATGAGGGTATTCTAAGTCGATATTCTGATTGCCTAGTAACTACAACTACAGTGGGTTCATATACAAGTAACAGGCATCTAGAAAATACTAACGGGAGAAGGGCGGAAAATGGTATTAACAATAAGCTTGACTAGGAACGGGAAGTTTATGATTAGTTCGGAGGCGAATGATAACCGAGAGCGGAATTACGATAAAAGGAAATAGTTCAAGGACTACAAATATAGATAGACATATGTGAAACATAGGATTGAATGGATCAACATAATAAAAGGGATGTATCAAAAGTTTAACCAGACAATATGAGTTATTTTGACGTGGGCGTAAACGGAGTTTGATCATCGCGAAAACATACGTCAGCTTCGGGGGCCGATGGTTTCTGAAGTGGTGACTTGAAAATGTTGATAAGTGGCGATAACCTCGGGACCGATAGGGTTGCGACACAGTCGTAACATAGGGTACGTACAGGGTTTCCAGAGAAACCCGTGGAATATCCAGTAGGACTTGGCTTCAGCTTATAGGCTGCACCCTCACGAGATCGTGTTGTCCAATTTCAGACAGGCAGACGGGAATCCTGGGGAGTCCAGGTGGGGTTCATGGGGTGAGGGGTCATGGGTCGGAGGTTGTGGGTCAAGAGGTCATGAGTCGAGATAGATAAGAGAGATAGATGCACCAGAGCCCGTGGGCTCCGACTAGCATGAGCGGTGTGATTCAAGTAGGAGTTTAGAGTGGAAAATGTATGTTATGACCGGAATTCCCACCGGACTCTGGGCACTAACTTATATGCACCCATTATCAGTTCACTGGAATTTCCACCGGACTCCGTACATCAGACCCGTTTACATTCATCTTCATTACATTGTGTTTCAGTCACCAGAAAACCCACTGGACTCTGTTCTGTCTATGTCTGACCTCGTCCCACACATCAGTCACCGGACCCTGCTCAGTAAAACCCGTCACCTCTCTAACAGAGCCCCATTCCCATTTTAGTCAAATGACCTGTCACGATTCGGACTCCACTCCCACTCCGTTTCCCGTTATGGTTCATGATTTGTCACTATTTGGACTCCACTCTGTTCTGTCCCATTCCTAACACCAATTTGGTGTTTACTATTCCCGTTTTATGTTTTGCTCACTTCATTTCATTATTACTGGATTTGGTATGACATTTACTCCACGGTCTATTTAAACTGGCAGATGTTGTACATACAATCCAGTCAGAAAATTGGCTTAGATTCCCCCCAGTAATCTAATACATTTTCTGCTCTAAAACCCTACTTGAGTCACACCACTCGCACTAGTCGGAGCCCACAGGCTCCAGCGCATCTATCTCTCTCACTAATCTCGACTCACAAACCACGACCTCTGACCTACGACCTCTTGACCACGACCCCCGCCCAGACACCCCGGGATTCCCGTTTGCCTGTCTGAAATTGGACAACACGATCTAGCAAGGGTGCAGCCTATAAGCTGAAGCCAAGTCCTACCGGATATTCCATGGGTTTCTCTGGAGACCCACCCTGTACGTATCCTAACAATGTATTAGATTACTGGGGGGAATCTAAGCCAATTTTCTGACTGGATTGTATGTACAACATCTGCCAGACTATATAGACCGTGGAATGAATGACATACCAAATCCAGTAATAATGAAATGAAACTAGCAAAACATAAAACGAGAATAATAAACACCAAATTTGGTGTTAGGAATGGGACGGAACAGAGTGGAGTCCGAATCGTGACAAATCATAAACCATAATGGGAAACAGAATGGGAGTGGAGTCTGAATCGTGACAGGTCATTTGACTAAAACGGGAATGGGGCTCTGTTAGAGGGATGACGGGTTTTCCGAGCAGGGTCCAATGACTGATGCGTGGGACGGGGTCAGACATAGACAGGGATAGAGTCTGGTGGGTATTCCAGTGACTGAAACACAACGTAACAAAGTCAAATGTAGACAAGTCTGATGTACAGAGTCTGGCAGGAATTCCAGTAAACTGACAATTGGTGCATATAGGGCACAGGTGCATATAAGTTAGTGCCTGGAGTCCGGTGGGAATTCCGGTCGTAACACTTACATTTAGTCCTCCTGCCTTGTCATCAACTTCTTATGATCTGTTTCATTTTTCACTTCCTTGATCAGCCTCTGGTCATCCATCTCATTGTAGTATAAAATCTTCTTCATATACAGTGAGGGACAAAACCCTTCCAATGATTTTTAGTTGTGCAAAGATTCTTCAATAACTCAAGAACCGCTGTAGATACAGACCTGAAATTTGGTGGTTGGTTAGGTCTATATGTTATCTATATGCCATTAAAATATTATGACATAAGCACTGGTATTTTCCATGCTATAAATAAAATAATAATAAAATCACATTGGAAGGGTTTTGTCCCTGGTATAAAAAGAACACAAATCAAACAATCTAGTACTTGGTATAGCCTCCCTTGGCCTTCAAAACAGCCTCAACTCTTCTAGGCATACTGTTATGACCATGTCACAACCTGACAGTCCCCGAGGTTATCGCCACCTATCGATGATTCAAGTCATCACTCAAGTCCTCACATCAGAAGCCATCGGTTTCCCAACACTGACCCACATTTTCATAACTTCCGTCCCGATAAAGACTAATGCATCAATGGTGTCCTTGAGGAGCTCCATGCCCATACTATCCATTTGTGGTACCTCAGTTTCTGCAGTTTTGGCTGCTCCCAAACCTTCCGTGTCATTAGTCCTCTGAGGCTTCTCACCTTTTGGAACCCTTTTCGAGGCGAGAGTGCACGGAAGTTTAAGAACCACACAGGGATAGCAAGTTCCACCCCATTTTACCTTCTGTTTCCAACATGTCATACTCCGTATGGAACATTGATAACACGGATTTTCATGGACCACTTCCATCTGTTCTGGAGCCTTGACCTTTGGCTTCTGTTTCAGAAGTTAGTCAATTACTGGCCTCTTGTAGATGCACTTACTTTAGGACTTGAAGGTCCAGCTTCTCCCTCTACCTCCACCAACACGGCTTTTTGCTGTACCCAATAGTTATCGGTTGAAACCATGGAAATTATGGATATCACTTACCTTTCCTTCCCTTATCTCCTCACGTTTCTTCGCCGCCTCTGACTCCCGCTGTAATTTTTCCGCCTCTTCCTTCTGTTTCTGAACCTCCGCCATTTTCCGGATCCATGCTTCCTTCTCCGCCTTCACCCACTCCAACTCCCGTTTTTCTGCCTCTTCCACATCTTTCAACTCCTGCATCAATGCCTTCTCCTCCTCCTCTTGTCGTCACTTCAACTCCTCCATCCTTTGTCGTTTTTGTTGAAGTTCTGTGACCTTCGACATTTTTTGTAGAACGGCAATTTCGGTATCTGAATCTTCTGGGGTAGTGATGAACAGAGGCCGACGAATCGACATACAAGTTGTGGATAAAGAAACAAAAACGTTAATTCGAATATTTGGAGGTTTTTATACTCAGAACATCAGCCGAAACTCTCACCTCCAGAATTGCGTAAATTTCATGACACATAATAATCAACCGTCGCTTCAATCACTCAGTACCTAATCGCCTCTATGGGATTTCGGCCTAACAGGGGGGTACTGTTACGACCCATTCCCGGATGTTTCAATATCCGACTTCCAATCTCCGACTACGGAAGATCATAGTTACCGTATCATCCGCATTCTTCCCTTGTTCCACATTTGGTAATTTGTCCATTGACAAGTATTCACTCGTTTGTTTGTTGTATTCCCATTTCGGAATATTGTCTCCCTAATATGTCTTATTGTATTTCCATTTTAAGAACACTTCCGTTTTCGTCTTATTATGGTCTTAGTTTGTAGTACAATAACGAGTAGACTTATATTAGTTTCCGCAAATTTGTACTTTACCTTAGATCTGATATCAACTTAGTTTCTTATTCCTCCTCCCGTCTTTCTGTATGCTCAATATTCGGAACTCTTCGGAACTCTGAATATCCATATCTTCCATCGTAAGCTTTACTTCTGAAATTAAGGACATTGAGCGTTTGCGTAGAGGTGCAGCACATAAGCTGAAGCCAATGTCCTGACCCTATCCGACAGTTTCCGACTTCCCAGTGACTTTCCGATAGTTCCGGAATAAGTTCCCGACACGGCACTTAACAAAGAGGGTATTCTGAGTCGATATTTTGATTGCCTAATAACTACAACTACAATGGGTTCATATACAAGTATTCGGTGTCTAGGAAATACTAACTAGGAGAAGAGTGGAGAACAGTATTGACAAATAAGCTTGACTAGGAACGGGAGGGTTACAATTAGTTCAGAGGCCATAAGATAACCGAGAGCGGAGCTATGAGAAAAGGAAATAGTCTGAGGGTTACAAGTATATATAGACATATGTGAAACATAGAGTAGAACGGATCATCATAATAAAGGGACATATCAGAGTTTAACCAGATAATACAAGTATATTTTGATGGGGGCGTAAATGGAGTTTGATCACCGTGAAGGCATACGTCAGCGTTGGGAAACCGACGGCTTCTGATGTGAGGACTTGAGCGATGACTTGAATCGTCGATAGGTGGCGATAACCTCGGGGACCATCGGGTTGTGACACGGTCATAACACTACTAGTCAGTCTCATTTCTCCCTTCACCATACTGTTCTTCAACAAGCTGTGAACTCTTACCTTACAACTCTTAGTATTTCAGCCTACTAGTCAATTAAGCTAAGTGTTAAACTTCATCTCTATCATACTATCTGCTCTGTTTGAAATACTGGATCACCCTAACAGTTTGCACAAGTGTTAGGGTACGTACATGGCAGGTTTCCGGAGAAACCCATGGGATATCTGGTAGGACTTGGCTTCAGCTTATAGGCTGCGCCCTCATGAGATCGTGTTGTCCAATTTCAGACAGGTGGATGGGAATCCTGGAGAGTCTGGGTGGGGTTCATGGGTCAAGGGGCCATAGGTCAGAGGTTGTGGGTCAAGAGGTCGGGAGTTGAGATAAATAAGAGAGATAGATGTGTCAGAGCCTGTGGGCTCTGACCCGTGAGAGCGGTGTAATTCAAGGAGGAGTTTAGAGCGGAAAATGTATTAGATTACTGGGGGGAATCTAAGCCAATTTTTTGACTGGATTGTATGTATAACATCTGCCAGACTATATAGACCGTGGAATGAATAACATACCAAATCCAGTAATGATGAAACGAAACTGTAAGGGGACGTTCAATTTGTGCCTTCAATATGGTTGATATATATATTGCTAAAACCCCAATAAGTTCCTCTGAGTAATCTAGCCCCAAGAGGGTTATTAGTACTGTTTCCTGTAATCTTCTCATATTTTTCCATGACTTCTAACACTCCCTAGGAATATCTCCGGGGTAGAGTAGGTAGTTAGTGACCGTTGGGATGAGCTGTCATTCTATTTTTAGCCACCCCCTAGTTTCGGATCGCCTAGCAGAGGCCGCCCCCTTATCCTTTTCTCTTTGGATATCCCTCTGCTAGGTGAGTAGTTTAGTCTCCTGTATATATTAGGTACTTAATATACTTTGGATATCCCTCTGCTAGCCTAGTGTGAGTACCACAGGTCCTGTTAGAGGTAGCCCTTACAGCAGAAAAGGATTCACCCCCTGGACCGGCCGGTTTGCACAACATAGGGAGACACGGGTTACCCCAGAGCGATTCTGAGTCCTCAAGAGACACCCATACCCCTATAAGCAGCCACCCTTCCATCTACATGACCAATTCCGAAGATCTCGAGCCTTTAGGAGAGGTCCCCCCCTCTGATACTGAGAATACGCTTGCGCGGCTTGCTGCTCTTGAACACGAGATCGCGGAGCTCCGAAACTCAGGAACTCAGACGAACACCCTCCTAGCTACCATTCTCTCTCACGCCTCGAGTCCCCGCGCGATCCCGCCATCCCGCCGCACGTCGCCCCGCCCGATCTGCCGACTGGCAACCAGAATGTCGCGCCGCCGCCTCAAAACGCGTCGCTGAGCGACGTCGTGATGGCCCCACCTCCCTCACACCCCTACGACCCTCGGTCACCGCACGCGCTCGCTGCCCAGCCGCGCGACGAAGGCGGCGTGCCCTACCCCTACCCACCATTTTCGCACGCGCACTCTCAAAACGCGGCGCCTGTCCACGCTGCGCGAGAAACCTCTTGGCGCGAACCCCAGGAGGCGTGTCCCGTCATCCCCGCCCTTTTCCACACCCCACACGCCGCTCGTGGCCGCGACGACGGCCCCCCACCCGATCTCGGCGCGCCGGCGCCTATTGGCCCGTACGCTCGCGTTCGCGCCGCCGCCCCGAACGACTTCGACGGGGACCGCTCTTCTGGGAGGGCCTTCCTCACTAGCTGCACCTTGTACTTCTCCCTCTGTGCAGCTCAATTCCCAAACGAGCAGGCCCGTATACATTGGGCCCTGTCCTACATGAAGACTGGCCGAGCTGCCACCTTTGCCCAGCATGTCGTTAGTGCCCAAGCTTCAGGAGCCCTCCCATTTAGTTCATGGGCAGATTTTGAACAGGAGTTCTGACTGCGCTTCTGCCCTTGGGATGAGGAGATGGCTGCCCTCACCAAGTTAGAAGGAACTGGCTATTTTCAGGGCCGTCGTCCTGTTGAGGATTACATTGACCAGTTCGAAGAGCTGATTACTGAAGCCAGATATACAGAAGGCCGAGTCATTGTGATGAAATTCAGACGAGGCTTAGACAAACATCTACAGGACCGCATTGCTGAGCTAGGCTCAGACCGCCCCTCCAATGAAGACCCTTTGGCCTGGTATGAGGCTGCACGCCGCTTTGATGCTAATCGGGCAGCCAACCAAGCATTCAACACTTCAGGGCGCTCTTCTGTGCCATCAGGTCCTCCCCTGCATCGTCCTATCCCTGCCCTGAGTAGGCCTGCACCAGTCCCTGTCTATGCACCTCCTCCAGGGCCTCCCCCTCATTCCTTCCCTGTGAAGAGCCATGCCAACCTCCCTGTACCTATGGAGGTAGACACTCTTAGACGCAATCATGGTGTGCCAGGTGCTTGTTTTCGTTGTGGCAGTCTGGAGCATCTAGTCAAAGATTGCCCACATGCCTTTGATGTTCGGGTCATCCCAGTTGAGGAACAGGTATCCATGCTAGAGCAGTTGTTAGCTGCGGCTGATGTGCGTGCTGCAGGAATGGCACAAAATCTGGATGGGCAAGGTATAATAGGTAAAGAAGAGGTAGAAGAGGATTTTGGCTCTTGCAGTGGATGAGAAGTGTGCCTCCACTGCCTGTACATAACCATTTTGAATGTTTGGCTGTAGAAAATGACACTCCCTTATCACAGCCTCCCTTCTCAATAGTTCCAGCCGTACTGAACCCTAAACCCCCTAACTCCCAACCCAAGAAACTCAGAGTCAGAAAGCCCCGTTGGGAGCAAAGATTACCAACCCCATTTGTCATTGCAGCCACCTTAAATCCAAATTCCCTGTCTCTCAAGGTAGAAATCCAAACCACAGATACCGCTGAAGTTTTTGGAGTATCTGCCCTCCTAGACTCTGGAGCAACAGGATCATTCATTGATTCTGAGTTTGTGAAGCAGAACCGACTCACCACTCAGAAGCTTCTCCATCCTATTCCAGTACACAATGTAGATGGAACCCTGAATGAGTCAGGATCCATCACTGAGGTGGTTGACTTGATTTTACGCTACAAGGATCACAGTGAGCGTACCCCAATGGCAGTGACTAGTCTGGGTCGCCAAAAGTTGATCCTGGGATACACCTGGCTCAAGGAACACAACCCAGAGATTGACTGGCCGACCAAACAGGTCAAGCTTAGCCGCTGCCCAGCAAAGTGCCACACCTGCCGACAGGAAGTGAAGGAGACACAGGAACATAAAAGAGAGGCTCATAGAGCCAGACTCTGTCGACAAGGACCTTGTCCACTCCTTGTAGATGAGTTGGAAGACCTAGAGAACCTTGAGAGTCCAGAAGGGTCCGAGGAGCATCACCTTGCAACCCAGGACTCTCAACTGACCACACCCCTGTATGAATCGGGAGATCGAATATTGTCCATTATCCCCCCCTCAGTAGAAATGATTGCAGCTAGCTCCACCACTTCACAGCGTCTGGCAGAAGCTGCCCACCGCAATTTCAGCACAGAGGCCAAGGTCCCAGAGTATCTACAGGAATTCCATGATGTCTTCTCAAAGAAGTCCTTTGACACTCTTCCAGAATGCAAGATTTGGGACCATGCCATAGAGCTGGAGCCTGGTGCTAAAGCCACCAACTGTAAGGTCTACCCCTTGTCCCCATCTGAACAAGTGCAGCTGGATGAGTTCCTTAAGGAGAATCTAGAAACTGGGCGTATCCGCCCCTCCAAATCCCCAATGGCCTCTCCAGTGTTTTTCATCAAGAAGAAAGATGGATCTCTGCAGTTAGTCCAAGACTATCGGGAGTTGAATACCATCACAGTGAAAAACCGTTATCCCATTCCATTGATTTCAGAACTTGTGAATCAGCTTAGGGGAGCTCGATACTTTACAAAGCTGGATGTGTGATGGGGATACAATAACATTCGCATCAAAGAGGGTGATGAATGGAAGGCAGCCTTTCGCACCAATAGGGGACTGTTTGAACCACTGGTGATGTTCTTTGGACTCACCAATAGCCCAGCCACTTTCCAGACCATGATGAATGATATCTTTGTAGACCTGATCCGAGAAGGAGTGGTATGTGTATACCTGGATGACATCCTGATCTATACCAAGACTCTAGAAGAACATCGCCGAGTTCTGCGATTAGTCTTAAAATGACTCCAACATCATAAACTTTACTTACGTCCAGAGAAGTGTGAGTTTGAGAAGACCAAGATTGAATATTTGGGGCTCATTATCTCCCATGGTTGTACGGAGATGGACCCAGTGAAGATAGCAGGTGTAGCAGAGTGGCCCATTCCCAAAAATAAAAAGGAAGTACAGGCATTTTTGGGTTTTGCAAATTTCTACCGTCGATTCATCCAAGACTTTTCCAAGATTGCACGTCCATTGTTTGATCTTACAGGAAATGATGTTGCCTGGAACTGGTCCACAGAGGCCCAAGAAGCATTTAATGGGATTAAGGCTCGGGTGACCTCTGCTCCAGTCCTCACACTCCCAAATGACAATCAACCATTTCGAATTGAGGCAGATAGTTCAGACTTTGCCACAGGAGCAGTCTTGTCCCAGCAATCAGACTCTGATGGGAAGTGGCACCCAGTTGCCTTCTACTCCAAAAGTCTGAATGCTGTGGAACGGAACTATGAGATTTATGACAAAGAACTCCTTTCCATAATCCGGGCCTTAGAAGAATGGCGCCATTTCTTGGAAGGTGCTCAGCACAAGGTAGAGATCTGGACTGATCATCAGAATCTTCAGTACTTCAGGTCAGCCCGAAAACTCAACCGTAGACAGGCTAGATGGTCATTATTCCTCTCTCGCTTTGAATATGATTTATTCCACAAGCCAGGAAAATCAATGGGGAAGCCAGATGCTCTGTCACGGAGACCAGATCATGGTACAGGATCAGAAGACAATGCTGATGTAATACTATTGCGCCCTGACCTGTTTCGAATCAGAGCCCTGGAGGGTCTGACACTGGTGGGGGAAGAGCAGGATGTCCTGCGCAAGATCCGTAGAGCAGGGCAAATGGGATTGCGAGAAGACACAGTTGCAAAGGCAGCACGAGAGCTTCAACAAGGCAACTCCCGACAAGTCCTGACTGCAGAGTGGTCAGAGCTACAGGGCATCCTTTACTTTCGTGGCAAGATCTGTGCCAAATGATCCAGAGCTCCGAAGAGTCATAGTATCACAGCATCATGATACTCGCATTGGTGGTCATCATGGCCGATGGAAAACCTTAGAATTGGTGGCACGCAATTACTGGTGGCCACAAATGTCACGGTACATTGGACGTTATGTTGCCACTTGTGACCCTTGTTTGAGGACCAAGATTCAACGTAGGAAACCTATGGGTGAGTTGGAACCTCTCCCTATCCCAGAAAACAGATGGGACACTATAAGTGTGGATTTCATTGTAGAACTTCCTGAGGCCCATGGTTTTGACTCTATCATGGTAGTGGTGGACTCCATAACCAAACGAGCTCATTTCATTCCAACTAACACCACAATCACAGCCTTAGGTGCAGCACGACTATTTCTGACTCATGTGTGGAAACTGCATGGATTACCTAGAGAGGTGGTATCTGATCGTGGCCCTCAATTTGTGGCAGAATTCACTAAAGAATTGTCTCGTTTACTGGGAATCAAATTATCCCCCACTACAGCCTATCATCCCCAGGCTGATGGCCAAACAGAACGAGTCAACCAAGAACTGGAACAGTACTTGCGGGTGTGGATCAATGAACGACAAGATGATTGGGATGAGCTTCTCCCATTGGCTGAGTTTAGTCACAACAATGTACCCCATTCTAGCACCCAACAGACACCATTTATGCTAGATACAGGCTGCCACCCTCGTATGGGATTTGAACCACACCAGCCTTTATCCCATTTAGAATCAGTCAATGAGTTCAAAGATCGAATGGCCCATGCACTGGAAGAGGCAAAGGCAGCACTCATTAAAGCCAAGGAGGATATGGCACGGTATTACAATCAGCGGCGAATACCTGCTCCTGACTACAAGGTAGCAGACAAGGTGTACCTAGATGCTAGTGATATTAGAACCACTAGGCCATCAGTCAAACTCTCTCACCGCAATTTGGGGCCTTTTACCATACAAGCCAAAGTGGGTCGCAATGCTTATCGTTTAAGACTCCCCAATTCCTTGCAACGTCTTCACCCAGTGTTTAATGTGGTCAAACTGACTCCAGCACTGGATGACCCTTTCCCAGGACGCCATCCTCCACCTGCACCAGAGCCAATATTGGTGGAAGGTGAAGAGGAGTATCATGTTGAGAAGATCCTCAATAGCAGGAGATTTCGGAATCAGCTCCAATTCTTGATCAAGTGGGAAGGCTATGGATATGAGCATAATGAATGGGTCTCAGAGAATGATGTCAAGGCTCCAGACTTAGTTGCAGAATTCTATCAGGAACATCCAGGAGCCCCTAGACGGATTAGAGCGGTACAGTTTTATGCCCTGCCATTTCAATAAGCCCTTCACTGAACTCAATGTTGTCACGAGCATTGTTACAACCGTGTCGCAACCCTATCGGCCCCGAGGTTATCGCCACTTGTCAACATTTCAAGTCATCCTCTCGGAAACCATTGGCCCCGAAGCTGACGAATGTTTCACGAAGATCAAACTCCATTTACGCCCACGTCAAATAACTCGTATTGTCTGGTCAAACTTTGATACGTCCCCTTTATTATGTTGATCCGTTCAATCTTATGTTTCGCATATGTCTATCTATATTTGTAGTCCTCGAACCATTTCCTTTTATCGTAATCCCGCTCTCGGTTATCATCGGCCTCCGAACTAATCATAAACTTCCCGTTCCTAGTCAAGCTTATTGTTAATACCGTGTTCCGCCCTTCTCCCCATTAGTATTTTCCAGACGCCTGTTACTTGTATATGAACCCGCTGTAATTGTAGTTACTAGGCAATCAGAATATCGACTCAGAATACCCTCATACACCTGTATCAGTCTCATACTAAGAATCCCCCCATCCGCCTTCGTGTGCGCTCGCCCACTCCCGGCCCCGACCCCTTGGCCCGACGCTTGACTTGTCCTTCGATTCCGATCGGTATCACGCCGAAAGGTACTCACTAGGATTAGTCTTCGCCCGCCCGAAATTTAAGGACATCCTACGGATATTTGCGAGGGTGCAGCACATAAGCTGAAGCCAAGTCCTTCCAATCGGTCCCTGTCGGCCACCGATATTAGTCAGTTTCTAGTTCTTAACAAGCATAATAGAAACGGAAATTAAAAGATCCCAAATCCAGCCTGACTCTCAGCTAAATTAAAAGTCCGAACTCACATATATATTTGGGCACTAAGATAATATCAACATAGCCCCCTAGTTCGTTGACCAAACATCCTAATCAACTGCATCATGTTTGCTACAGCATCTTCTTCTAAATTAACCCTCTCTAACTCAACTCCTCTCACTACCATTGAACTCGAACTTGTGAAGTCTCAATTCTCTTTATCCACAGAGAGTATTCCCCAATCCCATCCACCTTACTCATATTCCTCCAAGGAATACCGTCGCATCCTTCATCGACAAGGCATCCGACCCCCATATGCTCCTGATGACCCTGTCTACATCCGCGTTAACAAAGATTCCCATAAGGTGTACCAATATCGATTCGATCGAGCATTCCCACGATCTCGTCCCTCACCAACAGAGGAAGTGTACTACGAGGCCATGTTCACTCCTGTTGGAGATCACGAAGGACCCTCGTTGTTCCGCATCCCAGTGCCAGTAGGAAGTGAGGTCAAATGCCAGCGTGGGCGTTATCGTTTTGCATTTCTAGTGTGGTTGAGAACGGTGTTCTTCCCTTGCTTTTAATGGTAGTCCTTAGGGGTAGGAACAGTGCATGTCCTATCTCGGTCTGGGGAGTAGAAGAAATGGTGTTTGGATGGTTGATATGGCATATGACATAGGAGGGATTGTCGACATGTGATTTGTAGGGTAGTTCCAATGTGCCTCCTTTTCTTGTTCTTGAGCGTTCCGAGGCGTCACGCCTTAGAAGAGGGGGTGATGTAAGGGGACGTTCAATTTGTGCCTTCAATATGGTTGATATATATATTGCTAAAACCCCAATAAGTTCCTCTGAGTAATCTAGCCCCAAGAGGGTTATTAGTACTGTTTCCTGTAATCTTCTCATATTTTTCCATGACTTCTAACACTCCCTAGGAATATCTCCAGGGTAGAGTAGGTAGTTAGTGACCATTGGGGTGAGCTGTCATTCTATTTTTAGCCACCCCCTAGTTTCGGATCGCCTAGCAGAGGCCGCCCCCTTATCCTTTTCTCTTTGGATATCCCTCTGCTAGGTGAGTAGTTTAGTCTCCTGTATATATTAGGTACTTAATATACTTTGGATATCCCTCTGCTAGCCTAGTGTGAGTACCACAGGTCCTGTTAGAGGTAGCCCTTACAGAAAGTAGCAAAACATGAAACGAGAATAGTAAATGCCAAATTTGGTGTTAGGAATGGGATGGAATGGAGGGGAGTCTGAATCGTGACAAATCATAAACCATAATGGGAAACGGAGCGGGAGCGGAGTCTGAATCATGACAGGTCATTTGACTAAAATGGGAATGGGGCTCAGTTAGAGAGATGACGGGTTTTCTGAGTGGGGTTTGGTGACTGATGTGTGGGATGAGGTTGGACATAGATAGGGACAGAGTCCAGTGGGTATTCTGGTGACTGATACATGACATAATGAAGTTAAACATGGACAAGTCTGACATACAGAGTCTGGCTGGAATTCTGGTAAACTGACAATTGGTGCATATAGGGCACGGGTGCATATAAGTTAGTGCCCAGAGTCTGGTGGGAATTCTGGTCATAACAACAAGGGCACAACACATAAGTTGAAGCCAAGCTCCACTACATCTATGTATAGAGTCAGACCTCCTGACTAGTATGATCTCTATTGTTGGCCTCCTGATTAGCTCATTTCCAATCATCAGACCCCCTGACTTAGAGCCCCCCTTTCTCCTTTTAGCTTAGATCTTAACACAACCTTCCTAGGCATACTTTCAACCAAATCCTGACACACCTTTACATCAATCTTGTACCATTCCTTGACAACCCTCTCTCAAAGCTCTTCTATTCCCTGGAATGCATTCTTATACCTGCCAACCTCCTCTTCAGGTGATTTCATAAGTGTTCAATGGGATTCAGGTTCAGAGACTGTCCTGACACAAATTGGATTTTTCTCAATAAAGTCAAATAATGATTGAAGAATATTCAACAATATTGAGTACAGATGGCTCATTCAACAAAGTATTAATTCATCTTGTTAATAAAGCATGAGGCAAATATAGGACACAGAAACAAATGAATAATTATGTCAAAGAAATCTCAGATAGAGGTTGAATTAGTAATACAATATTAAGGGTACAGATTATTATACAGGTTTTCTGACTGACTTCCCTTGCTCCTATCATTTATCATTTACCTATGATGATAATATGATATCAGAATAAAATCATCAATGATGTCAAACTGAGACAAGTTGTTAGAATCCTCACCCTTTTGGGCCCATCTTTCCAGGACCCCAACATCAGTGCCTCAGGACCCCAACACTTGGTTTATGTTGGCATCCCCATCTTTCAGCCCCTGCAACTTGTTCTTACCCTTGTAATTCTCCAGCATCCTGACATCAGAGCCCTCAGAACATGGTACCACCTCCTTGGCACCCTAAAACCTGTTTTGTTATAGATTACCCCTTTAGGCATTCTGTTCCAATGCTCTCCCTTCATCCAAAGAGCCTGTCAGCAACAAAAGGCTTCCAATGAGCCTCCTATATGAAAATATTCATACTGTTACCATATATAGAGATTAATAATAGCATTATGCCATATCAAACTATACATGATCAAGCATGTTCACAAATATTTTGGTGATTTTTACTATTTTCTCTACTGAGTTATAAAGTATATTGGTTGAAACTGCAAAACATTAAATGTGTTTTGTGAGTCACTGTACAGTATATCCAGGAAGGCATATCCAATGCAAGGATATGTATGTAAGGATATGCATTAACATTCCTCCCTACTTGTGCTCTGAGTGAAGTGGCAACCACAACAGTCTGCTTACTATAAGACTTGAATTCAAACCATCCAGGATTGCAGAACCCCTGTTGCATCAATAATATGGTGGCACACCATAAACCTACTACCAATACTTGATCACAGGTGAGGTGGTTGAGGCCATCTTTTCCATATGCAGAGCCTGGGTGACATACTGTATCTGCAGGATAAGTGGGTGGAATATATAAAACTAATACCCAGCCCTTTACACAATGAATGTGCTTCCACCAGCCTCTTTTGGAATCTTAAGCCCATGGTGGAGCACATAGATTGGAGTTGTCTCACCCCTGTCATAGTGTGGAAATCTGGAAAAAAGCACTGGCTGCATAGTACAGTGACTCTTCAACCTATATACCTCATAACTCAGTAGAGAAAATAGTAAAAATCACCAAAATATTTGTGAACATGCTCAATCATGTATAGTGTTATATGGCATAATGCCATTATATAATCCCCATATATAATAATAGTATGAATATTCTTATATAGGAGATTCATTGGACTCCTACTGTCAACTCAGGCCAGACGAAATAACTGCACTTGGTGATATTCCACCTGCCACACCTACTACACCCACGGCCGCACATGACGTCGACGGTGTTCCCCACATAAGTATTTATCAGTGAGATTCTCTTAAATAATTTGCATATTGTTGCAAGCTCAATTGTCACCATTTCTCCCATTGCTAACCAGGCTGAGCTGGCCATGCTATCACATCACCACCTCCAACATAAACATTGCCGACAACGGTCACCACCATGGGAGAATTGGTGGCGACAATGTCCCAGAAATCGAAAGGGGCCTCATGGGCAGTGAGTCAAAATACAAGCTCAACTAATTGCAGTGTTTTAACTAGCCACCAATGATCCTCTTCAATATCCGAGACATTGCCATCGTCATTTGCGTCTTCGGCAGTCGTGACCGAGGTGGACAGTGTGTGAGTGAAAGGTCGTGAAACAAGCATGGCCTCTGCAGCCTGGTTGGTGCTGGAAACGTTTGATTATATGCTCGTTCTAATAGATATTTGTCGAATGTGAATGTGCAGTCGTCTCATATGATGCGTTGAGGTTTATGTGATGTAGGGTTAAGCCTCACGGTGGGTGCTGCGGGTGGACGGTTTTAGGGAACATCAGTTGATGGTAGAGATGAGATTGACGTTGTTTCCCACATCGGTTGATGTAGGAGAGTCACTGTGGGATTTATAACTAACACCGGAGAATGGTATGATTCACCACCATAATAACAATACATAGTGCTCGAGCCCGATGTGCCATCCACTGGTAGAATATGTTATGTTCTCTAGAGAAAATGTAGGATCCGCAACAGACCAAAATAAAAATAAAACGCATGTCAACGAAATTTTCCAGCCTTATCGAACTCGCTTCAGTCTCAGCCCCGCGACGAGCACGAGGCCGTGTGTCATCACAGCCCTGTGGACCACCGGCGCCAGTAAAACACAATAATAAAACCTGTGAGTTGCCCAACAGTCCTGTAGGGCAAGTGGAGAGTTAAGAAGCTGTGGTCCATGTTATTATTAAGTGCGTGGCCAACTAGAAATACAGCCCAGTAACAACGTCCACGCGAATACAACTGCGCCGCCAATGGGCTGATCAATGACTGAGGCTCTCGAGTAGCAAGAATACATTGTTGTTGCTTTGGAGGTATATATATCACAGGTGGCAAATTTTAGAAGTAGTGACGCGTTATCGCCATCGAAATCGATCGATAAGACCTATAAAAAGCCAACAATCACATGTAGTCCTCTTCTCGCATCTCGTATGTCGCCGGATTGTTGTCTATTATTGTTGCTCTCTGGATCCGTGATCCAATAGATAATGGTATTATCAACACAGGAGTTCTAAGTATAGTTATGCCCCCATGTGAAGGTAGTGGCCATCGGACTTATCGAAGCCAGATATCTGGTGCGAGCTGCGCCTGGCCATGCCAAGCCCTTGGAACTGACACTTTTCGGAGCCCAACTCACCAGTAACCGATCTAAAAAATGCAACTCTGCAGAGGCCTTACTTATTTTTAACTTCTATCGGGCTTTTTGACACGGTGAATCGGCACATGGTCTTCTAAGTTCTAACTTAACACACGTTGAGCATGGCCATGCGTGCTTATTGAATGAGGTGAATGAAGTAAACACTTATCCGAATCATTCTGAATATATCTCTGGTTATACTTCGGTTAAAGTGTCGTTGATTGCATTCACAAACTTCGAGAAACAATGTGTGAACTATTCCGTTAGGTACATATTAGCAATGCTATATCCATATGGCTAAAATGCCTAAACGTCACTACACATCAAAACTTCTTTGACTTGTCCATATGGAATACCGTCACGAATATCCATTCACATGCGTGCGGGGCGAGCCAAGCGACAAGCCTAAACGATATATAGGGGTTCTGTGACATGAGTTGAGTAATAAACTATTTACCATGAAGTTCGCCATTTCGTTAGTTGTATTATCTACGTTGGCAAGAGGCGTCTTAGGTTGGGGTGCGTTGGGACATGAAACGGTTGGGTGAGCATCTCAGTACTCATTTAACCTTCGTTGTTATTAGCACTTACAGTTATGTAGATTTGTTGCCATGGAGGTAATACTAGTTGTACCAACGAAATAACGACTGCGATTATTCTGATGCCTTTGAGGCAGTTCCTAGCTCCTAAAGCTCTGACCTTCGTTCAATCGACCCTTCTGAAAAACTTCAGTGGTACGCTCGGAGGGCCAGCTGCAACTGTTCGTCTCTACGATCACTTCGACTTTCTGGAGAAGGCTAACTTCATTATCACTAATTAGTGGGCCGACACAGTCAGGTCAACTACCGCTTTCAAATGGAGTGCGCCGTTCCACTTTATCGATGCGGAAGGTGTGTATGATATACTGTACTACTTCGATTTGGAATAGCATTATTTACCTACCTGTCCAGACTCCCCTCTTACCGGTTCGTGTTCGGTCGTTGAGACTCGTGATTGTGGAACAGGAGGTTGCATTCGTAAGTTAATCTATCACTAAAAAGTCAGGTTTTCACATCTCTACTACAGTTAGTGCAATTGCAAACTACACCAAACGTGTCACTGAGGTATCCCTGACCAAAGAGCAGAAGCTAGAGGCATTGCTGTTTTTGGGTACGTTTTCGGCAAGCTTTCGTTTTGTGTTGGAAAAACACTGAAGTATAATCTTAGATCATGTCTGTCCTATTGTTATATGATGTTGGTAATATTATTCAGTTGACAACAGTTCTTCGGGGATATTGGTCAACCGCTGCATGTCGAGGTAACATCGGTTTTCATATTCTACAAGATTTTAAACAATGCTGAGAAATTTACGGTAGGCTCTTGAAGTTGGTGGAAACGATATCCCTGCCATTTGTTCAGGAACAAAGACGAATCTGCATGCAGTATGTACTCTGGTCCTTGAATGCGCTTTGAACCCGGGCTCAACTAACACCCGATGATCTTCAGGCATGGGGTAAGTCCATACATTGCGATGTACTTTCAGTGTGTTAAACAATTACAACCAGACACTGGGATGGTTGTGAAGAATATCGACGACAATCACAACGGAACATCCGCAGGATACGCCGCAGATCTCGTGACGGAAATCAAGGTAGGGTTGTTGCATTCTACCACCTCATAGCGTTTATCGACATCTTCCTTAGAGTGGAAAATTCAAGACATTAACCAGTTCATGGATCGAGTGCTCGTCCACCAATGAGACCCTTGCGACTGGTCTTGTGGAACGTTCTAGCTTATCGACTCGGGTGGTCAAACCTCTTGCTTGCCCGCTGGTTTGGGCCCAGGAAACCAATGCCTTTGATTGTGTAAGTTTTTTTAATTTGATATACTCAAACTAAGATACAGATTTGACACGCTATCTTTTTCGTGAACTATGTAGACCAACGTGTTCGGCTTTACGACCGGTCAAGATCTTTGTACTACTTCCTATTTCACGCAGGCTGTTCCAGTTGTACGTATTCAATTTCGAACTCTTATAATATTCGACGTTCTGATCCGTTATTTTTCAATCTGTAGATCGACTTACAGTTGGCTAAGCAAGGTTTCCGTCTGGCAGCCTGGTTGAATGTCTTATTCGACGGTGCGACTAATTTGTAGTCCTGTAGATTTCTGTGTATCGTTACCTTGGGCTAACCATCTTTGCTTTCAATTTTTTTGGCATACCTGTAGACAATAGAGTCTTTGGGATTTCAAAAAGTTAGAGTGAGGATTGATGCCGTCAAATAACGGCTGAAGACTTGCATCAATTTGTAATCTGGGCATACATCGATGAGAACCCAAGCGAGAAGTGATTCAAAGGAATACTGCGACACTAAAATAAACATTACATAAACACTGTGGGCAGCAACAAGGATCATTCTGCTGTCTTCGTTCATCATAGATGCAACGAAGTGGCTGATGAAGGTTCATCAATTCACGGGCTTCACTAAGATGGAGGGAATGCTGTTATAATTAAAATTCGAGATGATTAATGTGTGAAGATTTTTCAATATCAGGCAGCATTATGCCTTTCTCCCTTGTCTATTTTAACCCTCAAAATTAAACCATACTAAGACAATTGGTGCTCAAATTATACCGCCAGAGGGATATATATATCAAATGATCTGATATGATTTTAAATAATTGAAGGTATTTTTGGTTTGTTTTTCTTCAGAATGACGGTAGCCTCACTCGGTCGGAAACAGACAGGACAAAACTCGGTCTCTTTTGTACGCATACAGACGAGAACCTCTAGTCTGCGATAGAAGGTGATGGTTACAATAAAGATCCCATCTGTAAGCAACAAGTTACTTCGAAGTGCGGTGATATAAGTAATAATGCTGTGCCACTAGTATTATAGATGGGCAACATATATGATAGACGAACTTGTGGGAAAGCTCATAGTCTGAGCAATGAGATATTCTATGTGGGGTTTACGAATGCATCACCCTCAAAAATGGGTCAAGATAGGTATTTTCCCCTAGTATTCTCTATAGGACGAGACTGATGTTTCCATGATGGCTCCTTTCTTTTCTCATTTTGGGTTCCGAATGATTTATCTTATGGTCTCCATGATTCACACATAGTTCCTTACAGCCCTGGATTGTCAATGTATCTGGCACTAGCTAAGCAACGATCATAACCTTACTCACAGCATGATTAGTAATACCCACACCAATGGCGTCTAGAGACTTGGATTCCCAGTCCTTGTCTTGTTGTCCTCCTGGCCACCGTGTCTGCCTCTTTGGTGGATCCTTTACTTGGACGCCGTACATCTATCCTAACTTAATCGACCTATTACCAGCGGCTGGTTCGCACACACGTTCTTTGAAAGATAATGATGCTCCCGAGATCCCTGTTGCTCCTCATCCTGCCTTCCATTCTCAATGGGCATCAAATCCCCGAGATTGTCACGCATCCGAAACGCACTGAAGGGGGCATTCATTTGCCTATCTATCGTCATGAAACACCCGCCTCGTCGCTGGAACGTAGGGCTGGTACCGCGACGAGCTCCATAGGTTTGGGGGATTTTAATGACATGTCCGTTATTCAAGAGTTTTGTATCCTGTTTTTATTTATTCTGAGATAATTTCTCCTCAGAACATACAATATAATGGTTTCAATGGGTGGTACACTCGTGCCCCTTGTTCTCGACACTGGCTCAAGCGACTTATGGACCGTTACTGACGCATGCCGTAGCGCTGCTTGTCGCAACGCGGACGTACCGATTTACCCACAAGCTACTTTCCAATCAGCGAATCTTGACGTGAAGCTTTTCTACGGTGATTCTACATCAGGCACACATGCTTTTGGAGAAGTAGGCAAGGACACCGTCGGCGTAGCAGGTCTCTCCCTCACAAATCAATTCTTCGGTGCAATCAATGATACCGATTCTAGTGCACTTAACACAAGTGCTGCTGGAATTGCTGGTTTCGGTTTCCCTGTAAATAGGTTTGTGCGGTTTTACGACCTTGTTTCCCAGACTTATCTTTGCAATTCAACTTTCCACAAAGTGCGATCTGGGTCGAACTCTTTAAAGCCCAATTTCCTCATGATTTTCAGCCAGCTGTAAAACGTAGTACTGCGAAATTCCCCGATATCAAAGCCCTCATGGGTGGTGCCCGCGCAAAGATGCAGCGTGAAATATCTCGCGGCACACGCTATCTTCCCGACTTCCGCCGTAAACCATTCCCCGACCTCGCGGGCCTTCTTCCCAAAAAGCACAAATCCAGTTCCAAACGCCGCTCCGCCAGCTCTGCCTCCCTTCCTGACCTCGTCAACAGTTTCATAACCAACGGACCAATCATATCCCGTCTTGCGCAAACCGCGCTCGCAGCTCCTCAATTTACCGTGAGCCTCCAGCGTGACAGCTTTGATATTGGCAGCGGAAATCAAGGGATGCTTTCTTTGGGCGAATTTCCCGCCGGTCTTACGAACGACTCGTTCACCTGGGTCCCTCTCCGCGCGTACACGGCTCAACAAGGCGGTATCGACTCACCCACTGATACCTATCCTATTGCATGGGAAGTTCCTATTGATAATGTTTCCATAGATGGGCAGTTACTCCCCACCTCTATGCTCTCGCCTAATGTTTCTGTCACCGCTCTCATCGACACAGGCAACTCCATCATTCGTGGTCCAAAAGACGTCGTGGATGCCCTCATGACTAGTCTTTCGGCATCGAGGGGGGGAAATGTCAACTGTGCGACACCCCATGTTATGTCGTTCCAGATTGGGGGAAAGATGTTCCCCGTTGACCCCAGGGATTTCGTTTCTGGGACTGGACGCAATACGAAGAACTGTGCTGTGAATGTGGTGTCTACGGACCCCCCTTCGACTGGGTTTTTGTACTCGTGGAGTTTGGGCGATACGTTTCTCAAGTCGTAAGTGCTCCTCTGAATTTTTATCCGGATTGGTCTATACTGAATACTGACATTATGCTTTTCTCCGTGATAGAAACATTGTGACCTTCTACTTTGGCAATCTTACGCATCCTTCGCAAGATCCTCCCCGTATGGGCTTCATGTCTACCGTGCCTGCTGACGCTGTCACTCAATACGCAAATGCCGTGTCAGCCGCAGGCTCTATTGGAGGATTCCCTTGTAAGTCTACAATCAAATCATTCCCATCCCTTGGCCTTCTACTACCCCCTATCCTTCCCCTATACACATACAATATATGCGCGTATTTGTTAATCACAATCATTACTTTCACAGCCCGAGTCGAATCCGCGCCAACGAACAATTCTACGGTTCCCGCGACAACCTTTAATGTCCCCGTTCCGACTCTTGGTATTGATCGGAATTCCGATGGCCATAGTACAGGCGGACAGTCGTCTGATGCGATGCGTCTAGGTTTACCTGGTTTGGGGCTATGTATTGTGGGTCTTATGGGGGCTATTTTTGGTAGCATTTGATGATATGGCCGAAATTGGTGATTTTACCGCATATTATTGAATTAGGGGATATTTATGTCCGTCACCACTGTTGACGTATACCTTCATGTCATTCACAGCATACTTAACCGGGGGAAAAGGGAAGGGAATGGTGAGCCAGTAGTCATATATCATATAGCGTATACCCTCCTGGAGATTGTCACTTTTCGCTACGCGTCGTCGTTATTTATCTCACTATATCAGTGGATTTTCAGTATGTTTTATGGCACTGCAGTTGCATGTAAACTTGCCGATTTTTGATGATGCTGTATTGGTACGGAGACCACCGCCCGCGTCATAGTCATGCATGTTAAGTCTGAGGTCAGTACTAAAAGGAAGGACCGTATCTTTTGCGGCATGCTCACTCACACAACTGGCTACATTAACTGTGAGAAAGGAAAGCACATTAGACGAGGATGTGAAGTAGTTGCCATCCTTGATATTATTCCCCGAGCCAAGGGATAAAGATACCAAAGGGGTGGCAGGAGATATGCGTTTCATGTGATTCGATTCCTTGAGGTTAGTCGAACTGGAGGATCAACACGTACCGGTCCGTCGTCACTCTCACCAAACTCTTCTTCAAAAAATGTGGAAGATTGGTAGATATTTATTTAAAAAATCAAAGGGAGTTATTTACAATCCTTCTTTCAGCTCGAGGCAACAAGACAATGATCCGCGACGAGATATGGAGGAGTCTTCTGACTTGGATTTATAGATTGGCAGATTGCAGAATCTCAACAGACGTGCAATGCCGCCAACGCACTTTTTACAGATCTCCCGCGCTGTGACAAGGGTGTGGGACCATTCCAACCTGTGTGCTCAACGCTAAGATTTAAAAAAAGAGGCTGGCACACGCACGTCTGTTGTTATGTGGCGTGTGTAGGCATACAAGCCCAGGGCGGTGTGTGTTTGGGGGCGTTTACGCGGGACAGTTCGGCCGACTGACATGCAAAAAGTTGCCGTGTGTGTAAGAAGCATGGAATCAAAAAAGGGAATACAGAAGAGCAGAACATCCCGTCTATATTAATATCAAATATTAAATGGTTTGGAGGGTGTGAAGCTCGTTAGAGGTGTATGGACTGGGGAGGGGGCAGATCAAGTTTTTACTCTCTTTCTTTTCGCCCTCTCGTACCTCTTTCTTTTTTAATCCTATAGATATGAAACGCTAGATGGCGATGCGGGCATGTGGTGAATGGGGTGGATGTTACCATATGACCAAAAAAGAGGAAGAAGCCCGGAGGCACACCATCACGCACGAGTCGCGTTTGAGATGGATGTGTCTCAGCAGTCTGTCTCTTTAGCCACATATGACATGCACCCCATTCACCACATGCCCGCATTCCCAATGTCGCTCACCCTTTTTGGGTGCCTCTATGGGGTTCGGGATTGGGGAACGACACCGCAGATAGATAAGCGAACAACCCCTGCTTTCGCCGCTCCTCTAGATCGTTTCATTCACCATCTGAGGAATTTCAGACTGAGAACATTCAATAACGAGGAGGAAGAGGAGAAATGGTGTTATGAGCACCTCAGGGTGTGTTTTTTTATATCTTATTCTGTTATCCTTATTTTATTTTAATTATGTGCATCTCTTCAAAGTCTGGGTTCAAGGATCCCATGTGGATACTGGATACCTTCTCTGACTCCCAGATTGATTCCCACATTGAGAAACCAACCTTTGTTCTTCCATCGCTCTTCCAATCTCCCGCAATAGAAAATGCCTCCCTTCCAGATCTTCCCTTGGTGGCAGACCCATCCACTGGGTGTCCAACCACTGCAGTGGCAAAGTCTCCAGCACCTTCTCAGAGCGTCAATAACCATAGTGCGCCACGGCCGCCACCTGGACAGTTAAAGCGGTCATCCCGAAAACCACGACGAGTACCTTCCTTATCACAAGACGAATCAAAGGTTGCCGACTTCGTCTGTAAACCGCTGGCTGGTGACGGTCCAGACTCATTGCCAACCAGTCATCGTACTAAGGCAAGGCACATCGACAAAGTGGTTGGAAAACGCGCAGCCGCTATCAAAACTAGGCTTACCCCCACGCCTTACCCCAGAAATGGCGCCCCAAATGCTGCCACTCACCACACTGCAACTGGCACGCCGACCGAAGCCCCTGGAACAAAAAACGCTTGGACCATCGAGGACCCAGAACCTGCCAATGAAGGCCGCATACAAGTGACGCTCTCCAACCACACCCGCCGCGTCGTGGCCGGAATAACCTACCCCGAATATCTCGCGATTCAAAGTAGTCACGGGCCGTCTATCACGTACTCAATCCCGAGCCCCACAGAGGAACCCAAAAAGAGCCAGCGACGTTGGCGATGCGGGCATGTGGTGAATGGGGTGCGATGTCACCATGTAGCTAAAAAAGAGGAAAAAGCCTGGAGGCACACCATCACGCATGAATTGCATTTGAGATGGATGTGTCATAGCAGTCTCTCCCCCCTTAAGAATCAGGGTTGGGATGAGGGCGCAGTGTGTGTTTGGGGACGGTTTGCGCGGGACTGTTCCATGTGGTGCGATGTCAGCATGTGGCCAAAAAGGAGAAGGAAGCTTTGAGGCATGCCATAATGCATTAGTTGTGTTTGAGATGAATGTGCCTCAGCAGCCTGGTGACGCTAGCACACGCATGATTAATAAAACGAATGTAACATATAGCAAAGGGGTTAGTCACCTCAGTCGCATATAACAGTAGTATAGCGGGGTGTAGTAACAACAAGCGCATGGTTTATATAGTGGTCCGAACAATAGAGAAGTGAGTGGCATGAGGGGGAAACTCAAAGAACAAAGGAGTACACTAACTTTGCACTTATACCCTTTGTTCGCCTAGTCTGGTAATGGTTGACCCTGGGCAACACAATAGGTTGATCCTTAACAATACGATGTTTCTACCATATCGTCTTTCCCATTGTGCTGGAGGTGGGCTGTTAGATATTTCACATACTGGGATGGGGTGATGTATTATGCCCATGCTATGCATATCACTCATTTACCCGACAGCGTCGTGGAGGAATTACGCATGACCGTGCGCGCACCAAACAGAAAACAATCGACGTCATCCGATAACACGGCATCTCTTGAAACTTGCCATTCCTTCCCAGTGAGTCATTATTGGTTGAATTTGTGTGATAAATCACTGTGCCCTTTCCTCTTCAATGTCAGAGACATCATTGTCCCGGAACTCTCCAACAACTGTGGCTGGAGACTGGAGTGCCGGGTGTGGGTCGGAGGGGGTGCCATAGGTATGGCCGGTAGGTAGGCATCGCGAGGTTGGCAGGCCTAGTTGGGGGATGGGGAGCCGCTATTGACCCGGACCGGCAGGACTTAGGAAGTAAATCTGGATATCATGCTTCCGGCGGGATGTCGGCATAATCTCGGTTTCTCGAGCTGCACCTCTTAAAAAGTGGCCAGATTGACTGGCGCACTTATCGCCATTGACACCCTAGTCGAACCCATCCAGACCCAAGACAGCCTCAGGTCTCATCATGATTTGTTGAAACAAGCCTTACAGCTTTTGGTTATGTTGGATGGGTCGATAACCCAAAATCACTATATTGGTATCTCGTGACGCACTATTTATTAACACATGTCTAACACGATAGTTATTTCCCCCAGTGCGACAGAATACAAGGGAGACCATCGTACGCCTGTGCGAGACTTGGACAGTTTTTTTGCCGTCAGATGGGTCTGTGATGACCGCACTGTGCTTAACATAATAATTGTTTGACTCATCATTGCGCCAAATTTGGGTCGGTGTCTTAGCGTTAAGTGCGCGCGTCTGGGATTCATTTCGGCTCTATTATGTAATCACCGCCGGCGGCTCCGAACTCTTCGAGATGACCACAACGAAGCAGTTAGCAGAACCGTCGGGATTCTCCGATTCTGGCGAAGAAACTCCTATTACTCACAAAATAAAGCGTAGAGGAAACATTAAGGCTTGCGACGCGTGTCGCAGAAAGAAGAGTAAGTATCAAAAAACAAGTTCATGCCTCCCCTAGACTTCAGTGATAACTACGTATTCAGTTCGATGTAATGACTATTTTATCACCTTTGGCACAAGAACTCAAAGTAAATATAGGTGATCTGGACGTATTGGGTGATTCCTTGAAGTCTTGCATAAATTGTACGGTGTTTAAGACAGAATGCACGTTTGCATATGCTCTCAAAGTGAGTTCGAGTTAAAGCACACTGACTTATGTTGATATGTTACTTTGTATCCGTATAGAAACGCAAATCCCAACAGGGGTATGAAATTTCTTCTGCTTGCTTGTGCCGTGGCTATGTTGAAAGCCAAACCCAGATATGTCGAAAGTCTTCAACGTAGAATTGAGAAGCTCGAGCGACTCGTCACTACGGTATGTTGATTTATCCTATTTAGGTACGTGTATTGAATTGAATTCTCTTTCGATAGCTGGCACCAGACATCAATCTGAAGCAAGATATCGACGAGACTACAATTTCTGCTGCACGGCAACCACACTCCGCTTTACCAGTCCTTTCATCCTCATCACCCGCAGGAAATGGAGAAAACCCTTCGCCCCTGGCTCAATGGCGTGCAACCTTTGATGATGACACTTCCGATGAAGATGGCGCCTATGCTTTGCCGATTCCTCCAGGTGTCGAATCGGGGCACCGAGGCTACTTTGGAACATCCAGTGGTTTATATCTTCTCCATCGTTTGGTAGATATGAAGCTCCAGCATAGCTATGACCGACCTGTCAAGCTCTCGCTTGCATCTAATGTCCATCAGCCAGTAAGCTTTTAAAGACTATTCAGCCATATCACCCAGTTTTAATACGTACCATTCAGTCGGAATTGCACCACTTTCATGGTGGTTTCTTGACTTTTCCTGCCATCCCTCTTATGTTTAGCCTGTTCGAGCATTATTTCAGGGCTGTCAACATTTTCTTGCCAATCATTCATCGCCCCAGTTTTGAAGCCGACGTACGTGATGATCGACACATCTTGGATCCTGCATTTGGAGCAGTAGTCCTATTGGTCTGTGCCATTGGATCTCGGTGGTCTGATGACCAGGAAGTCCTCTCCAAAGCATATGAACTTACCGCACGGAATTCGGCTGATGGTACTGATTGGACATCGGCAGGTTGGGATTACTATCTACAGACCTATGAGGTGTACAGAAAGGATTGCTTGCAGCCCACGACGCTCTGCGATTTACAAAGGATGGCCGTAAGCTTTGTTTATCTCTACACGGTTATCACTTCAATTTGAACGTTACCTCTTCACTTTAGCTGGGATCTGTTTATATGCATAGCTCAACTAATGCCTCATTTTCGTGGCAACTTTCGGGATTAGGTGTACGCATGGCCGTAGAAGTCGGTGCCCACCGGAGGCTTAGGACTGTGAGCTCGCCAGAGGCCCGGAAAGCTATGTGGAAGCGTGTTTTCTGGTCAGTCATAGCTTTTACTGCACTCATTAAGGGTGATGATTATATATTCTACGTGCAGGGTATTAGTTGTTCTTGATCGTATTAATAGCGCCAACTCGGGACGGCCTTGCGCCATATGGGATGAGGAGTAAGTGTCATGTATCTATATACATTGATAAATTACTTAGGTCTTTTGATTTATGGAGTATTGATGTGGATCTTCCCTGTTCAGTGGATGACGAATATCTCACACCTGAAGCTAATTTTACTCAACCTACTGATCAACCATCTCGGATATCGTATTTCATTTCGATTATTAAATTGACCGAAATTCTTGCTTATGCCTTGAAGACTCTAGTGAGTGATGTTTTTGCTTTACACTCCCACTTGAATAATACATTCCTCTCAGTATTCAATACGTAAATCCAAAACGGTCTACCCCACGATGGGTCCCACATGGGAGCAAGATGTTATCGTAGGCCTTGATTCGTCACTCAATCGCTGGGTCGATAGTGTCCCAGAGCACTGTGTGTCATTTATGTTTAATAAAACTAGTCTCCGCCTCACATCTCCGCAGTAAGATGGGATCCCGCTCGCCAAACCGATGAAATCGTGTTCTATCAATCTGCCGCTTTGTACATTACTTACCACCATGTACAGATTCTCGTTCACCGCCGCTACATTATGCCTCGTCTGAAAAAATGGGGCAGCACCCCAACATTTACACTTCCCAGCCTCACCATATGCACCAACGCCGCGCGGTCTTGCAGCCGTATCTTCCGTGCCCTATTGGAACGGAATTCTTTAATGGTTCCAGAACTGAACTTCTTTGCGTACTCAACGGCAGCTATTCTGCTGTACAATATATGGGGAAGCAACAGAAGCAGGCCCGTCGGGGAGACGGGTATAAAGACGGATTGGGAGCAGAAAATGGAGGACGTAAAAACTTGTTTGGCGTTTATTGATCTGTCTGTTGAGAGGTGCGAATGTAATTGTTAGTTTAGCTACGGGTCACTAACGTTAAGTATGCATTGATAGATGTTCCCGTAGCAGGAGGCTTTCGTAAGTCCACGGTATTATCTGTATTATCATTCTGGAATTGAAATCGTATGGCTTAACGTATCGCCAGCCGTCTCCTTCACAACTTAACGTATGTTGTTTAAATTGTCTCTTTATATCGGTGCTGAGGCGTATTTCTGCGGGTTATAGTAATGATCAGTTGCTAGACCATTTCAAGTTTGAAGCTAAAACGAAACTTTCTCAAGAAGAAAACAATCAGCAGCACGAACTTTTCCTTCTCGCTGCCACGGAGTTTAACTTGAACGACAGCACATCTTCCTCCGCCAAAATGCAGCCAACCGCCCCTGTGGAGACGCTGGGAGGAGAACCGCTGCAAACATACTATGACAAATCTCCACCTGCGAGCACCGCCCAACAGGATTTACCTAATTGGTATACTGGGCGTTGGCCTGCAGCGCCTCATGATTTGTTTAATGTTTTGGATCCCATGTATTTCCCTATTGAGGCTACGACTCAGCATGATATCTTGACGGACTCGGACATGTTTCAGTCGCAAGACTGGGTAGAAGCAAGAAGTGACATGGGGTGCGTTGTCACATTTCTTGTGACATCTTTCCGTTCACTCATCTTTATGGACAAATTGCTGACTTTATCTTTCTTTCTCCTCTGTCCCGAACTTCCATGTAGATGGCTATCATCCCCACTTGGCTTCCAACCCCCGCCTGCAAACCAGCCTACAGTTGCGAATTTAAACCCCAGTGTGGTGGATCCTAACTCATCAAGTTCTTCCCAAGATGCACAGGCAGGACTGGAGGCCAACTTCAACAATTGGTTTTCGCAATCTACACAGTGGAATTAATTGTATAGAATAAGATTCGAGACACCTCGAGTTGTGTTGGTTGATACCCCAAGAAGTTTGTATGTACACGTACGTACAAGGCCGCCTGGACTGAAATAATGTACACGAAACGATTGCGAATCCTCCCAACGGACCCGGCCTCAATAGTCATCGCTCAGCCCTGATCTGTTGACTATTTGGTCGGACGTTGTGGACACATACCATGTACTTTACGTGATCACGACTCGTCTGGAAATGAAAAGAAGCAATTGTAGTGTTATGGAAATGTATATATTTAAGAGGTTTACAATTGGAACTCTGCATCTGATTTTGTTACCACTATGTTTATGGTCATTTCTCACGCAGGCTCGCAAATGTTGTTGTGTGACAGTTATGAGAAGATATATTACAAGGAATCTAGCGTTACATATTTATAAGATCAAAAAAGGAAGAAATACAAGAGGACGAAAAGAAAGAGAGTGAAAACACACCGCCTACCCCGCCCCCTCCCCAGTCCATACAACCCTAACGAGCTTCACACCCTCCAAACCGTCTGATATTAATATCGATGGGATGTCCTCCTTCTCCGTGCTCCCTTTTTTGATACCATGGTCCTTACACACACGGCAATTTTTTGCATGTCGGTCCGCCGAACTGTCCCGCGCAAACGTCCCCAAACAAACACCGTTCTCATCCCAACCCTTATCCTTGAGGGTGGAGAGACTGCTGGGACACATCCATCTCAGACGCGACTCGTGCGTGATGGTGTGCCTCCGGGCTTCCTCCTCTTTTTTAGTCACATGGTGACATCGCACCCCATTCACCACATGCCCGCATCGCCAACGTCGCTGGCCCTTTTTGGGTTCCTCTGTGGGGCTCGGGATTGGGTGCGTGATAGACGACCCGTGACTACTTTGAATCGCGAGATATTCGGGGTAAGTTATCCCGGCCACGACGCGGCGGGTGTGGTTGGAGAGCGTCACTTGTATGCGGCCTTCATTGGCAGGTTCTGGGTCCTCGATGGTCCAAGCGTTTTTTGTTCCAGGGGCTTCGGTCGGCGTGCCAGTTGCAGTATGGGGAGTGGCAGCATTTGGGGCGCCATGTCTGGGGTAAGGCGTAGGGGCAAGCCTAGTTTTGATAGCGGCTGCGCGTTTTCCAACCACTTTGTCGATGTGCCTTGCCTTAGTACGATGACTGGTTGGCAATGAGTCTGGACCGTCACCAGCCAGCGGTTTACCTTGTGATGATGAGGAAGATACTCGTGGTGGTTTCCGGGATGACCGCTTTAACTGTCCAGGTGGCGGCCGTGGCGCGCCATGGTTATTGACCCTCTGAGAAGAAGGTGCCGGAGACTTCGCCACTGCAGTGGTTGGACACCCAGTGGATGGGTCTGCCACCAAGGGAAGATCCGGAAGGGAGGCATTTTCTATTGCAGGAGATTGGAAGAGCGATGGAAGAACGAAGGTTGGTTTCTCAGTCTGAGAGTGAGAGGAAGCATCCAGTATCCACATGGGATCCTTGAATCCAGACTTCAAAGAGATACACATAATTAAAATAAAATAAGAATATCAGAATAAGATGCAAAAACACACCCTGAGGTGCTCATTCCACCAGTTCTCCTCCTCCTCCTCGTTATCGTATGTTCTCGGTGTAAAACCACTTCCAGTAGGAATGGTTGGCACCAAGAACAGATCCTCGGATGGTGACTGAAACAATCTTGAGGAAGGACGAAAGCACGCGTTGTTCGCCCATCCATCCGCGGTGTCGTTCTCGAATGGGAAAGGCCTAGCGAGTACAGAGCCGTAAGCAATGGTACCGATAGACGAAAATTGTCCTAAATAGTAATATCCATTATTTTGGTACGCAGACAAATCTTCAGCCCGTACAGGATACTGATCGGGGCTCATAGTTTCAGTATGGCTCGAGTGGCAGCGGGGGGTATATTGTAACTGGTAAGGTATCGGGGGGAACGCTGTGGGTCGAACGCTTTATAGCTATCTCACTCAGAAAAGCTAAAATCCTCCGCACTGGTTGGAGAAGAGGTGGACACTAATGCAGAAGACAATGGGGCTTATATGCCCACACGCGTCAAACAAAGCGGCTCAGCTGAATGAATGCCGGTTGCCTGGCCTCTGTAAAAAAAGTTTATAGTTACTAGATTAATAAGCACAAAGCGTGGCCCTAAATTTATTTGCGTCAGTGGTCACGAGCATAATTATACTGTACTTTTTGGGAAGAGCGCATGAGAGAAGAGATCAACCCCCGTCGTACTAACTTTCAAATTTCTTATCGACCTTTTGACTTGCCCTCTGTCTCCTTGATTCCTGGCACTGTATTATGGCGAATTATCAGGGAAATCTATGCTTTACCGCACTGGGGCTATTGAATCGAGAAGACACACCATGACACAAAGAGACAAAGGCGATGGACGAGAGCGGCCATAGCTCGATGTGATTAAAGTACGACAGTGCGACTGTTCATCTGTCACTCAATTTTCAATTCGCTAGAATTGATAGGCCACCCCCAGCAATACATGATTATCTATCAGATTTAGAATGACCAGTTCGCTCGAGGACAAGAACTGCACTCATCAACTTCGGTGCTGATGCATATCTGCGACTAGGCATTCAGGAATTCTGCCAGTACGGTTCAGTAGGACCTCTAACAATACTTAAGCAAGTGCATAAGCCGCTGGAGAAAATCGTTATGTGATGTTGAGATGTCCGTGCTTCTATCACGCATAGTCGCGACCCTCGCGATCCCGCAGGTAAACTGGCGCTATACTCAGGCTTTGTACGTCTTGTATGTCTGCAAAGGGAGACCTACGTTAAAATACAAAGGAGCGAAAAGATCGGTGGTTCCATCAAATTGCCAATGACGGCCAGCCTGAGATCATGTTACCATCGCCGTGTCGTAGTACTTCTAAACATAGAAGAAAAGAGACAATTCAAGACACGATTATGTCGATAATTCGGGTTCAATATATCTCCCTGATGAGGTCTATGATTCAAGCTTTACCAATAGGCATGCCTCATTATCAAACCTGGCCAGACACTGTCGGGTTTGATGCTATTGCCAGTACTAGATTCTATCAGACGGCTTCTCGATTCATTTCTGGACAACCTCTAATTCTTCTGTTCCACCTACAAATCTGCTCTAAGATGGTAGAATCCAATGTATTAATAGTCGGAAGCGGTGTCATCGTCCTGATATACCCTATCTGGTTGGTCTTCTCCATTATTGTCGGTAAGGGCGAAACTAAGAATCTCCTTCTTGACAGGGACAAAGTTGTGACCAGGGAAGATGCTGAGTGTTACATCTCCAGGGCTTGTTTGACCAACATGGTCAGTCCAGCCATCATCTGTGGGAACCTTTCAGTACTTTCAGCACATCAGGAAAGCGGGAAGATCAGTAAGTATGCTATCTATATTGTCTAGAGCAATCTAGGAGAGCTAGCTAGCTCAGCTAGACATGGCTAGACACACTACTTTCATGAGATCCCTATTTACTAGTCAGTATAAAAGCTTACTATAGATCTAGGGAGTCTACATAATGGGTGTCAAATCCCTGATGCATCCTCCAAGATCAGTGGGGTATGTTCTCTCTGCATCTGTAAGACTAGGAGGTGCAGTGTGGGGAGCAGTTGTGGTTGAGACAGAGACAACATGATACAAGTCCATTCTCATCCGATTATGTCCCAGATGCATAAAATACTGATTTCTCACATATTGTATAGGTGTGGCTCATTTCCTTGTCTCAGACACATAGATAACAGTACTTATGTACATATTATTCAATTGTTGTTAAAAAACCTCAGCATTTGGCAAGGCTTCTGCAAGCAAATACTTAATTGAGGTGAGCTTCCTGGTTTCTTTGCATTTCAAGTAGCTCATAATGTATATCATTTAGAACATGATAGCCCATATAGATGTTGATTAACCTTGGATATATGGGACTAGTAGATGCATGTTAAGATCTAAGCAAGGGGACAAAAGGGGATGATTTCAGAGGTCCAAAAATGGTGAATCATACTAATCAGGAGGTCTGATTCTACATATAAGGTGAAGTGGAGCTTGGCTTTAATGTATGTGTTGTGTCCTTGCATGAACTGTTAGGGTGCTCTGGCATTTCAAACAGAGTGGATAGTGTTAGAAAAGTAACCCTAATGACAATATAACTCAGTCTCGTGTATCATACAATGGACTATACGTTTTATGTACCTGATGACAATATAACTAATAAACAATTATTAGTTACTATGTGCATGAATATATAATGATTTTACTCACCTCAGTCTCGTGTATCATACAATGGACTGAGGTGATACCACTTTCGTTCTCCAGCTTATATATTGTCACATATATCATCAGGTACCAATATAGGTATGTTGGTGATACTGGTTACCCCTGTCCGACAATTAAATCTTGGGTTGGTCAATTTATGCTGGGTGAATTTCGATGGTGTTATTCAACAGATAGTACAATAAAAACTAAAGACAACACTTAGCTCAATCAACTGGAGGGCCAAAAATACTAAGAGTTGTAGAGTGGAGAGTATTAAGAGGAATGTAAGAGGACTTAAAGAAGAGGGGGGTAATCTAGGTTGAGTTTCAAACTAAAGAACTAATAGCATACATGAGAAAGACTTTATACTACAGTGAGATGGATGATTGGAAGGCTGAGTAGAGAAGTGAGAGGTCATGACAGGCCCAAAGAAGTATCAGAAGGAACAAGGAACAAGCTAGAACTAAATGTGATGTAACAAAAGTATTCTAAAAAGGTATGAGGTGGCAATATCACATTTACATGTAGAATGATGAAGGGAGAGCATCAGAATAGAGATGTTTATTGAGTCAGATAAAACCTTGAGAGTCTTGAGACCAGGGGTTGATTGGGATCTTCAGGAACATCCAGGTGTGGTTTCAGAATGGGATCAGAAGAGAGTGCAAATAGGATATCTTGATGTACATAGTTTTTCAATCTCCATGCTGATAATGCTGTGGAAGATAGGATGAATGAGGTGGGTGGCTCAGATAGATGTGGAAAGTTGCTGAGTCAAAAAAACTGGTTTAAAATTGTGTGGGTTTATGACAGCATAGTTGCTTTCCCCCTCTTTAGGATAGGCATCCCATTGTTGAGTCATGGCATCTGGTTTGCCATCAAGATGTCTGGGCTGGAAATGGATAATCATATTAAAAGCAGAGAGAAATTCAGACCAGCAGGCTTGCCAGTGGGTCAGAAGTTTAGTGGTCAGTAATGACATTGATCAGAAGTCTGGAACCTTTGAGATAGTACTGCCAATGCTTGAAAGCCTCAGAAATTGCCAGAAGTTCTTTGCTGTGAATGTCATAATTGAGTTTGGAAACTGAAAGTGTCTGGTAAAGGAATACAACCAGGTGAGTTGCTCCATCAGAATCCTGAATAGAGATAATAGTGGCAATTGCATAGTCAGCATCAGTTTCTATAATGGTCAGAACATCGGGTTTCCAATGAGACAAGATAGGAGCAGAAGTGAAGACATCCTTCAAGGTTTGAAAAGCAAAGTGACATTTGTCATCAAAAACCCATAGAGTTGTTTTGTGGGCAAGATGAGTGAGAGGTATCATAATATCCAAATAGTTCCAAATAAACTGATGGTAGAAATTTGCAAATCCTAAGAAATATTGAATATCCTTGACTTCCAGGGTTTGTGCCAATTGCAGACAACTTGAACTTTGGCTTCATCCATGTGCAGGCTGTCAGGTCCTATAATAAAACCCAAGTATTCAACCAAATCCATATCAAAGGAACATTTTTTCCTATTAGCAAAAAGACTGTTTTTTTTTAGAGTCTTTGGAAAACCTCACAGACTTGTTCATTGTGAAGTGTGGGATCTTTGGAAAATACCAAAATGTTGTCCAAACAAACTATAATACATACATATGTCAATCATGTGTTAGGATCCCAGTCATTTGGCCCCCCACAACCTCATTCTACTCTCCCCACCCTCTGGCATCCTGCCATTGGTACCCCCAACCATGATATCACCACTCACAGCACCCTGACACTTGTGTCAATATGGTTTTCCCCCTTCATCATCCCATCTCATCTCTGTCCCAATGCTCTCCCATTGCCCATTCTACTTGTAAATGATATTTTACTACCTCATACCCTGTAGACTGCTTCTACCACATTGTATTTAGTTCTAGTCTGATCCTTACCCCTTCCCATGCTTCCTTGACCTGTCTCTGTTTCCCACTTCCTTGGTTGGCTTTCCACTTATCTGTTTCACCTTTGTATAAAGTTCCTACCATGTATACTACTGCTCTCCAGTTCTAATATCAACCTAGATTACCCCCATTTAGTCTTCAGTCTATTTACTCCCTCTCTAATACTCTCTAAGGTGTCATCAGCAAGTGACCCTCTACCTTACAACTCTTAGTATATTGGCCCCCTGGTTGAGTGAGCTAAGTGTTGTCTTTAGTTCTTATTGTACTATCTGCTATGTTTGAAATACTGGAGCACCTTAACAGTTTGTATGAGGGTGCAACACATATGTAAGTTGAAGCCAAGCTCCACCCATTTTATAGAGTCAGACCTTTCAACTAGTACAATCTCTATTGTTGGCCCTCCAACATATGTAGAGCCTCCCCTCAATCCTTGCTTACAGTACATCTTAACAGCATGTCAGAAAATATATCATTAACAAAATGCTGAAAAGGAGCAGGGGCATTGGAGGATAACCAAAAACTTTAAAAGCTGTTTATCCACTCAAGTATATATATTTATATTGTTTGCTGTAGAATTAATATTTCATTAAATTCAATCCATCAGGTGGCACTCTGGAGAATGGGAAATATTAATGTTTACCTTTCAATTGTCACGAATCGAATTTTACTCAATAAAGTCGAATAAACAATCAAAGAATATTCAACAATATCGAATAAAGATGCCTCATTCGACGAAGTATTAATTCGTCCTGTTGATAAAGTGTGAGGCAAAGATAGGACACAGATGCTCACGAATAATTAAGTCGAAGAAAGGCTTGGAAAACATTCGACGATTATATAATACAGTAATAATATAATATAATACAGGGTTTCTGACTGACTTCCTTCCTATGATTGCCCTTATATACTATATATCATTTACCTATGATGATAATATGATATCAAAGTGAAATCATCAATGACATCAACCTGAGACAAGTCAAAAATATTCGAGATTGTCAAAGATATTGTCGAAGAATAGTCGAATCAGAAGTCGAATCAGAAGTTGAGTCAGAAATTGAGTCGGAAAGTCGAAGGAATGTCGAAGAAATATAATATTGAATATTGTCGAAATTTGAACTTGTATGTTCGTGACAGCAATCTGATAAAAGGTAGTCAAACAATCATATGTAGCTTATCCTTTTGAGAGTAAATTCCACAACATGGTTTGGTAGGTCAGATAGTTCTGGTTAAGTTTCTAAATCAAATAAGTTTAACTTATGCAAACTGTTTTGAAAGGGTGCACAGATTTCAGAAAATACATACATCTCATCCTAAAGATTAAGTCTTAACCCAAATAAAAATTTTTTAACCTTGATATTTGTGCATATTTTAAAAGTTACACAGATACCAGAGAATACATCCTATCCCAAAGATTAGGTGTAAACCCAAATAATTTTGTTTAACCATGACATTTATGCATATTTAAAAGAGGATACAAGTCTTAAATATAAACTCCTAAAACACGTAGTCATAGCCAGAGGAAATAGTCTCACTTACATGGGGCATCAAGTAACACTAGAGGTACCCAAGGTTTTTGGAGTTTGATAACCTTCCAAAAATCCTAATATTTGGCCAAATTTTCTAAGAATTCTTTGAACTGATAAATTGTTTAAAATTTTAAGTTTTAGTATGATTTTCCAAGGTGGAAAATCATATCTGAACAATTTGTATCAAGAAACTGTGACTAATGATGTTTCTCCAGATTTCCTGATACAAATATTTGAAGTATTCAGATATGATTTTCCACTTTGTAAAATCCTATTAAAACTTAAAATTTTCAAACAATTTATCAGTTCAAAGAATTCTTAGAAAATTTGGCCAAATAGTAGGATTTTCAGAAGGTTCTCTAACTCCAAAAACCTTGGGGTGTCTCCAGTGTAAATCCATAATGAGTGGGAGGGGATATTTGTCTTTCCATGTTATGGAATTTAATCCTCAGAAATCAATGCAGAGGTGAAGGGATCTGTCCTTCTTTTTGACAAAAAGGACAGGCACACCAAAAGGGGACTTGGAGGGCCCAGATAAAACCTATTGACAAATGTTTGTCCAGGAATTTTCAGATAGAGGAAAGTTCTGATTGGGATAATGGGTAAATAAGTCCTAGGGGAGGGTTTGAACCAGGCTCAATATCAAATTTTAAGTCATAAGGCCTATGAGGTGCAAGCCAGTCAACTTTCTGCTTACTAAAAATGTCTGATCTGGAAGTTTTGCAACTCCAGAATTATCCAAGCTAAATGCCGATCTGGAAGGAGTTCCCAAAAAATATCAAGATTATACATTTTGAGAGTCATTGTATAGTAAGCCTCATTATGTCCTCTACTGATGTTCTCTGACCATAGAGTAGATTGGCCATTCCCCAGGCATTGAGCTTAAAATAATTGTATGGAAATCTTGAGTCATCAATTTTACTACCTTTGCCAATGGCCTTTCCCAAGCTTCATGAAGAGCAACAATGTGGGCAGTTACATTGGTGCCCTCACTGTGTTGAATAGATTGTAACACATTCTCAATATTGTAGGTAGTGACAAGTGCTCTTCATGCTTCTGCTGTGGTCTGTGTTGATGTTAAGATCCAAGGAAAATGGGGAGAGGAGGCTCTCAGTCAGAGGGGCTGATGATGGTAAATATGTAAGTCAATCAGGAGTGGTGACATGAATCAAATTTCTACTTGACAAAGTTGAATACCAATCAAATAATATTCTATTTATCAAATTTGGAAGCCTCATTCAATGAAGTATTACTTTGTCCTGTTGATAAAGTAAGAGGCTAATACTAGATGCAAAGGCTCACTGATGTAAGGTCAAAGAGATTTGACAATACAAGACTCAGATTATTAATATAGAAACTAATATACAGATGGTGGTCAAGATTTTCTGACTGAGGTCCTTCACTCTTCTCATTGCCCTTTTATGCCTTTCTTGATTAAACTATGATTATACTATGACCTATGAATGAAATCATATATAATGTCAAAATGAGACAAGTTGAATGTTTGTTGAATGTTTGTTGAATATTTTTGAGGAAGATGAGTCAAAGTGTCAAAGATGAGTTGAATGTTACCTTGAATGTTTTTGTGACAATGTTGTGACTGTGATGGTTGTGACAAGGGTCAATGATAGAGATCATACTAGTCAGGAGGTCTGACTCTATAAACATAGTGGAGCTTGGCTTCAACTTATGTGTTGTACCCTCACATGAACTGTTAGGGTGCTCCAGTATTTCAAACAGAGTGGATAGTGCAATAGGAACAAAGATTAACACTTAGCTCAATCAACTAGAGGGCCAAATTACTAAGAGTCATAATTTGAGGGGTTGTGACATGAATCGAATTTCCTTTGATTAAGTTGAATAATAATTGTAATATATTCTACTAAACCAAATACAGAAGCCTCATTCAATGAAATATATGTATGTAGATTCACCCTGTCAATGAAGTGAGAGGCTAATACCAGTCACAAAGGCTCACAGATGTTAATGTTGAAGAGTTTTGACAATCATGTAAGACAAGATTGAGAGGTTGATTAATAATACAGATAACTAATATACAATGAGAGATTTTCTGACTGAGGTCCTTCACTCTTCTCATTGCCTTTTTATACCTTTCTTCATTAAACTATGATTAAACTATGACCTATGAATGAAATCACATATGACATTGAAATGTGACAAGTTGAATGTAAGTTAAATGTAAGTCAAATGAATTCAAGGGTGTTGGAGATGTTGAATAGAATGTTAAGTTGGAATTTTTGTTGAAGATAAATCAATGTGTTGAAGATGAGTCAAAGAGTTGTCAAAAGTTACCTTGAATATTGTGTGACAATGTTGTGACAATGTTGTAACTGTGTGATAGGTTGTAGCTTGCTAAAGACACCTTCAGGGCTATTAGAATAGGAGTAATAGGGCTAAGAATGTTAAAGCTACTTGCGCAGGAACTTAAATATGCCTCTTAGTGAGTTAACAACTCCACTAAGAATGTATTAGCTATCTACCTTAAATATGCCTGTAGATAGATGGATAAGGGACTATTACTATAATATAGAAAAGAAACCTTGCATACCTCTTAGTGAGTTAACAACTCCACTAAGAGGTTACATCCTCAACTCGTAATTACTTATATAGTTCAGGCACTCAACTCCGAACTATACAGGTGCAACCAACATTTGGTGTGTTCCTGATTAGATAATACTTATATCTCCAACAAAGAACTAGTAGGGGGTAATCTGAGTTGATATTTGAACTGGAGAATTGTAGCATACATGGAAAGAGCTTTATACTACAGTGAGATGGATGGTTTGGGGGCTGATCAGAGAAGTGAGAGTGATGATGGGTTACAAAGGAGTATGGGGAGGAACAGGGATCCAAATGAGACTAAATACAATATAATAAAGTATACTAAAAAGGTATGAGGTGGCAAATGGGATATATATATATTGGGAACTTGTGCAGACCACAGTAGATATATTAGAATATAACTTGGCTTGTATCTATGAGTGAACTACTGGGGATTATATATGTCTATGGGGAGAAGGTTCTGGAAGGGATGACAGAGATATTACTAAAGCTATGTTACGTAAGTATGTTCCAAGATATTCTATAATATTCTAGGAATGTCAGGTTGATTACCAACAATATATATGTATGTAGAATGGTGATGGGGGAGTGAACAAGACAGAAGGCTAAGGGGCGGATCCAAAGTGACAGGGATCTTAACAGTTGACTTGATTCCAAAACCGAGAGAGTTCTTAATGTTGAGCATAATTACACTCTTTGTACTGGCATCACTGTGCCCATTCATCTAATGTCAGTGTGACAGAGCCCCAATAACTCATTGTCATACAGTAGGTGCTGGTACAGTTAAGGGGTCATTTGAGGTTTAATTATGTTTCTAGTAAGGTAACCATACACTCCATGAGCATTGGCTACAGACAAAATGGTCTCTTCCAGGAGTACCATTGGTTTCCTCAAACCATTCATCACTGGGGAGCTGGAATAATGTTGGTTGCAGGTTCAGTAGTCTGGGGTTCAGTGGTTTGAGGTCAGGTTCACCAGCTGATCAGTGTTTATATAATGTAGTAGCTTTTGGCAGGGCCCATAGCCTATAAGAAATATAATATCCACTAAAGAAAGTTAGTACTGGTGCACCAAAGAAAGAACTAAAGTGGGTAACATATCTCAGTCAACATGAAGTGAAAATTGTTAGAATTGGAAATTCAATATATGTGTCAGGCTGTTTTAAGTGCACAGGTTGGCCATCAGAAGACTTAGATATATAACCCATGATATAACACTAGACCATGAGGTCCAATGAAAACATGACAATGAGAGGAGGAAAACATCAAGGGTGAGAGAGAATAAAAGAAATGGTTGTAAGATAGGATAGACCAAAAAAATGACCTCATGGCCGACTGAGACATTCCGAATATATCATGATCATAGGCATACGACAGCCTCCATTCACAACAGTTTTACCCATTAGGACGGGCCATCTCGGATGTATCGATTTTCCCGACGCCGTTGGGTCTCGCTCTTGCGGCGATCACTATGAAAAATTCCAAATACGCAAGAAAGTCAATCGCATGGCACTCAAACAGACTCGGCCGAAAATAAATAAAAAGTAACCACGTGTGAGAAATATGAGCCGGTAGAACAAACCACAACGACAGCGAAGAGTACTAGCACAGGAGTGTGATATTAGACCGTGTTCGCACAAGTCAGATCAAAGTCCATGCTCATGCGCATACAATAATATACATCCACCGCTCCCCCCATACACACACCCATGATATATTACATACAATGACACCCCCTCTCCCCCATCTATCATGGCTTCTTCACTCGTGTACGCCCTCCGACATTCAATTTTCGGTGTTCCAAGCCCCTTCACTTCACATAACCGAAACCGAAACCCGACAAGCACCGATATCGAAACAAGTCTATATCTACTCTATTCTCAAGCCTCAAGCTGAAGCTCTACCTCACCGTTAGTAATCGTTACTCCAAATCCCTTCTCCATCACGGTTATGTTCTACAAAACCTTCGATCGATCAAACTTCAAAAAAGTGTGCTTGCAGTCGGTTCGTCCGCACACCCCACTTTCCGTATTCCAGATTCCGTATTCAGTATTCTCCCCAACCGTATCCACCCACACCCAGCCAGTATTGCATATCCCGTCATCTTACACATTTCATTCCCACCCAACCTTCACAAATCGATGCCTTTAGAGCGTGACCAGTCTACGAGATTTTTGAGCTGTTCGAAGGTGAGGAAGATGAGAATCGTGGTGGGCTGTAGACGAGACCAGGCGGGAACCCAGCCTTTGAAGATGAACATTGGGCCTTCGGTTGCCATGGAGTTGCGGATGACTTGGATGGTTGACTAAGGGTTTTTTAAGGTTAATGAAGGCACGGAGCGGGGTGGTGAGGTGGAGAGGGAGGGGGAGAGGGAAGAGCAGAACAAGGAAGGGGGAGAGGGAGGGAGAGAGGAAACGTACATTTGACCCTGGGCCTGACGCATTCATGATACGACTCTATTTTACACGAATGTATGTCAGACTCAAATATGAATACATGCGATCATCCGAAACCAAAACTCACCTTCAACACATCAGCAGGCGAACACACGGTCGTGGCTACCGTTCCCTAATCACCACAAATTCAAGCATAAATCAGCACTGCGGAACAACGGAGGGAGGGAGGGAGGGAGGGAGAGGGAAGAGACATACGGCGGCGAAACTTGCTGTGAAATGGCAGTAAATGTTGTCGTTGCAGATGTCACGGCGGAGGAGCTCTGCTTTGAAAAAGTCGTATCTGGTAAGGGAAGTCAGTGTCTCGAATGTGAGGAATCAGGGAAATAAAGGCAGAGATAATTGAAATGAAGCTTGAAGAGGGGAGATCGAAACAGGAGGGGAGGAATAGAAATAGAAGGGGAATAAAAATGAAAGGAGCGAATAAGAAAATCCGGTCAGAATGGGTTGCCAGTGCCAGTATATGTCTATCGTTCTACCATATCGTGACAACGAATGGACTCCTGAATCGCAGCAGGACCAACATATAGTCTTAAGCCTAGAGAGATAGCCAACAGCCGTAGCAACGGAATCCGAGTATTCCGTCGAAACCAGCCAGTGACGCTATACCCCCGAAAGCAGTACCAGAAGTCCTGTGCTAAGCGCAGTTGACAATTGGGATGGTTTAGGGTGACATAGACGGGGGGACGGCTGCAGCGGCGAGAGGAATCTTTTTTTTTTGAGGGCATTATTTCTTGGTTTTTGTTACTCCCCCCCGGATATCGATCGTCTCCCCCACGCGTCTCCTCCACTCCTTAACAAAAAAAAAAGACACTGGTGAATGATAGCCATGGAAGCAGTACTAAGCCTGACGGGAGGCCGATTGACAATTGGGCTGGTTGCTAGTTCACAGGAGATGTGAAGGATGAGACGAACGTGTGGTGAATGCAGCACTCGCGAGATTCTTTTGTTGATCCCCTCCAAAGACTTTAATTTTATCCCGTCTGACCAACGATAACGTCATCCATGAGCCATGCGAAGAGCGCCATATGCCATATATGCTGTACTGTCTAGTCGTGGCGGGCTCGAAGATCGAAAGAGGCCTCCGGGAAAACAGGAAGAAAGATATAAAGAATTAGCGAATGCAGCGTCGCAAAAAATTCCTTTTGAAGAGATTATTTTTCATCAACTCCCTCCCCCACGCTAATCGTAATCGTCGTCGCTCGTTTTCACCCAACAGACAGACAAGTTAATCCCAATTCTTCTTATCCGCCGCCCGTCGCCCATTATGCGCCTCCCTTCCCTTGTATCAAACGTGAAAGCCCGCTCCCGAGGGTGTCGCGTGCCGAGGGATCCAAGCACCCAAACATACGCCACATAGATGGCAAAAAGGACTGAAAAGCAAGAGAGAGGAAAGCACCAGAGGGAGGGCGCATATATATACGAGTAGGAAAGCGGGAGGGAGGAAAGGCGATCTAGATTGATCTAGATCCCAACCTCCGCCCCACGTCTCTCACGCCCAATTTTTCATTCCAATCCTACGCCTCCGACACTCCTCTTGCATTTTAAACTGAGTGACCCACTGATTTCCCCAGGTAAGTCCCCTCGTGATTTATGATGTATCGTGGAGTCGTGGCGTCGTGATATACGCACACGTCCCATGTCCCAACCTCCCCGCTGAAAATATTCTCCCATCCCCAATCCTACACCTCCAAAAAGAAGAGGGCAAAAAGAAAAGAAGAAAAGACGTCAACAATCAATCAAGTTAAAGGTCCGTCCAAAACCGAAGTCAGGCATAAGCAAAGGAAAAGAGCCCCAAGGTACGTGTACACAGATGCAGCTCATAAACTGCAGACCCACACGATGTCCATTCATTAACCATCCCAGCGACACGACAATACACTCCTTCCCACGCCAGGGCCTCCCGCTGCTCCGCTCGGGCTCCGTTCTCCATAGCCGTCATATTCACACGTGGCCGAAAGATCTTCTGCGGTTCCAATCATGGCATATATTCCAAGATTGCCCTGAGTATAATTCGAAAATGGTGCCATCTTGAGCCCGGACACCCGTCGCAAGTAACGACCGGACCATGAGAGACCCATGACCATGATCCTCGGCCCTCGGCTGTCGACCTTGACGCATGACGTAGTGATCACACGCACTCATGTATGGCGGGCCCCTGTGCACCCTGATTTACATATCGCATACTACCCCAGAATGCTGTGCGACGCGTAGGTTAGGCGGAATAGGCGAGTGTGGAGTAAGTCGCGATGCGGTTTGAGGTACGTATGGATCTTGGCTTTAATTAATGATGACGATGGGGGAGATATGATGATGATGAAGGATCGGATGGTGGCAGGGTGGCAGGTTAGGATGGTGGAATGGTACGATGTTGACTGGGAGATAGCGCCAGGCAGGGTCGATGCGGGATGGAGATGGCTATGGATATGAAATGATGTTAAATATCCGGAAGAAATGAAGGTCATCTGATCGCCATAATAACATAGGGCGCTGTAGCAAGAGCAGAGCCTAGCAAGGCATGGTATAATTCGACTGTCCGAGCCGAGCCACAATTCCGAACAGAAGTCCAGTTCGTAGAGGTTCCAAGGATGCTACTCTTGAGTAATATAGCATATATCCATTCCCAAAGCGAAGAAACAAACCAAGTTGAAGGGAAGCAAGAAGAGAGAAAAATGGCGCGACACAAAACACGGAAGGAAGAGCAGTCAATTAAAAGTAAACCACTCACGAAGCGAGCTGACTCGCATTCATCAATATCGCCCTGAAGACGTTGGGGGTAACACCTCGGAGGAGGGAGGAGGGGCCTTCTTCGCGCACCATCTACAGGGGGAAGGAGTTAACATACTTCAGATCTACATGGAGAAGAGGGGAGATTGATCATAATAACTGACCCTAAATAAACCATCGAAACAATGCTTATAATTGAGCCGTTTTTCTGGTGGCTTTGCGTAGTCTGCTTGCATGCGGACCATGATGATCTCAGCGGGGTTACCGACGAGCCCTGCGATTCCTCCGGCTGAAAAAGTGAGGGATGGAATGAGTGGGCGTTGATACAAAGCAGAGTGGGATAATGATGACGGACCCATACTTCCCGCGAGGGCAAGCTTGTACGCCGGGGCATTCTTCCCTACAAACCCGCCAATTATCAACCGCAAAGGGAATATAGGAGAATAACTCACCAGCACCGAGATACTTCTTACTCTCGTCATATGCCCAGAACCTACAAAGACTGTAACTCATCTGCCTCATCCAAGTACCGGATATGCCATCAAAGAGACCGCGCGCGCCCGCGGTTTGGACGGTCTTCTTGAGACTCTGGACCATTCCCTTGTCGCCGGAGGCTTGGAGACGCACTTTCGTGAGGTCGAGGGGGTGTGTAATGGATGCGGCGATGGACGCTGCGACACCGCCGAGCCAGAAGGGGTAGGGCTTGGGCTTGGGTGTTGGTTTGGAGGCGAGTTCTGGTTGCACGGACATTGTGGAGGACGGTGGGGAGAGGGTGCAGGCGACAGCGAGTCTAAGTTGGAGGGGAAGGGCAACTCAGGACTGGGACTTTGAGAGTGGGGATTACTTATAAGGCACTGACAGGGTCACGGGGAACATCCCTGCTGTTGGACACTAGTACACAGGGACCCACATAATTAACAACCTAGATTGGAGTGAACCATTAAGACTCGGCTAAAACCGGATATTCGTCCCGGTGTCAACTGGAAGTTGTCCATGATTGGATCTTCATGCTGATTAGGGATTTGATGTTCATGTTCATGTAATACATACACATCAGTCACGCGAGTACCATATTAAGGATTATCAATGTCCTAATCCGGGCACGGAACACCCGTCAACTCCCGGTTTGTCGCTACGTCTTTATAAAGGTTGATTCGCACAAATAACCAATACTCTCACCCACGCCGCCGGTTCTCCGAGCATCTCTATAAATAATCACTTTGTTCCCGCCTTCACCCATTAATATTCTCTCAGACATACATCTACCGTCCCAGTGCTCTCTATGGCGAATTCAGCGAAATTGGGGGGAATTCGTGACTGGAGCATCGGTGGCAAACGTGTCGGTAGGACACGGTCGTATTGTTAATATTAAATGCAATGGAATTTGAAAGGCTCATCACTACTGCACGAACTTGCGTCATTTCAACTCGGGTGCCTCCTACTTTAATTACTTGTTTTGAATAATTTAGTTATTATTATGACAATGAATAACTCTGGCTGACTATTTTCAGCGGGTAATTGTATTTAAAAGGGAGCAGGCTCTATCAACCAACGAGCCGTTGGTAAGTTGTACGACCTCGTCGAGTGCAACCTTATCGGTAAATCCTAGATTAGCTATTAATTTGTCCTTGGGTTCATAGGCACTCCAGTGAGGTGCCGGCGGCTGACTTGGGTTCTTTGCAAAATTGGCCTGATATCGAAAGTCAGCTGAAGCGTGAAACTCAAAGAATAAAGCGATTTACCCAGATAGTCTGTAGAGAATCAGAAAGCGCGATTTCTGTCGCATTTGTTGTATTGAAAAGATTTCCAAAGACAAGAGGAACTGCAAACATCGATATCATATTATGGTAATACTGTGTAGTAGTAGGGAAGCCATGACTTACGTTCTACACCTTCTGGAGTACCGGCGTTAGGAAAAAACTGAAACTGGGGGAAAATACCGCCATATGTATAGCGGTAGACAGGAGCCAGGGAATGATTGGAGACAATGTCCGCAAATTGACCGTTCGGGCTGTAGGTTGAGCATTAATAAATGAATGATACAATAAGAAAAAACTCCGTACCATCGATATTGAAAGTCAGTAGCTAGTGCGATGACTGCTTCTGCATCGGAGCTGAACTGACTAGGAACAGGATACAGACTACGCAGTTCATCTGCGTTCAAAATATCAAACGGTGGTTGAGATATAATGTCCGTAAAATTGTTTTCTCCAATGGTTAAAAACGAGCCCCCCTGGAAATTGTCTCCGATCATAATGGGCACCTTCGCCACTTTACCACTTTCCAGAAGCTGAGTGGGATGGTTCGCTATAGTCACTCTATGGAGTAAAATCAGTGACAATTCCTCTCGGACAGACTCATAGATCGTACCCGCCATCCGGCTGTGGCCCGAAACTCAGGCCGTTGTCGATGGTAAATCTGTTCATGATGCATTTTATTTCCCCAATAAATAAGGAAAAGTGGATTATACCCACTGCTCAAGAACGTTTGCAGGCACATTCCGCAAGCAATCCATTTGAGAAGCTCCTGCCAAAGGCGCGGATGTGCAGTTAAAATGGCTGGCCAAGGTATTCCAGACAGTGACATCTCCAACTGAAGCCGCTATGCCTGCGTTATCCAATGCGTCGATCACTCCTGATTGGAGGATAACACCATGAAAGGGTGGGTTGACAGGAAAGTGTTCAAGAAGAAGGGCGACGCTTGCTGATCCCGCAGAGAGACCGAAAAGCGTAATCTGTCTTCTGTTAGTATTTTTTCCCTAAAATCATGTATTTCCGGGGATTACCTTCTTGGGATCTCCCCCAAATTTGGCTATGTTTCTATAGACATCTTAATAAGCATACCCAAATGACAATGAAAATGACACGCACTCTGAGGTCCATTTCAGAGCAAGTTGTTGATCAAGGAGTGCCAGATTTTGTTGCCCTAAAGGCAGCTCTGGGGAACTTTATGCGCATTAATGTTAGTTTAAAGTAATATAAAGGAGAGGAGAGGGACTGACTTGGGAAAGCCAAAGACGTTTGTACGCTGTAATGCAGACGGTTGAGTATAACAAACAGCAAAGGTGGGACAAAAGAAATGACATAATTATGTGAAACGAGTATGACATCCTGGTTTCGCGCTACAGATTCGCCATCATAAAAGAATGTTCCAGATCCCCCGGAGGCGAATCCACCGCCTATGGAGTACCGTTGAACTCGTCTCGTATGAAGCGGCCAATGTACTGACCGAAAATCCAAAACAGAACAGCCTTTGGCTTACTAGAAGTGTTCTCTGGGGCCCATATGTTGATAGAAAGGCAGTCCTCATCTTCTGGAAGAGGCGGAGTGTTGTAAAATATTTGCGTGAGATCAGTCGCAGCTTGAGATTTATCTAATTGTTGGATGCAAGCTGGTCCAAGAGCGGTAGTATTGATGGTTTTCGACCATTTGTTCAGGACGGGGGGCATCCATCGACGGGACTTTATAGGTGGAGTAGCAAAAGGGATGCCTCTCCATGCAAGAACACCTGGTGCGACGCGCGACCCCTGAATAGGACCAGTCGTCGTCTCCACTAGTGTACCGAGTGCACACGCCGAATGGACTAAAGTGAATTGAAGAAGAAATGTCAATTTCATGGTGAGGTTTCTGAAATGTGTGCGATCATTGTACCATTTCAGTCACGTTATATATCATACGGGGTCTATAAGGAACGTCTTGAACAGGTTGACACGGCGAAATGACAAACGATGTCTTGTCTAACAGCGCAGCGGTCCCTTGAGTAGAAATATAAGCCATTCATGTGCGGATATTAAAATACGAAGATGCGTAGTTGATATTTTCTGCATTGGAGATGTACGCAGCCGTAGTGAATGAATTTTGCATGCATCAGTGATCGTTGATGGCATTGTGTCCGAGAAAGGTCTCGCGAATGTGTGTGAAATATTCATCCTCCAAAGTATACACAAGGTAATGGACCGCCGTTAGCTATTATGTAAGAGAAATTGTAGAGTACTCACTTAAGCTTGTCCAAATCAATATTTTTTCTTTTGTAGAATCCCGTTTTAACGTGACAGCCTCGTGATTCGGCATACGCGTTCCCACACTGCCTCTTCAAACCACAGTTACGCTGCACGGATCTTCCGGAAAGGTCACAGCTTTAATCTGATTTTGATTTAGATGGCGTGAGGGGCTGTGCGTGACGTTAGCTATAAGAGAAGATGGACTGCTCATTAGTATACAATCCCCTTTAATTTGAACGTCGTCTCCGAACCTTACGATGTCTATTACATTTTCTCCTGACAATATCCCTGCGGAACGCATCGCTTCTAATGTGGCATCAAGTACACCTCTGGAACTTCTCAAGTCAGCGTGTCCTAATCAATACAGACACTGCGAAGAGCTACTTCAGTCTTCCTTCTCCTCGACAAAAGGCATTCGTCCTCAAACGAACGGTTTTGTGGACACAGTCATCCACGCCTATAATAAGCACCACCATCTGGTCATTCGACCCGACGATATCTGGACTGCAATCCTGGTCCAGTTCAATTTCTTTGTGAACGCCAACAGCGAAGCGCTCCGTTCTCTATTTGTCGCACACGAAGGGAAGAAACAGCTCATTGTAGAAACACTTGGGACTAGATATACAGTCGATTTCGGAAGGCTGGCAAAAGACATGACAAGCCAGATTCACGAAAATGTCATCGATCCTGCCCTTCGCGAGTGGATACTTCCTCGGTTTACAACTACGACTGACTGCGATTCTGTTGTTTTCGCAATTGTCATGATGGCCACAATGAAAAAATATTTTCACTATGAATTCCACCTAACGTGTGGCTTACCAAGCGTCACTTTGGAAGGGGAGAGATCCGACTGGGAAGACATCCTTGGGAGAATTGAAAAGTTGAAAGAGTACGGTCTCCACACGACGGCGTGGTATCATCTCTTGAAACCGGTCATTTCGAGGTTCGTGAAGGCGTTTGATGATCCAAACGGATTGGAGAATCTTGAGTTCTGGCGGCGTGTTTGCCATAAGGACGGTGGAGGCAGCGGGCCGAGTTATATTGGCGGATGGATATCCGCATTCTGTGTGTTTGACGAGGATGGCAAGTGGCTCAGCCATGTTTTGAGAGATTCCGAGGTCAGTCATCTCTAATATATGTCAGATTAAAGACTGAGCCAAGTTCGTGGTGGCCACAAGGACCTTTCTGAACTTACTCTCAAGCCATTTTCTATTATCGCAGATGACAGAACTTCAAGTGTCGGTCGTCGTTCCAAATCAAGCAAAAAGGTATGTATTTAAACGAATAGTTCTTATCATAGTAATTTGGTTCTGATAAATCATAGCCTGGTGCACAGCCGGCACTGCCTGCCCATGACTTCTTGAAACCCGAAGTAACAGAATTCTTCCAACGACACATCGCAGCACCTCTGCGTCATTGGAATCAAAATCAACCCTGGCTAGTGATCGACGGTTCGCCGTACCACGTCATCGACAGCGGAAAAATACCTGTTGGCTATGCGGAAGTTGATGTTCTTGTCAATGACAATGGGGTGGAGTTTCCGTCGATGATGACCGCAGGTTCAGTCGGTATGAAAGTGTCCTCCAGTTCGGGGGACGGCGGATCCCTGGATATGGTCAGGCCAGTTATCGGGTGGTGGATGTTTACCAAGGGCCCTGAGAACAAAGTCGAAGATGATGAGTTTTCGGGGTGACCTTATTTCCCAGACGAAGGCTTAGCCAATCAATTTCAGTGATTGCTGCTACAATGAAATTCACCGGACTGCTGATCCGATCAATATAGAATGGAAGGTTTGTATTTCCTATGTTTTCATAAGTATTTAGTAAAGAAAGTGTAAAATTTCTTGCACTAATTTATGAAATAAATTTGAGAAATTCAAATAAAATATATGAACTTTGTTATTTTGCATGATCTGGCTTATTCAACAATATGTCCTGTGGCAGATGCAAAAGTCCTTCTGCTGTAGTCAACAACCTTGTAAGGTTTAAACAGGAAATATTTTTTAGTTATTCAGGAGTGTTGTTATGATCCATTCCCAGATATTTCAATATTCCGATATAATTCCCGCCTCCGGAAACCTATCAATCCCTGGACATTCTGAACTTCATCCTTGTCCCTTATTTGGTAACTTGTCTGTTGACAAGTATTCATTTGTTTGCCTATTATTTTCCTGATTTAAAACCACTATCCTAATCCATCTTATTGTGATCTCAGTTTGTAGTACAATTACAAGAAAGTCTATATTAGTTCTGCACATTTGTACCTACACCTCAGATCTGATATTGACTTAGTTAGCTTATTCCTGTTCTCTTTCTGTATGCTTGATATTCAGAACTCTTTGAAACTTCAAATATCTGTAAGCTCTCCAGTGTAAATGGATCCTCTGAAATTAAGGCCACCTGAGTGTTTGTGTAGAGGGACAGTACATTAGGTGAACCCAAGTCCAACCCCTACCTGGAAGTATCTGAGTTGCTGGTTATTTCCCAATAGTTTCCAGCATAGGTTTCTGACATGGTACTTAACAGTATTAATATTTAAGCAAATTCAGTCTATCAGATGACATTCTGGAGAATAAGGAAATATTAATATTTATCTTGTATCTGACAAAAGTTAGTCAAACAAACATATATAGATTATCCTTTTGGGGATAAATTCCACAACCAGGATTGGCTGGCCAGATAGTTCTGGTTAACTTTCTAAACCAAATAAATTTAAATTATATGAACTACATTTGAAAGTTTGGATAATATACAAGAGAATACATCTCATCCCAAAGATTAAGTCATAACCCAAGTAATTTTGGTTAACTATAATGTTTGTGGACATTTTAAAAGTCACAAAGATACTAGAGAATGCATCTCATCCCAAAGGTTAAGTCATAACCCAAATAATTTTGGTTAACCATGACATTTGTGCATATTTTAAAAGAGTATACAAGTTTTAAAGATGAAATTTTGGGGTAATGAAATATAAACTCCTAAAACATATAGTCATAGCTAAAGGAAATAGTCTCACTTAAAAATATGAGGATTTTTCCATAAAATTTTGTATATTCAATGAAGTGTGACTATCCTCCAGATGTGTTCTATTGCACTAAGTTTTATCCATAAAGACGAGTTGAATAGTAGTGAGTAAGCTTTGACTGTTTCAGTGCAAAGCTTTGCTCACAGTTGAAATATAGTGTGGTAACACAGATGTTATTGAGACAGCACCCCAAACCAATACTTGCATTGTGCAGATGGTGGTTGTCAGGGTTAAAAGTGTCTTGTCTATTGTGACTATTGTGACTATTACAGTTACAAGTGTCACCATTGTGGGCTTGTGGGTGCATACATGGACCTTTGCACTACTAAATGCAAGATGTATCTTGTATTTGAAGTGAAGGAAAAATAATATAAAATATAGAAAAAATAAAGAATCAAAGTAATACTCAGTTCCCTTATGGAGTATTTCACTGTTTGCAGTCTATCGGGTGCATACATGGACCTTTGCACTACTAAATGCAAGATGTATCTTGTATTTGAAGTGAAGGAAAAATAATATAAAATATAGAAAAAATAAAGAATCAAAGTAATACTCAGTTCCCTTATGGAGTATTTCACTGTTTGCAGTCTATCCTTCACACTAAATGTAATATACTAAACAGTATTAGAGGGGTCTGAGGTGGTAAGTGAGACATGTAAGAGGGAGACAGTGACAGGAGAGTGAAACAGGATGGAGATGGAACAGAATGCTAGAAAGTCAAATATTATAATGAAACAAGTATCAAGGGTGCTGCAAGGAGTGACAGCTTGGGTGGGGGTTCTGACAGTGAGACGATGAGGGGTTTTTGAGTCTAAAACAGGTTGCAGAGGTCTGAAATGATGGGATCCTAACACTTTGCACCAAGCATGACACCAATGTTCCCTATGTGGGATCCATTCATTTGCCATATACATATTTGAGTCAAACCTTCTGTTCTGCCCATGTCTCTTGGATCTCTGTTCATTGTTCTTCAAATTCTTTGGGGATTTCTATGACCAGAAGGGATACTCTTGTTGGACATTATGTAATATTTCTGCACAATCTTATTTATCATGGCCTTTGGTTCTGATGATAATCTGCAAACTATATATAGTTTAAGTATAAATTGAACTTTAAGAAATACATTTTTTTAATATTTGCATCCCAAGCCTCCCATAAGTGCCAATAAAAATATAAAATACTGACAGGGGAGTCTGCAAAGGCCAAATTAAGTACAATGGTTTCTGTATCTGAGCAATCAATCATGAAACTGTGCTGGGACCAGACATATTTTCCCCTGAGCTGTTAGAATCCAATCATTTCAGACCCCCACAGCTTGGCTTTACCCTCATAACCCCCCAGCACCCCTCTATGGATTACCCTTTAACCATCCCATCCATCTCCACCCCGTCCCATCTCCACCCCGTCCCATCTCCACCCCGTCCCATCTCCACCCCGTCCCATCTCCACCCCGTCCCATCTCCACCCCGTCCCATCTCCACCCCGTCCCATCTCCACCCCGTCCCATCTCCACCCCGTCCCATCTCCACCCCATCCCATCTCCACCCCGTCCCATCTCCACCCCGTCCCATCTCCACCCCGTCCCATCTCCACCCCGTCCCATCTCCACCCCGTCCCATCTCCACCCCATCCCATCTCCACCCCATCTCCACCCATCCCATCCCCACCCATCCCATCTCCACCCCGTCCCATCTCCATCCTGATGCTCTCCTGTGACCTGTTCTACATGTATCTTCTATTCACCACCTCACAACCTTTAGAATACTTGTGTCTTATCACATTTAGTCTTAGTTTGATCCTTGTCCTTTTTCCCACTTCCTTTGACCTGTCATAACTTCTTGCTTCCTTAATTGGCACTCTGATCATCTGTCATACTTTTGTATAAAGACCCTCTCATGTATGCTATAGTTCTCCAGTTTAAATATCAACTTAGATTACCCTCCTCTTGTTTTAAATCCCCTTTACTCTTCTCTTAATACTCTCAAAGACATCATCAGCAAGCTGCAACTCTTATCCACATAACTCTTACAGTAGTACTTCAGCCCTCCAGTCAATTGAGCTACTAAGTGTTGTCTTTAGTCTCCATTGTACTATCTCCTCTGTTTGAAATGCTGGAGCACCTTAGCAGTTTATATGAGGGCACAACACATAAGTTGAAGCCAAGCTTCACTTGTTTTGTAGAGTTGGACTTTCCAACTAGTCTGATTTCTATCATTAGCCTCCCAGTATAAATAAATCCCCTTCTGCCCCCTTTGACCTTAGATCTTAATATGAGCTATGTAAGGAATTGAAGTAAGGGATGACTAAAAAAAACAAGATCAGTACTACCTATCACCTACCTTAAAGGGCAAAGCCCCATATGAAATTTGGTACAAAAGAAAACTGGACATCAGTCACATCAGAGTTTGGGATGCATTGCATATGTGCACATTCAAAAGGACAAATAATCAAGCCCAGGATCTCACATGGAGAAATGCATCTTGATTGGGTATTTTTGTTACGACCGTGTCATAACCCATGTCGCAGCCCGATGGTCTCTGAGAATACTACAGTCTATCGATGTTCCAAGTTATTGATCAAGTCATCATTTCGGCAACCTTCGGAATACCGACACTGACGTATACCTTCATGGCGATCAAACCTTGTTTACGCCCCTGTCAAAATATACTTGTACCATCTGGTTATGCTTTGATACGTCCCCTTTCATTATGATGATCCGTTTTACTCTATGTTTCACATATGCCCATATATACTTGTAGCCCGTGGACTATTCCCTTTTCTCGTAATCCCACTCTCAGCTAAATCTCGGCTTCCGATCTTATCGTAACTTTCCGGTTTCTAGTCAAGTCTATTTGTCAAATAGTGTTTCCGCTCTTCCCTTAGTTAGTAGTTTCTAGATGCCAATAACTCATATATAAGACCTGCTGTAATGTAGTTATTGGACAATCAGAATATCGACTTAGAATATCGACTTAGATCGACTTATATACCCCTCTAATTTCCAACTCCATTATCTATTCACGACCACCACATTCCGACTCCATCCAATTCACGATCCAACCTACATTTATGACTTCAACCTCTAATCTCCGACACTCTCAGTCTCCGACTCTCAGTCCCCAACTCTCAGTCCCCGACTCTCTCTGTGAAGGGTATGCATATATCATGATTGGACTGTGGAATAATACATATATTATAGTATTTTATTATTTAGTTCTTACTCTTTTTCCCTAACTCTCTAGATCTTCGAGCATACCCGTATTTCTTAGTTCGAAGTCTTGTGTATATCTATGGGCGCTCTCAGCGCTAAATCGGAGACAACTTTTACCCAGCAGACACCACTTCGTAACGACTCAGACGTCAAATAGCGAGAGGTGTCAAGGGTAGTATCTCAGCTACCATAAGGGTAGCATTCTCTAGTCTACTAATAGCCTTTTGGACTCGAACCGCTAAGGTCGAGTTCCACTTTCAAGACTTTGCACTCGTCGACACCGTAGTCGACTCACGCTACTAATACTCTATCCTAGACACTCAGTCTTTAGCTGAGTATCTTTCTTATTTCTAGCTACTAGTTGTACCGTAAAAGGTCAACTCATTATCTTACTGTTCTAAGCCGTCATGAGCAACTATACAGTTGCTCTTGAGGCGTGCAGTGTGTTCTTATACTAGTACTAACAGTCTAGTAGTCTATAGTATTGTACTGACGGTCAATACTCTCTAATAGTAGTTGAATAAACACTATTCTTCATATATAGAGCGGTCAGAATCCACCACTCTTCACAGTGGTGATCCGGGCCGGACCGTTCTTTTCCTACGAGGAAAAACTTATTATTTGACTACTAAGACCTGAACACGCAAATGACTACGGGCAAGAATCAAACATCTAGGCCTTCATCAACGCCGGGTAGCTCCATGCCTCGTCAAAAATCTTTTAACCTAGAACCACCCCGTAACGTCACCCTGAGGAAGTCTTCGTCGACTTTTCAAGGATCAGCTCCTCCGGAGGATTCCCCCGGAGTAGTAGCTGGATCGTCTACGAACATTCCCCAGCTTCCTCCAGGATCACCTCCTCCAGAGGATTCCCCCGGAGTAGTAGTTGGATCGTCAATGAACATTCCCCCCGATCCACCTGAGGAACGCTCATTACTCGAGCAGTTGGACACCCCTGGAGTTAACGTTGAGTCTAATCGAGCACCCACGCCCGTTCTCAGATTCCCTCCGAGACAGGTCATCCTTAAGCAGTTCCTCGGAGGTCATATGGTTTACGCCCAGCCCATCGATTACAAATGGGATATGTACTACACTGATCGAATCCCCGAGGATCAGGTTACCCCCTTCGTGGAGGAGTACAGTATGGATTACCCTATTCTACCGGAGACTGTAGCAGTCTGGTTAGGGCGTTATCAAGCGATTTTATCGGCGCGGGATTTATTCACGTGACCAGGGAACCTTGAGGATTTGACCCAATCGATTCCTGAATGGTCGAACGAGGTGACGATTACTATGGAAGGAGGAAGAAGAATTCTCAAGCGGGAAGTGTTTTCTATGTTCCTTGAAGCACTTCGTACGCATGATGATGTGTTGCAGATCCTGCATGTCCTGCTTGGCGGAGATCATGTTGTGCCTAAGGTTGACTACCAGTACATGTACATCCGTATGTTGGAGGAGTCTCTCAATGGAGTCACGCCGAATCTATCGCTGGCATACCTCACTTTAAGAGGTCGGTTGAAGCGAAACCAAAGAAGACTTGATAAGATGGTTTTAGAGGTACTCCTCCCCTATAACGACTCGATCCAGGTCCCTGATTCGCCTATCTCCACGGCCAATTCATTTGTTCGCAACTTAAACGGGTCCCCTGATACTCGTTTTCTGCATTCTCTCAACCGTCCTGTAATATTGGAGGATTTTCCACTGGATTTGAGGACGCAAGTAATAGAACGCCTTCAGGAGAAGAGGATTGAGGTCTGCGCTCCCTTCCATCAACCCCAGCCGTGTCGACTTCTGAACGCGACGGAGATCGAGAGACAAATCGCGATGGAACCGGGCCTAACGTCTTTCCAGGGAGATCACCGCTCTCGCGTCGCATTTGAGGGAGTCTCCAACAGCCCTAACTTCAGGGATGAAGTGACCACTCTCAGAAACCGATCAGTCGCCAACAAGGGTCGACCGTCCTTCTCCACGGCATTTACTGAGGGCATAGCTGGCCCAGTTGCTGGTCGAGGATCGCTTAATCCAGACGGTCCCCGCCATTCTCTACCGATCGCTTCAAACCCTTTCTTGCCATCAGGAGGACCCCCTAGCGATTCATCTGGGAGTTCGAATACTTCAGACCGGGGAGGGAACTCAGGACGTGGGGAACGCCACAATGGAGTGCCTAATACCCCTTTTCAAACTCCGATGCGGTCTCGAGCTAGCACGCTTATCGATGACTTACCTAAGGACAAGAAGGTCACTCTTAACACCAACGACCTCAAGATCAAATGGTCTGATCTCCCTGAATACGATGGAGCTCAATCTGAAGCCCTGGACTATATCATGGATATCATGAGTCTCGCGGAGATATCAGACTCTATGAGTGCGATCTTAGGAGTTGCTCTGCCAAGATGACTCAAGGGGCACGCTAAGGTCTGGTGGAGCACCTTAGACCGTGAGCATCGTACTGAATTCAGTCAATCTCATGGGTCGTTTCTTTGGGGTATCGTCGAAGGATTGCTCGGAACTCGTTGGCGTGAATCCTTAGCCTTAGAATGGGAAGCTATGAAATTTCGACAGGCTGGTCACGATCGTGAGACACCCGTCCACTATATCCAACGGAGAGTTAAACTTTATCGTTTCCTGTACGGGTTCCACCAGGACAGAGGGGATGAGACACGCAGACTCATTCTCACACTGCCTACGGAATGGCTCTACCTTCTTCAAGGACAACCCATCGATAATATCATGAGTTTACAGACTTATGCTAATAACCTGCAAGAAGCTCTGATTAACGCTTGGGTCCAAACACACCGGGAACGTTACAGGTTCCAGAAACCGCGTGTAATGTTATCGGAGGGTCAAGAATTGGATTTTAGAGTCACCGGCGACTCCTCTTCACCTAACCATATTCTCATTAGTGAGACTAACGAGAGAGGCTCGACGAGAAGGACCGTTCCAGATGTCGCTGATCCAAAACAGGGAAAGCGTCACGGAAAAATGTTCTTCGAGAGTGTTAAGAGCAGAAACTGACAGATGTCGGCTGGCCGACAGGGACCGAACGGAAGGACTTGGCTTCAGCTTATGTGCTGCGCCCTCGCAAGTTACCGTCAGGTGTCCTTAAATTTCGGGCGGGCGAAAACTAGTCCTGTCAAGTAAACCTCTCGGTAAACTACCGATCGGAAACCGAAGGATAAGTTGAGGGTTGGGTTGAGGGGTCAGAGACCAAGAGTCGGAGGCTGAGACAGTCGGAGACTGAGAGAGTCGGAGACTGAGAGAGTCGGAGACTGAGAGAGTCGGAGACTGAGAGTCGGAGATTAGAGGTTGAAGTCGTAAATGTAGGTTGAATCGTAAATTGGATGGAGTCGGAATGTGGTGGTCGTGAATAGATAATGGAGTCGGAAATTAGAGGGTATCTAAGTCGATCTAAGTCGATATTCTAAGTCGATCTAAGTCGATATTCTAAGTCGATCTAAGTCGATATTCTAAGTCGATCTAAGTCGATATTCTAAGTCGATCTAAGTCGATATTCTGATTGTCTAGTAGTTACATTACAGTGGGTTTATATATGGGTTATCGGCGTCTAGAAACTACTAACTAAGGGAAGAGTGGAAAACGGCATTGACAAATAAGCTTGACTAGGAACCGGAAAGTTACGATAAGATCGGAAGCCGAGATTTAGCCGAGAGCGGAATTACGAGAAAAGGGAATAGTCCACGGGCTACAGGTATATATGGGCATATGTGAAACATAGAGTAAAACGGATCATCATAATGAAAGGGGACGTATCAAAGCATAACCAGATGGTAGAGTATATTTTGACAGGGGCGTAAACGAGGTTTGATCGCCGTGAAGGTATACGTCAGTGTCGGTATTCCGAAGGTTGCCGAAATGATGACTTGATCAATAACTTGGAACATCGATAGACTGTAGTATTCTCGGAGACCATCGGGTTGCGACATGGGTTACGACACGGTCGTAACAGTATCCCCCCATTTGGCCGAAATCCCAAGGAGGCCAAAAAGTGCTGAAGAATAAGGTGAAGGCAGGAAGGTCGGAAGGGGATGGGATTTGGCAAGGTGCTGGAAAGGGTTCGGAAAAGGTTCGGAAAAGTTCGGAAAGGATTCAGAAAGGATTTGGAGAGGATTCGGAAAGTCAAGATCGAGAGGAAGGTCAGGACGAGACCATGGTCATATTGGGATACTTGAATGTAAGTTCAAACCTCGAAAAGGTCCGGAAACCTAAAAATTCCGAAAATCCAATAAGGTCTGAAAGTCCGAAAAGGTCCGGGACAGAGTCCAGAAGTTCCGAGGGATCCGAGTACACTGAAAATGTGGGAGCAGACAAAACAGGGCAAGGGGGACAGGGGTGACGAAAGTCCGAAGATGCCAAAATGCAGAGGGTGGAAGGCAGTGCGAGAATAAATGCTAACCCAGTAGGACAGAAAGGTGCCGGAAAGGCTGGAAGGTGTCCGAATGGACTGGAAATTGCCTATGAGGGGCTGGAGTGTTAACTGGGGGCAAACAGGGAATGCCGAGTTGCTGGCAGCCACTGAGAGGGCCGAGGAGGAAGTGAAGGAAAAGAGAACAGGATACACAAATATGGGTGTCGGAAAATGTCGGGATGCTGTAGATGATAGGGGTCCGGATATGTTCGGATATGCTTGATGGAAGTCCGATGTGTTTCTGAGTTCTGTGGCAAGAATCCAGGATGCTTATTCATCGGTACCTTTGTAACCGGTCCATTTGACAAAATAGAGTAGTTTGCAGGTACATCGGTGATTATCCATTTTTGAATCTAGGATTTCCGATATCTCGAATTCGGGTTCCCCATCAATAACCATGGGTGGAGGCGGAGGTTGTACTAGGTGTACTGCACGCATATTCTCGGGGAGCTGAAGCGTTCAAGAGAGTGTGCCTGCTTGTGCTATAATTTCAAAAGGTCCTAAGTACTTGTTGGCGAGCTTTTTGGATGGCCTAGTCATTCGGAAGAACTCGGCTTTTGGAAGAACTCGGTTTTGACAAATACTCGGTCACCGATCTTGAGTTCAGGGGGCGGCAGCCGATTTTTATCTGTGGAGTGTTGGTAATGTTCATGGGCCGATGTGATGTTCTTTCGAAGTTCTTGGTGTAGCTCGTTGAGGTTTGTGACAAAGTCCTGAGCACGGGTTGAAGTGAGATCGCGTTCCAGATGGATAGCGATATTTGGGTTGTAGCCTTTATTTGCGAAGAAAGGCGAAATGCCGGTAGTAGCATTTGGGGTGTTGTTATATGCGAATTCAGCAAGCGGTAGAAGTGATTTCCAATTGTCTTGTTGATAGTTGTAATAGACTCTGATGTACTGTTCCAATGTTTGATTAGTGCATTTGGTTTGGCCGTTGCTTTCCGGGTGGTAGCCGGAAGTGAAATGGAGTTTCATGTCAAGTGCTTTTCCGAGTGACCTAAAAAAGTGAGAGATGAACTCGGATCTGCGATCGGAAGTGACATGCAACGGAAATGCCATGCTTGGAGAATACATGAGTGTTGAACAATTCGGCCAACTGTATGGATGTTACTGTATCATAAGTTGGAATGAAAATACTTTGCTTGGTAAGCCGATCCACAACAACGAGAATTGCGGTATGGCCGTTGGATGCCGGTAGGTGTTCGATGAAATCCATTGATATTGAATTCCAGGGTTTTTCCAGTATTGGGAGTTGTTGAGTAGGCCATGTGGTGTGTGACGTCTTGATTTGGAACGTGCACAGTTGGTGCATGATTTACAATAATGCTTGACAAAATCTCGGAGACCGGGCCATGTATTTTCTCTTTGGATAAGTCCAATGGTAAATTGATACTGAAAATGTCCCGAGATCTGGTGGTCATGTTTATGCTGTAAAACTCGAAGTCAGAGAGTGTCGGAGTCCAGAACATATATGCAATTGTCAAGTTTAATGAAACCTTGCGGGTCGAGTGACCATCGGGAATGATCGGGGTCGGACGGGTTATTGAGGTGTGCTTTGGTGACTGGGTCTAATGGAATTGCCGATAGTATATCTTGATGTAATTTTCGGTGTCCATAAGGATAACACTGCGCATGACTGGATGTATAAGGTAAGTAGCTGTTACGACCGTGTCGTAACCCATGTCGCAACCCGATGGTCTCCGAGAATACTACAGTCTATTGATGTTCCAAGTTATTGATCAAGTCATCATTTCGGCAACCTTCGGAACACCGACACTGACGTATACCTTCACGGCGATCAAACCTCGTTTACGCCCCTGTCAAAATATACTCTACCATCTGGTTATGCTTTGATATGTCCCCTTTCATTATGATGATCCGTTTTACTCTATGTTTCACATATGCCCATATATACCTGTAGTCCGTGGACTATTCCCTTTTCTCGTAATTCCGCTCTCGGCTAAATCTCGGCTTCCGATCTTATCGTAACTTTCCGGTTCCTAGTCAAGCTTATTTGTCAATGCCGTTTTCCGCTCTTCCCTTAGTTAGTAGTTTCTAGACGCCAATAACCCATATATAAACCCGCTGTAATGTAACTACTAGACAATCAGAATATCGACTTAGATCGACTTAGAATATCGACTTAGATCGACTTACATATATATCCCTCTAATTTCCGACTCCATTATCTATTCACGACCACCACATTCCGACTCCATCTGATTTACGATTCAACCTACATTTACGACTTCGACACTCTCAGTCTCCGACTCCGACACTCTCAGTCTCCGACTCTCAGTCCCCGACTGTCTCAGTCTCCGACTCTCAGTCTCTGACTCTCTCGGTCTCTGACTCTCTCAGTCTCTGACTCTCTCAGCCTCCGACTCTTGGTCTCCAACCCCTCAACCCAACCCTCAACTTATCCTTCGGTTTCCGATCGGTAGTTTACCGAGAGGTTTACTTGACAGGACTAGTTTTCGCCCACCCGAAATTTAAGGACACCTGACGGTAACTTGCGAGGGCGCAGCACATAAGCTGAAGCCAAGTCCTTCCGTTTGGTCCCCGTCGGTCTGCCGACATCCGTCAGTTTCTGCTCTTAACAGTAGCTCGGATTAACTCGGACAGTTGTTCGGATGAAAACATAGGCTTGAAATTATCCAGATTAACTGTGGCGTAGTCGCTACTCCCCTCTTTAGGATAGATGTCCCATCGTCTAGTCATAGCGTCGGGTTTTCCACCAAGGCGGCCAGGACGGAAGCGGATGACCATATTGAAGGCAGAAGGGTATTCGGAGAAGGGCCAGGTGATGGCATTTTCGGAATCCGAAGTTTCCAAAAGTTTGGAGAGGTCGGAAAAATCCGGAAATCTGAAATTGAGTCGAAACATTGGTGCCAAAAGACCAAGTATGCTAAAAGGGTTGGAATGGCGCAAAAGGCCATATATGCTAAAAAAACCAAGATAAAAACAATCATGGCAAGAAGGGAAAACTCAATAAAGAGTTAAAATTTGGAGAGTCCAAGGTTTTTGGAAAGTCTGAGGGTCCTGAAAATTTGAGGATTTCGGAAGTCCAAGAAATTCCGAAAATCCAAAGGTTTTGGAAAGTCCGAAGTTTCCAGAAAGGTCGGAAAATTCACAGAATTTGAAGTCGGACAAAAGGGCTGAAAAGGCCGGAAGAGAGGCCAGGGATCCAAAAGGCTAGGATTGCCCGAAGGCCAAAGTTTGCCTGAAAAGGCTGGATTAAACTGATTTTTGGCAAGCAAACACTCAACAGATAATTGGGAACGGAAAGGTCCAAGGATTCCGGAAAGTCCGGAAATCTGAGGAATCCGAAGTTAAGTGAAAGTGTTGAACATGCCGAAAACAGCCATAAATGCCTAAAAGGCCAAATATGCCAAAAGGCTTGAGGTGCCCAAAAAGGGCCGAGGGTTGCCCGAAGGCCAAGAGTGCCAAAAGAGGCCAGGGGTGCCCGAGAAAAGGGCTGAGGGTTGCCCGAAGGCCAAAAGTGCCTGAAAGGCTGGATTAACTGATCTCAGCAAACAATCACTCAACAAATAAGTAGGATCCAAAGGGTCTGGAAATTCCGGAAAGTCCGTAAGTCCGAAGAATCCAAAAGTTCCGAGGGTTCCGGAAAGTTTGGAAATAACCATGGAATCCGAGTTTAAGTGAGAGAGTGGTAAGCCAAAAGACCAGAGATGCCGAAAAGGCTAGGCCCAGAAGGGCCATGGGTGCCCGAAGGCCAGAGATGCCTGAAAAGCCAGATTAAACTGATCTTCACGAGCATATACTCAACAGGTAATTGAAATCCAAAGGGTCCGAAGATTCCGGAAAGTCCGGAAATCCAAGGAATCCGAAGAATCCAAAGTTGACTGAAAGAGTAGAACATGCCAAAAGGAACCAGAGGTACCAAAAGGCCAGAAATGCCCAGAAAGGCAAAGGGTTGCCCGAAGGCCAGAGATGCCTGAAAAGCCAGATTAAACTGATCTTCACGAGCATATACTCAACAGGTAATTGAAATCCAAAGGGTCCGAAGATTCCGGAAAGTCCGGAAATCCAAGGAATCCGAAGAATCCAAAGTTGACTGAAAGAGTAGAACATGCCAAAAGGAACCAGAGGTACCAAAAGGCCAGAAATGCCCAGAAAGGCAAAGGGTTGCCCGAAGGCCAGAGATGTCTGAAAATATTCAGAGCAGACCAATACAGTCAAATGAGAGGCATCGGAAGTTTCGGAAAATTTACTGCTCAATACCCGGAAATCAACGGATTATAGTGGGTGAGACAGTGGTATCCTAGAAATAATCAAGCAACTCATACTGCTAGTCAAAGGGGTGACGTCCAGATTTGTTCCACAAGGGAAACAGGTAAATGCTCCTCAGAGAAACTGAAAAGAGCCAGAAAATGTCCCAGAAGGGAACCGGAAAGCGTATTGCAGTTTGGAATGTATCCAGGTTGCAAAAGCCGATGAGAGATGGGTACTGCATAAAATCTTCCTGACTCGGAGTCCGACCTGCCGAAAAAACCGGAACGTCTGGAGAGTCATTGTAGGAATCAATGCAGAGGTTGAGAGGAATCCGAATAGTCGGAGAATGGGTCGGAAGGTAGTGACAAAGCAAGGAACATGCATGGGACAGCATGGACCAAAGGGTAGGTCGGAAAAGGGTCCAAACAAAAGTTTGGAAAAGGGGTCGGGACCCGAAAAAGGTCTGAAGGCGAGGCAAAGAACAAGGGTAAGCAAGGCGATGTCGATTTGGAGTTATGAGCAATGGTTTAGGAAGGTATATCTGTAAAGAAAACCAAGCACTAGGTGGTCAACACATTGCGAACTTGAATCCATAATATACCATCAAGGTAAATGACAGGCAAAGCATATTTCCGGAGGCTGACGGATTCCGATAGTATGGTGACTAGTGGTAAATTAGTCCTTTCGGAATATCCGGAGATAATCGGGAGCCGAGCAAACCAGGGGCAGGACGAAACAAGGATCGAAGCAGGGCAAAATGAGTGGAATAGATGTAAAACAGGATCAGCTTTGGCCATTAACTTATCTTTGCATCTGGAAATCAGAATGATGTCTGAAAACACAAAAGGGTTCTGTAAAAGATAAGTAATACGATGCCGATGTGGAGTGATGAACAATTGAATAGACATAAGGACGGGTTTGCGAGTAGAAATCAGAATATACTGTTAAGAGCAGAAACTGACAGATGTCGGCTGGCCGACAGGGACCGAACGGAAGGACTTGGCTTCAGCTTATGTGCTGCGCCCTCGCAAGTTACCGTCAGGTGTCCTTAAATTTCGGGCGGGCGAAAACTAGTCCTGTCAAGTAAACCTCTCGGTAAACTACCGATCGGAAACCGAAGGATAAGTTGAGGGTTGGGTTGAGGGGTCGGAGACCAAGAGTCGGAGGCTGAGACAGTCAGAGACTGAGACAGTCGGAGACTGAGACAGTCGGAGACTGAGAGAGTCGGAGACTGAGAGAGTCGGAGACTGAGAGAGTCGGAGACTGAGAGAGTCGGAGACTGAGAGTCGGAGATTAGAGGTTGAAGTCGTAAATGTAGGTTGAATCGTAAATCGGATGGAGTCGGAATGTGGTGGTCGTGAATAGATAATGGAGTCGGAAATTAGAGGGTATCTAAGTCGATCTAAGTTGATATTCTAAGTCGATCTAAGTCGATATTCTGATTGTCTAGTAGTTACATTACAGTGGGTTTATATATGGGTTATCGGCGTCTAGAAACTACTAACTAAGGGAAGAGCGGAAAACGGCATTGACAAATAAGCTTGACTAGGAACCGGAAAGTTACGATAAGATCGGAAGCCGAGATTTAGCCGAGAGCGGAATTACGAGAAAAGGGAATAGTCCACGGGCTACAGGTATATATGGGCATATGTGAAACATAGAGTAAAACGGATCATCATAATGAAAGGGGACGTATCAAAGCATAACCAGATGGTAGAGTATATTTTGACAGGGGCGTAAACGAGGTTTGATCGCCGTGAAGGTATACGTCAGTGTCGGTATTCCGAAGGTTGCCGAAATGATGACTTGATCAATAACTTGGAACATCGATAGACTGTAGTATTCTCGGAGACCATCGGGTTGCGACATGGGTTACGACACGGTCGTAACAGAGAGGAGTAACAAGAGGAGTTCGGTCAAACCCACCAAGGAATGTTGGATATGTGGAAGTCCGGAGCATTTTAAGATAGACTGCCCTCAAGCTGGCAAAATGTCTCATTATGTCTCTATCAACAAATGCTCCGCACAGGATATGTCGGAGGAAGCTGAGGAGCAAAGGTTATATGAAGCGGTTCATGGACTATCTATACAAGGACAAGTAAATAACTCTGATGACGAATTGACTTTTGTTTCCGTTTATTCGCCCCATGTCGAAGACAAATTAGTGAGGGAGGAAAATTGAACGACTGGTGAAGCTCTTCTGTCTGAAGCTTACGTATCCATACTCGCTGCAGATTTCTTCGAAAAAGGAGACCGGCTGAGTGTTCATCGGCAGGACCTTGAAGGCCTGACCGAGGACTACTGTCAGACTGGAGATTCTCACGAACAAATCAGTTCGAATTCGCTCTGTTCGCCTGGAGCTGATGTTGACACATTCCCGTTTGATCCCGGGAACCCCCCCGATTTACTACCGTACGAGAATTCGGATTCGGAGGACAGCGACGACGATCCAGTATTGGATTCCCCTTCGAAGCGTGTTCCTTGCCGAAGTGAACGCAGGAACGTAATCTTGTCCCTGCGCAAGGAAAGTAAGAGGCCTCGAATCCAATACCCTCGTCCCAGTCGTCTGATGAAGGAGGATACTACAATCCTTTATCGAAAACGGGATCCTCCCAGTGGTTACTCTAGCATAGGAGTTGCAGCGCTCCATGTTTTCGGTCATGTAGGAACTCCCGATTCACCCGAACGCATTAAAATTCGAATGGACACGGGAGCGGGTAACACTAAGGTTATCGGATATGTTAATGTCCCCATTTACCTGGAGGACGACAGTGGAATGTTACTGAAGTTCGCGGCAGAAACTTATGTCGTTAGAGGAATGACGGTGCCAATTCTTTTGGGAGAAGACTTCCATATTAATTATGAAATTGGTACTCTAAGAGATCAGCCGTTGGGATCTAGACTTATTCTCCCGGGACGACAGGGTTTTATTCCAGCCAGCTCTTCTAAGGAACCTCAACCTTTGACCTTCACCGTCAATAAGGCCCCTTTCGGGAAGCATGAGAAGGAGTCATCCAAACTCACCTCTCTCCCCGATAAAGGTGTGCGTACTGAAAGAGTCGCGCGAGCCTTGGAGGATTGCACTATCGATCCAGAGTCAGCCAGACTAGTGCCTATTTTTGTTGAAGATCTAAAGGGCGAGGAATGGATTGTTGAAGGAATTGTACTGCAAAATGAGGACGGTTCTATATTAGCCACACCAATCACGGCAATTTCAAGGAATAGTGCGGCAGTACCTTTAGCCAATCCATCGCTAACCCCTAAGACTATCCGACGAGGGGAGACAATAGGGATAATTCATGACCCTGCTCGTTGGGCTCACAAGCCCAGGTCACTCGAGGAGAAAGGTTTAATGGTAGCAGGCGCGACCAAGATTGCACACCTTATTGAAAGTCTCTCTCAACTTGAGGAGGACCGTCAAGTCACCTCAGAAAGGCCTAAGCCACCTGTTGAACCAGAGATTGCAGACGATTTCGAACCGCCTGGTCCTAAGACGGCTGCAGTGGCTGATAATAAGAAATTTGCCTCAGAGGATCTTCACAAGTTAGTCAATTTGGGACCGGATATACCAACAGAGGTCCTGCCATGTCTCAGATCAGTTTTGACTGAGAACGTTAAGGCTTTCAGAGTCGACGGACGGTTAGGGCAAGTGGAATGTAGAGTCCCTGTCCCCTTGAAAGAGGGCGCTCAGCCCATATCCATGCCTATGTTCCCCTCGTCCCCTGCCAATAGGAGAGTTATAGACGAGCAAATGGATACCTGGTTCGAACAGGGTGTCATTGAGCCATCTAAAAGCCCCTGGGGAGCGCCAGCCTTTGTAGTATATCGCAATGGTACACCGCGGGTGGTCATCGACTATCGGAAACTTAACCATCTCACTGTTCCAGACGAATTCCCTTTACCACGTCAATCGGAGATTATGCAAGCGCTGTCGGGGTCAAATGTTCTTTCTTCTTTCGATGCGCTGGCCGGGTTTACTCAATTAGAAATGTTGGAGGACAATAAGCCCAAACAGCCTTTAGATCCCATAGAGGGCTGTGGCAATTTAAAAGGATGCCATTTGGGCTCAGAAACGGCCCCTCTACATTTCAGCGCGTCATGCAAACAGTTCTAGCACCCTACTTGTGGATTTTTTGTTTAGTCTACATCGATGACATAGTCATATTCTCTAAGAACTGGGATGATCATTTGCTTCACCTGAATCAGGTGCTTGGCGCTATCGCTTCGGCCGGTATCACTCTCTCTCCCAAGAAATGTTTTATCGGATATAATTCGATATTGTTATTGGGTCATAAAGTATCTAGGCTGGGTTTTTCAACCCACCAAGAAAAAGTTCGCGCTATATTGGAATTGGCCCCACCCACTAAGGTTTCTGATCTACAACGGTTCCTTGGAATGGTCCTTTACTTTTCAGCATATATACCATTTTATTCATGGATGGTGTCCCCTTTATTCTCGCTCCTAAAAAAGGGAACACCTTGGACGTGGACTGCTGAACATGTCCGAGCTTATGAGGATGTTAAAACCGCATTAGGATCAGCTCCAGTGTTGGGACATCCAGTTAGTGGGATGCCCTACCGATTGTATACGGACGCTTCGGATTTTGCCTTGGGTTGTTGCCTCCAACAAGTCCAGAAGATGGCTTTAGGAGATTTAGTGGACACAAAAATCTATGCCCAAGCCAAATTGGCTTTTGACCGTGCGCAGGACGTGCCATCCTTTGTTCATCGGTACAAAACCAAACAGCCCGAGATTGAGTGGTCGGATTCGTGGGGATCCACTTTTGAGGCGACCGAAGTTACTGTTGAACGAGTCATTGCATATTGGAGTCGCACGCTGAAAAGCGTGGAGCGTAACTATTCTGCTACTGAACGGGAAGCATTAGCAGCAAAGGAGGGACTGGTCCACTTTCAACCTTTCATTGAAGGTGAACATGTCCTGCTCATTACGGACCATGCAGCTCTGCAATGGGCTAGATCTTACGAGAACACTAATCGTCGACTAGCCGCATGGGGGGCGATATACGCTGCATTTCCAGGTCTCGAGATTTTGCATCGAGCAGGGAGAGTTCACAGCAACGTGGATCCACTGTCCAGACTCCCTCGGGTACCAGCCTTCGTGAGCCCTATTAGAGATGATTTGCAGGCTATCACCTCGACTTCTCTGGACAATAATACTGAGGAAAAACTATGGAAAGACGAACCCGCTAAGAAAGCGGTCTTCTCTACCATACTCGATTCTATGGAGCCTTTCAGAGTAACTCAAAAGGTCCGACGGTCAGAATGGGATACTCATAACGCAATAAGGAATGACCAGGAAGACGAGTCCGACTTCGCATTGCGTCATCCTCAGCTACTAATCAGCATCGAGGAGGGATATATAAAGAAATTTCTAGAGGGTTATTCAAAGGACCCGGTTTTCAGGAATCTCTACGCTTTAGATACCCCTTCACCCAACGCGGTTGTTACTCCTTCTCACTACTTCGTGGGAGCAAACCGACTCCTGTACTTTCGCGACTCGGACTGGAAAAGTCGAGTCTGTGTACCCAGAACCATGATTAACTCGATTCTAAGGTTGGTGCATGATAACCCTTTTGAGGGAGCACATGCCGGAGGCCAGCGGTTGTTCAACCTGATGAAAAGACCGGTTCTTTTGGCCGAGAATGCTACAAGATTGCGTGTCGTACGCGCGTACCTGCGATATCTGCCAAAAACCAAAGTCGATCGCACCGCTCGTCAAGGAGCCCTCAGACCGGCTGACGTACCTTTTAGGCATTCGAGGTAGTTTCTATGGACTTGATCACTGGACTACCCGATTCAGGAAAGGATTCGTATTCCGCAGTCTTCGTTGCCGTTGATAAATTGACGCGTTACGCTATTACAATACCTACCTTTTCGAACCTTACAGCTGAAGGATTCGCACGAATATTTGTCAAACAGGTAGCAAGCCCCTTCGGACTGCCCTCTCGAATAATCTGTGACCGGATAAGAGATGGACCTGCAGGTTTTGGCGGGAAGTCTGTAAGATCTATGGTACCACCCTTGCGGTATCTTCGGCTCATCATCCTCAAATGGATGGGCAAACGGAGAATATGAACGCGACCATAGAACAGATGCTTCGAGCCTATTGTGCCTCTGCTAAAGAAAGCTGGTCCCAGTGGATTGAGGTAGTTGTTCACGCATACAACTCGACTGTTCACAGTTCCACAAACTACGCCCCGGGCCTTCTTATTAATGGGATACCTCCCAAGAGGAATGTCTCGAGTTCTAGGAGGTGACGAGCCCCTAGTTCCTAGAGAACTATCAGACAGCCCTATGGCCGACCAATGGATCCTCGAGCTAGAAAATCATCGGCAGATGGCGCGGGATTCCATCGCTCGAGCCCA
>WHVD01000204.1:0-132040 GCA_015178975.1 Hysterangium stoloniferum | reverse complement strand
GACATGGTCGTAACAAAAATTAAGGATATGAAATAAATAAAATTGCGGTTAAAAAACTTATACCCCACCATTCCACAATTCCCTTCGATTCTGGACTACCTCTTGAGTTTGAAACCAGCGCTGGTACTCACGCATCCAAGGTGATGCACTTAAGGAAGCTTCATCATCGTCGTCATCATCACTACTTTCAAGTTCAAGTAAAAGCTGCGATAATTTTGTGGTTTTTGGGTATTTAGGCTGAATGACGGGAGCACCATTTCCATATAACTTTATGTACCGTTCCCGAAACTATAAAAATAAATTAGTGATTGAAAGTCAAAAAACACACATTCTCACTATTTTTTCAACATGCTCAAGTGCCCGAGTTTTTAATTCAGCACCTCAGTACTTCTTGAAATGCTGCGCTTTTTGTGAGGGATTAAGCACTGTGAAAATCAGGGACTATGAAGTGGGACAGATCAGTATAATGTATATGACATACCCATGGCAATGAGATAGGCATTGGATTCCTCAGTTTTGTTATAGTATTCAGCAATTTTTGCAATTCCGGCTCCTAGGGGTGAAATAAACAGTGGGCTACACTTAGAATGACGCTTTGTCCATGCAGCATGCAATCCCTCAAGTGCCAGAATTGCCAAATAAAGTGTAGGATCATTTTCCGATGAGAAGGCTTGTTGTGCAGCATCTGCATACTGATAAAACCAATTCAATGGGTAATTGGATGACGTGAAATTGAATAAAATACTTACACTTATTAATTCTCGAAATTCCTGGATCTCGTCCCATTCTGCCGTATCCAATGCAATTGAACGAAGTTTTGCATGCCTTGTGATGTCGTTCTCTTCGGCTGTTATGTCAAATATAAAGCGGTCCACATGCTGTAAACCAATATAAAATATCAGAATAACTAAGTATCATCTCTGTTTTAATACTTACATCCCGTAAAAGATATGCCCGGTTCACCATAACAAAAGTAGATGACCAACGAACTGGCATATCTAATAACAGTGTTTGTGGCCGATCGGAGCCCTTGTCCTTTTGTAGTTTGAGAAATAGATCTTTTCTTTTACTTGAGCTTCGAACCTGAAGTATTATAGATAGTATCAGTGTGAACAGAATGCATCTTTTATCACATACCTTCACAACTATGGCACGAACCATCCCCAATACATCCTTCTTGTCACCTGTGCCTTGAGTCGGAAGGTGTGCTTCTGGGTCATGTGGGTTGTAGTGTTTAGCACCCGAATATGTCGAGATAATTGCTTGAGTGGCCAAATTAATGACATGTGCAAGGCAACTGAAATTTTAATATTATTTAATGTTAGTATTGTATAAAGCAGACATAATGAAAAACTCACTGAATCCGATGTTCTTTCCAATCATATTTTTCACCTGTTGCTCCTTCGAAAAGGACCATGAACTCTCTCATCATTGTGCCATTGTTTGCTGCATTGTCAGAGGTGATCCAACCAGTCTATTAAATTATATTAAATAATGGCTTGTGACATTGTAATTGTTATATGTACTTACTTTTTTGATAATATCAACCCAGCTGATAAGTTTGAATAGTGCCATTGCAAGCCACTCGCCACTGTGTGAGCAGTTCATCTTTGTAAACCCAATTAGTGAGGCTTGTAGGGTCCATGTTTTTGAATCAGTCCATTCAATCCAGTGTGCCGTGACAGCAAAGTATGAGTCCGCATTACTTGCCTGCCAGCAGTCACACGTGAATGAAACGTTGCCCTTGACCATTGGGCCTTGAAATAAAGTTTTTAGCTCAAAACTTTGATATTTAAAAAGAAACTAAGACACACATTTATTCTCTCCTTGATATCAAGTAGGTGTTGCCTAAAAAGTGATATAATTCCTTCCCAGGTAGCCTTTTGTGCTGGAATCTTTACCCCATTCTTGGCGCAAGAAGCAATATTAATCATTTCTTTAAATTTTGGATGATTCAAGGCTTGAATTGGCTTTGGAATCAATGTTATTGCTAAATAAAGTAAAGATTTAATAGTGTAATAACATACTTGATCTGTCTCAATCAACCACTCCAAAGCAGCCTGCTTAAAAGCCTCATCTGAGTATTGAATAACATTTTTAGCTGGGCCAACTGGTTTGAAATGGTCAGTGATGCTGGACTGAGTCAATATTTCTTCTCTCATTTTTAAGAGATGCTTTGGGAGTTTGTTTGTTGTTCCAGGTGTCTCTTTAACCCATTTAACGTAAGCACCCTGTCACCATATAATTAAAATTTATAATCAATAAAGAGATATCATAAAGTTTACATACTGTGTGATTTGATTCGAGATGTCGGTGCAAAGTTGTCACCTCGTTAGTAATTGAGCTGTCACTGAAAAAATTTTGATTTATTTAATTAAAAATGTAGCTGTGATGTACTCACCGACAAATTTTGCATTTTCTTCTTTTTTTCCCATTAATGGTGCTGGGGGCATGAAAAAAATGATCTATATCTCTGGTCTTATTTTTGTTCTTCATCATTTCCTCTCCAATCTCTTCAATTCCATCCATGTCATTGCATATCACATCCTTACCCACTGGGGCATCTGAGACTGAAATAATATTTAAATAGATTATATTACTTGTTTTAAATATATTTGAATTTCAAAAAACACACCATTGACAGCAGCAGTGATAGCCGACTTGATTTTTTTTTCTCAGGTCCTGTTTCACATACAATCTCGTCTATTGGTAGGCTATGTTTCAATAAATGTTTTGATGCCGTTTCAGTGGTGGGCATATCAGCTGGCCCGGGGCATGTGGAAGACGATTTAACTACTAAACTTGGCGGAAGTTGCCTCAATTCTATGTTATTCGGATCACGGAGCACTCGGTTCATCGTACGGATCCGTGCTGAGTGCCCTGGAGACTTACTTGGCTGTCCCAGGCAAGGTTTTGACTTTGGCAGCATTGTGTACAAGGGAGTTGGAATAGAAATTGAACGGTGGCTTACATTATACAGAAGACACTCTGACGATCCTTGACCATGCAGTACCTTGTCCTTACCTTGTGGCCACTAGCAGGCCACAGCTTGGCGGCCCGGCTTGGGCTTAAAATATCTCAGGCCGGGCCCAGAGTGGACGGCCTAAGTACGGCTCGGCTCGGCTCAGCCTGGGCTTTTCAGGGCCCGGCTCAGGTGGCCCACGGCCTGAGGCCAGGCCTTGCCAATCACTACCTTGTCTCAGAGAAGGGAATCACATGATAAATAAAGGGTAAATAATAAGTAGAATATGAGGTCATTATGATCTAACTAATGACCTCATAAACTAAATAGTTAGCTAATCATTGAGTTATCAAAATGTATATAAGGAGGGCCAAGTTTCCAATAAAATCATCTATCTCTCACATATTTTACAGTACAGCACAGAAGCTTACCTCATCATCCTAAGGACAATAATAGCCTTAGTCTGATACACTCACTGCAAGCACCTACACTTGCAGCATCTTGAATCTTTGTCAGCAACTCTTGGACTTAGCTAATCATCTAAGTTCCCCAGCCTCACAGCTACCCTTTAGGCTTATTAATTAGATAATAAACCTAATAAGTATCTAAGTATCCTTACTGAAATCCCTGCCAATACTAGATTACTCAAGGCCCAGCCCTAAGTTTATTGAATTAATCAAGTATAAGCACTCAGATAATCCAATACATATTATTTTCTCTATTAATAAATTATTTAACACCTTGTTAAATAACTATTAATAGTTACAAATAAGCATACAAAAACCCGAAGCTCTTATATCAAGTCTCTGCCAAGTTACTGCGCATATATTCAGCTTCCAGCCCCTATTCTCAAGGAATAGTTCTTTTATTTGCTAAAAGAGTCATACACAGTTCTATTGAACCTTTCAATAATCAAAATAAGCCTTGATTTGAGTTGTTTAAGCTTCATAGCGCAGCTCATTAATCTATCAGTATTTAAATTACTGGACCTTTGCTTGTTTTATTGTTGAAGCTCTGTGACACTATAGCATATATTGAGCTATCTAAGAGAATCCCCTGAATTCATTACAAGGTGGGTCATGGTAAGTCATTTCTCCTTGGCACTGCAATGCACAGGATGTGATATAAATTATGTGACAATAGCATAATACTTTACTCACCATCTCGTCAACCCAGACCACATGACGACCTGCACATGCCACTGTCTGTAACCCATGTAGAGTTTTGGGTTGACGAGTTGGTAAGTAATGCATAATACTATTTTTATTTAATCTGTGTCATATCCTGTGCATTTCAGTGCAACAGAAATGCGAGCTACCAGACCATCTGACAATTGCCTTTTATTTGCACTGATATAGGTAAGTGAAACAAGTAGATCTACGACTTTGGGATTGGTGCATATCTCATACCCTCTCTGTCCTTATACTGACATCATCATTACCATTCACTGGATTTAAGTTCATGCATTCTGGACAGGAGATTGATGATAGACTCAAAAGTGGGAGGGGGAAGATAGTGAGGATAATGATGATAGTAGTAAAAAAAATGATGGGTGAAGGGGTGGGAAAATATACTTCAAATAAAGTCCGGACTTTGAATGATCAGTAGTTGTTAAGAAATAATCACTCTCAAAAAATAAAAGAAATCCCCTAGGTTTACCCATTGACAAATGTGTATTATAAATGTCTAATAGTACTAGAAATATGTTTACATGATGGTAGGAAAAAACAATGGAATTTTTCGTGGACATTTAGGAACTGCGGCTGCCATCACCATCGGCGACAATGATGACATGCAATGCTGTGACGATGCGCAATGATGAGCGCTGGGGTTTGGGAGGTGAGTGACATGGTGGCTGACGGCTACATTGGACCATGGTCACAAAGCCAGCGCATGGGTATAACCAGGAGGATGGTGAGGGGCGAGGTATTTTTTTTAGGTAAGGCCAGAGGTATTTGTAGTATTATTCATGGTATATGTCTCTCACTGTCAGACATACCCAGTTAGGTGGGTTGGCCGGGGTGTCAGTCTGTGCTACTTAGGTAAGGTATGGTGGGTCCATTAGGTGCCACTGCCTCCATAAATATACAATTATGGACACAAGTAGTTATGCATGCTTTCTGTCTTGTTTACCTCCATACAGTCATTTTTTGTGGCGCAAGATTGCAACCTATCATGATGATCGATGGGAGACAGCAAAATGCAGGGAACCTATCACCATGCATATTTGATTGGGATGCGAAGTGTCACTATCACGTCACTTATCCATAAATAAAGAATCCTATCTTGGGGCTGTTTTCCTTGAGCTAAGTATACATAATGAGTTTATTAAAAATGATATGAGTTGGCTTATTGTAATACACAATCTACAAGTGGGTAATAGACTTGTAATAATAGTACTTGTTTATCAATCAATGTGTCAGTTAGTGAATCACCTTCTGACATGATAGGTAGGATGCTAGTTTAGGTGTACACTGGTTCTGGCATGCATTAACCTCAGAAAGCATGGTCCACAATTAGAATCCTCCTATGAAAAAGTGAGGAAATGAGTAAACTGCCCTGGGAAAAGGGTGGTTTCATCACCAATTCCAACAGAGTTATATCTTGAAATAAGAGAAAACAATGTACCCACGTACTCTCAGCATTAATGAAATCACTGAGAGACTTTTGCTACTAGACCATGCATATATTTTAGGCAGAGATTTACATCGAACATATCATGTCATTTCAAGACACAGTGTCTCATGTTTGTTTCCGCACTAAGGTCTTCTATTCCTAATACAAGTACCCATCATCTTGCACTACTTTTGCACTGAAGATTCCAAATTGGATCAGAAGGCTGACATACACCCTGCAGGTACATAAGCCTCACATACCTTTCCTTTCCTATGCCACCTTCCAGTCTTGCAGCTCACTGTGCCAATTTCATTTTGTTCATTAGATCTTTAATCAGCCTGATAGTGAATATTTCTTGGACACAGACATGCACATGCATGGACAGCCAAGACAAAGATTCACCAACATTTTCTCACATGCCAAGTCACAAAATCCAACACTGTCCCCAGGAAGATCCAGTGGACTGGGTTGTCCCACAAATGTCAAGTGGGTCTTTGACAAGAGACATGGTGGAGGGGTTAATGTGGAGGTAAGGGACTATGCCAAGTTGTTGACATGTGCATTTTTCATTCCACTGCAACAAATCCAGAGGCTTTTTTAGAGAGAGTGAGTAATGTAACTATTAATGGTGGTCTATAGTTGCATAATTCAAGTTTTCTGAAGTATGCACGTCTGATTAAGATAACACATTCAGGTTTCATACCAGACACATGAAATCCTGCAACTGCATATCATTCCGTTTCTATATGGGCCATGCGTGCACGTGGGTCAACAACATACCAATTGTTTTGAAGAGATTCACAATGCTCTATGATATTGTGCACTATAGCTCGAAATTTCTCCTCTCCCTCATCTGTAAGGATGTTCCAATTCCAGTGTGTCCACCACAGCGTGTCCATCATCAGGGTGGGGTGGGTTGGAGTAGAGAGGGACACAATCAGTTGATTACAAAACTTTGTATAGAAGAAAGGCTGCATTCCCATGGCACTGACACCACAGAGAACATGGAGGGGAACTATAGATTCAAAGGCAGTGAATCGTTGAGTGGAAACAAGGTGAACAGGAGCTAGTTGTAAGGTCTATAGCAGGTGGCCTTAGTATCACTGGGGAATGCTGTCAAACTTGCTGATGATGTTGGGTGGCCAAGGCATAGTTGCGGCAGTTGATACCTTCAGATTTCAAGGACAAGGTTCAAACAGCATTTCAAATTTATTATTGAATGAGAAATGGGCGAAGATATCTCACAGCAATTCTTCTTGGGTGCCCCTTATCCTGATCCTTGTGCCCAGCTTCTTCCATAGTGTGTCTGTTCAAAGGAATGTTGAAATAGGTGAGATGGCTATCAGGAAAATCTGTGGTTTTATGACAGCCTATTCCATTGGTTGATAAATGAATTGTTAGAGACTTAGGGTCTAATAAATTATTGTTCATTTCTGTTTGTCGAAAAACAAGTACATAGACCAGCTCACTCTTTCTCTCCAAACAACTTTTCCCCATGACCACAACCACCCCCCCACCCACATCATAATTGTAAGTTGCTGATATGCCTCGATTAATGGAAGTGAGTCATACTAATTTGTTATCACCGCAGATGGAGGATCGAAGCTGGTGACCCACCCAAACTAAAAAAATGGCAGTGCATGTAAGATATCTCAGAGTTTCTGTCTTCATACTGACCATATGATGGCAATGTAGACCACTACCCAACATCCCCTGCAACATTTCCACCCCCAAATGTAACTCCTTAGACAGGTTAGTTTGTGATGTGGTCATTGTCATCACCCCAATTTCTGGGAGTACATTCTGAAACTTTGAATGTCCCATTCAAAGTAAGATTACATCCTCCAAGTGTGAGTAACCATGCTAAGTATATATATGACAATGACAATGTCTAGACCACTACCCCCACTTCCCCTGGATAGTGATGGGATTAGTAGTAAGACCCTGGTGAATGTGTAAGTATCTCACACTGAGGCCATACCAACAGACCAACTATCAAATCAATACACTCCCTTTACTGCATATTCCACATTCTTTATTTTCATCTTTTTTTCATCTTTTAGTCCCTCTGTGGCTGCAAACGGTTCCCAAATGGACACCTCCCCAGAAGCACAACCATCCTGCAATAAACAAGCAAGGTATGTCATTCATTGCATGAAGTCTTGTGATACATAGAGATATCTCAGAGTTTCTGTCTTTGTACTAACCATATGATGCAATGTAGACCAGAGGTGTGTCAGAATTTGATTGGGGGTATGCCTAGGAGGGTTGCAGCTATGTTGAAGGCAAAGGGTGGCTATGCCAAGTACTGAATATAAGTAGTTTTGTGGGTCAGTGTTATGACCGGAAATCCCACCAGACTCCGGGCACCAACTTATATGCACCCACGCCCTATACACACCCATTATCAGTTCACCAGAATTCCCACCGGACTCCGTATGTCAGACTTGTCTACGTTCGTCTTCGTTATGTTGTGTTTCAGTCACCGGAATACTCACCGGACTCCGTCTCTGTCTATGTCCGACCTCGTCCCACGCATCAGTCACCGGACCCCACTCAGAAAACCCGTCACCTCTCTAACAGAGCCCCGTTCCCATTTTAGTCAAATGACCTGTCACGATTCAGACTCCGCTCCCGCTCCATTTCCCGTTATGGTTTATGATTTGTCACTATTCAGACTCCGCTCTGTTCCATCCCGTTCCTAACACCAATTTGGTGTTTACTATTCCCATTTTATGTTTTGCTCATTTCGTTTCATTATTACTGGATTCGGTATGACATTTACTCCACAGTCTATTTAAACTGGCAGATGTTGTACATACAATCCAGTCAGAAAATCGGCTTAGATTCCCCCCAGTAATCTAATACATTTTCCGCTCTAAAACCCTACTTGATTCACACCACTCGCACTAGTCAGAGCCCACGGGCTCCGGCATATCTATCTCTCTCACCAGTCTCAACTCACGACCCATGACCTCCGACTTACAACTCACGACCCACGACCCCCACCCGGACTCCCCGGGATTCCCGTCCACCTGTCTGAAATTGGACAACACGATCTAGCGAGGGTGCAGCCTATAAGCTGAAGCCAAGTCCTACCAGATATTCCTTGGGTTTCTCTGGAGACCCGCCCTGTACATATCCTAACAGTCAGAGTGGTCAGCAAAAAAACCCTTCTCATGAGCCTCTTGTATATAAATATTTGTAGTATTTCCATATTTGGAGATTATGTAATGGTATTGTGCTTCCACAATCTAGATATGATAGAGCATATTCACAAATAGTTTTGATATTTTTGCATTTTTATTCCTTGAGTTATGTGGAATATACATCTGAAGTATAAAACATGAGAAGGGTTGTTTGAGGCACTGGGTCAGTAACATGTGCATATTTTGTTAAAATGGGTACTGGAGCAATTAGCTGGCAGAGTAAACTGCAAACTATTGTGACTCTCTCCACTACTGAAGCAGAGTATATTGTAGCAGTATCAGCAGGTGCAGAGGTATTGTGGTTGTGGAACTTTTGAGGAATTGGGATATTGTCAGGGCTCATATATTTTATTTTGTTTTATTTTATTTTTGTTTTGTTTATTTGTCATGTGTCACATGTCACCAAGTGTGCACATGATGAGTCACAGTGTGTGCATGTCACAAGTCACAGTGTATGCATGTCACAAGTCACAGTGTGTGCATGTCACAAGTCACAGTGTGCATGTGTGACACTGTGTGACATCACATGAATGCAAAATGGCTTGAAACATTGTTTTGCATCCACACAATGTCAATCACATGTCAAACACATGTCAAATGTAAACTTTATTTTAATTCCCTTCAAGGTTTGAACCTTCAATAAGAACTTTATTTAGTTTTCTCTTTAGTATGTATAAATACCCTAAGATGTACATACATAGATAGACCCAGTTTCAATCTCTTAGGATTTCCACTAAATATACATAAGTGTGATATTCCCAAGTCATTAGAACTTCCATTCTCCTACTCCTTATCTTGCCCTCTCTCTCTTGTTTCTTTTTGTGTTTTGGTAGCCTTGTTAGTGTTGCCCTAAGAGATATCCTCAAAAGACTGTATTTACTTTGTATCTTGACAACCAATTTGCTATTGCAGTTACCAGAGATCCTGAACATCCTGGTCAAATGAAGCATCATGACTTGAGAATATATTGGTTAAGGCAGGAGGATGATAGTGGGAAGGTTAAAGTTATTCATCTACCTACATCAGTGTGAAGAGTGGTGGAAGTTCTAACCGTTCTATATATGAAGAATATTGACTGTTTAGGTACAATACGATGATGTATTGACTATCCAGTTCAATACAGTTGAGAGAATTAGCTATCTTAAGTAGAATAGAAAGCTAAGACGAATAAAAGAGAATCAACTAAGAAGTACAATTCTAAGTGACTGCTCAAGTGTTTGAGGAAATAACGAGAGAGTCAAATAAACAGAGTAGCATGGATATAGTCCATGTGATTGAGATAACGGTTTGAGTTTTGACTAGTATAGTTCAAAACTCTCATTGCACTGATAGTTAAAGCCCATCTGTGACGGTCGAGACGATACCCTAATCACAACTTACAGGACACTAAGTGGGTGTCTAGGTAAGTCATGGGTACAGGGTAAAAAGTGTCTGAGTTCTAACTACCGGCACTAGAATACATAGGTCTGGCATGTATGCACCCAAAGATGGACCAGAACTTCCAGACCCAGAATGGCATCCTGGAGAAGGTGATGGTAAGTGTTGGGATCCTTGCAGTGTCAGAAAAATATCCATAGAAAGAGCCAGAAGAGGAGTATTCTGAAGGGGAAGATAGGGAAGTGGCAGAGGTTCAGGAAACTGGGGAGAAAATGGAAGATGGTAGGTATAGAGGAGAGAAATATCAGAGGAGTGGAAAATTTCTCAGTGAGTTTTTTAGAAGGTCAGGTACAGTAGTTCAGAAGAATTGGGCTTTCACAAAAGTGTAGTCTCCAATCTTGAAATTAGGTGGCATTCTGTGTTTATCCACAGAATGTTGATAAAGTTCCTGAACAGAAGAAATAGCTTTCTGAAGTTTTTGATGTAACTCATTGAGATTGGTGGCAGATTCTTGAGCATGAGTGGATGCAAGATCTTGTTCAGGGTGGATTGTGAGATTAGGGTTGTAGCCTTTGTTGGCAAAATGGGTGAAATGCTGGTGGTGGCATTCAGGGAGTTGTTGTATGTGAATTGTGAATTCTGCAAGCAGAAGAAGGAAATACCAATTGTCCTGTTGATAATTGTAATAAATGCAGATGTATTGTTCCATTGTCTGATTGATGCATTCCATTTGTCTGCCACCTTGTTATGACCATGTCATAACCGTGTCACAACCCAACAGTCCCCGAGGATACTACTGTCTATCAATGTTCCAAGTTATTGATCAAGTCATCGTTTTGGCAACTGTCGGAACACTGAAACTGACATATACCTTCATGGCAATCAAACCCCATTTATGCCCCTGTCAAAATATACTCGTACCATCTGGTTATGCTTTGATATGTCCCCTTTCATTATGATGATCTGTTTTACTCTATGTTTCACATATGCCCATATATAATTGCAGCCCGTGGACTATTCCCTTTTCTCATAATCCCACTCTTGGCTAAATCACAGCTTCTGATATTATCATAACCTACCAGTTCCTAGTCAAGTTTATTTGTCAATTGTGTTTCCACTCTTCCCTTAGTTAGTAGTTTCTAGACGCCAACAACTCATATATAAACCCACTGTAAATGTAGTTACTAGACAATCAGAATATGAACTTAGATACCCCTCTAATCTCCGACTCTATTATCTATTCACAACCACCACATTCCAACTCCATCTGATTTACGATTCAACCTACATTTACGACTTCAACCTGTAATCTCCAACTCTCAGTCTCCAACTCTCAGTCTCCAACTCTCAGTCTCCAACTCTCAGTCTCCAACTCTCAGTCTCCAACTCTCAGTCTCTGACTCTCTGACCCAACCCTTGACTTATCCTTCGGTTTCCGATCAGTAGTTTACCGAGAAGTTTACTCAACAGGACTAGTTTCCGCCCGCCCAAAATTTAAGGACACCCGACAGTAACTTGCAAGGGCACAGCACATAAGCTGAAGCCAAGTCCTTCCATTCAGTCCCTGTCAGTCTACTGACATCCATCAGTTTCTGTTCTTAACACACCTTCCAGGTGACTGTTACAATCCATTCTCTGGATATTTCAATCTTGTGATATACATAATTCCCAGACATTCTACACCACAACCTTTGTTCTGTATTTGGTAACTTGTCTGTTGATAAGTATTCATTCATTTACTTATTATGTTCCCAATTCAACATCCCTGTCTGAATCCATCTTATTGTGATCTTAGTTAATAGTACAATTACAGGACAACCTATATTAGTTCTGCAAACTTGTATGGACAACTCAGATCTGATATTGACTTAGTCAGCTTATTCCTCATCTCTTTCTGTACACTTGATATTTGGAACTCTTTGGAACTCCAGATATCCTCCATTCTTCCAGCATACATCAAGCCCTGGAAATAAGGGCATCTGAGCATTTGCAAAAGGGTGCAGCACATAAGCTGAGGCCAAGTCCTTACCCCTATCTGAAAGTATCTGAGATCCCTGGTTATTTTCCAATAGTTTCTGTAATAAGCCTTCTGACATGAGAACTTAACAGTGATATATGGAAGTGAAGTGTGACTTCATGTCAAGAGCTTTCCTGAGGGACTTGAAGAAGTGAGAGACAAACTCAGAACCTCAAAACCTCAATTGGAAGTAACATGTGAGGGAACACCATGTTTGGAAAATACATGGATGACAAATAATTCCACTAATTGCAAGGATGTGATTGTATCATGAGTGGGTATGAAAATTCCTTATTTCGAGAATCAGTCCACAATAATGATGATGAATGTATATGTTTGCCCATTTGATATACTGCAAGACTTCCAACCTGCTACTCCTGAACCCCCCACCCCCCCACCCCTGAAGCATTCGAGTCTGAGTCACCAGTTTCCCTATAAATGGTATTTTCTTCCCTCTTTATGTCTTCGATCCATTCATTGTTTCTCTGCGCATTCTGCACGAATACATCATCCTGACAGCCCACCTGCCAATAGGCCTCACGCTTGCGATCGCCTCGGAGAGAATCACAGTCTCGAACCCTAGAGCCGCGAACAGGGAATATATAGGTGCATCACTTGGATCACTTGGAACGAAGGACAGGTGCCCGCAGAAAGGATGTATTTGACGGCAGGATGCCCGATATGTCATTATATCAGCCCGTCCCGACAGAAGTACCCAGTTTCCTTTCCGTAAGTGGACGCAGTTAGCATGGCCATTTGCGGAACACGCACTCTTTCAGAAAGAAGAGCCCTCCAGGAGTCACAAGATCATTGCTCCGCAAACACATTTTTCCCTACGAGAATGGTTGGGGTACAATGCTATTTTCATAGCAGTTGGTAGGAATCCGTTTCATATGTTTTTACGCATGTAGGGCTAATAGCTATCTGGGTGTTGGGCCGAGTGGCCCGCGAGGATATGTATTAGCTCGAGCGAACGGACTGATCGTACCACCATCCAACGTGTATATCCCCAATAATCAACGTCGTAAGACTTGCTGCTGCATGGGCAGTACAACTCCGGATGTATGGTCACGGTGCTCTCATACTTTATTGTGACAAACTGAGAAATCTCATGTGCATGTCATAGATTTCAATTGATGAATACATGTTACATGTTACATTCTACTGTGCACATTTCTTGAATTAAAATGCGACAACTTCCTGCCAATCATATCTTGATATACGCTTTAAATCAATAAGCAAATATGAAGTTCAACCTTTGATTCCCTTCATCCTTTGTCGTAGAAAGATAATCGGACTTCTCCTAAAACAGGTATCAGTTCGTGAGATCCATCATAACTTGATCCACTGTTACCTCTTCGCTCATAGCACTCCACTTTTTTTCTCTTTGCGCATTCCGCCACATGTAATAAAACCTTGTACCAGGAAACAAAACAAAGATGTTCACCGCGCATATGATTATCAAGTTGCGATTGCCACGAACATCTGGATTTGTAATTTGTAAGTAATATTTGACTGTAAATGAAGAAGTTACAGACATCTGGGAGCGTCATCTTCTCTGTAGATATTGGCATAGACAATGACTGATGCCTGGCAAAACATACTGTACAGAGAGGCGTTTATAGTTCGGTTGGCGACACCGCCGGCGTTTCGGGAGGCCCATGCAGCCTCTGGATGATAGTGGAATGCTGGTCGTTGATAAGGGGGGTCAAAGAGACTTCAAAGACTTACGAATAGCGAATGTCTATTATACACGTCAGTGGAATGCATGTAACAGGGGAGAAATGGGCTCACGTGGGGGCAAGATAATAATACAGAAGCAACCGTCTGGGTTGAAAGGTCGACATAAGCATGTATAATTTAGGTATCAAAAAGACTCACGTAAAATATCCACGGATTTGGATGTGCAGGTAACATGTATAACGCTATAAGGCAAGGGAGCACCCAAACATCTTGCATCGCCGCTACCAATGCCCGACTGTCCAAGAGTTCGGAAAGAAGCGTGATCCCTATGAGAGGGAACAATCCGACAATAGTTGATGGAATCATAAGAAGATTGATGTTCAATGTGGAAAATCTATCGAAAAACAATCGCTTCATGACGATCATTAGAGAATAGAGGAATATCTACCCGAGGTTCTTCAAACTAAGGGTTAGATACTGGCCAGGCGGGCCAGAAGGTAATGAGAACATCAATCCAAGTATGTAGATAGGGTAGAGATCAAAATTAAGTGCCCCTTTCCAGAGATCCTTCAGATTGAGCCCCTGTCGATTATGCATATCGGACTTGTTTCAAAAGAATCAGTTGAGGAAAAAATAAGATGAGCAGAGAACTGACTTTATTGGGATCGTCCCGCAAAACTCTGTTCACCATCATCACTTCCTCTCGTTCTGTAAACCAACCTTTGGGTCTGAACCAGGCCTTACTCTGCGTGGGTGAGGGAGGCATCTGGAAGAAGGTGGCGACACCGATGGAAAAGGTAATAAACCCTCTGAAGAGTTGGACATCAGAATGAAAAGGTTGGAGCGTAGTTAGAAGAGCTACTCTATCAGGAAAAGCCAGCTAGAGACCAGGCATATCAGACGAAACCATTTATACACACGTTCCACGGAATGAGATTACGTACCGCCATCCCTCTTTCCCGTTTATCCCTCTCATCCGTAGAATTCCAAAGGCAAGGAATGATCCTATCACAGTGCAGACATTTCCCGACCCCGAGAGACATGCCAGTCGAAGAGGAAGTTCATTTCTTTTGTAGAAATCTGTCGCGTATACGTAGGTATTGGTCAAAATAAGTATTTTGAGAGACTCACAACTGAGATATAAAATGAGATCGGGAGTATATCCACCCTGGATAAGCCCGAGCAATGCACGACAAACTAAAAAGGTGGTCCGTCCGCTTAACCAAAACTGAGTGGAATTGACGATGGACCATAAGCACATTTGAATAGGAATCCAGCGATCCGGTCCAAGACGTTTAGAGACGAGCTGAGACGGCAACTCTGCACACAAGAAAGCCAGGCGAAATACAGTGTTTCCAAGATTAAAGTCGTTGGTGGAAAGATTCAAATCCTTCAGAATGCCATCGCTATTTGCGTTAGAAATGTTTCCCCGGTCAAGGTTCAGAGCAGAATATGAAATCGCAGCCCAGAGCATTATGCGCCAGTCTATCTTGCGTACGAGCGCCTTTTGATAAGTTAGTTGCAGATCGAAGGAAGGTATTCTAAAAGCTCACCCGCTCTTCACGGTATGTCCATCTGGCCGACGGGTCAAATCGATGTAGATTTTCGTACTTAGGGGACGGCTGGAAATGAGGAGCGAGTACAGGATCGTCATATACTGACTCCTGAAATAAATCCTATAAGTGGAACTATCCATGCATGTTGCAGGTTTGTATACCTCCGTAGCAATGGCGTCCAGATCCACCGGATTAAGCTCGTGCCTTCTAAATAACACATCGATAAATCTTGGCACCCCCTTCGTCAAAGGAGCAAGGTCTGTCTTCCCTCCGATCTCGATGCTCTTGACGAAGGACCTCTCCTTCTGTATGGACGCAGGCGTGGTCGTGGTCGGGGAGTCGCCACGGTCCTCTAGGACTGTTACTGAAGCTGGAGAAGGCATCTGTTTTGACCGTAGGGGTAATCACAGACCAGATGACAGAACGCAAAAGGAGGCAAACGCTGCGTATTATAGTGATCATTAGCTATATCGTATTTTAGGAGGGGAATTTTAATGGCAAAAAGATAGAAGCACCGTACCATCTTCTTTCCAAGTGGCGCTATAGTTGACAGCTAGAACGACGGGTAAGCCTGAACCGCAATGTGAAGTTGGCATCATCAGCAAATGAGAGTCACATGAAGTCAGGGTGCAATGGCTGGAGAAGACTGTAATTCGATGGCTTAAGTTTGCGAGATGGTGTGACATGTGTAAGGTTTGTTGCGCCACACCAATATTATCGTGCCTGTTAATACACCTTATTTTGAAAAGAAAACAACAATACCATACTATCCACATCAGACATTTATATCCAAAGGACAATCATGGTAATAACGTAGAAACTTTAGATAATATCATAATCCGCTCAGAGCTCATCCGAGTCTAGACACGTGTAATGTGTATGCAGTACTAGTAAAATATTTTTAAGCGATGAGAAGAAGTACCCGTAACCTGGGAGTTCCAGGAGCTTCTCGGAATGCGACTTCCTCTGGGAGCCGTCCCGATCAAATACCAAAAATGGCTTACCACTACAGTCTTCAGAAAAAGGAATACATGTAAGTCTTTCATTTCAATAGATCATGGCAATTATGAATTTGGAATCCTGGGCCTGAACCTTGAATTCGAACAAACATATCGCTGACTAAATCAATACCAAATATAACGAATGTTCGAAATTTGGAGGAAATTATATGTATTCTAAAGAATTCACCGGTATTTTTCCGGGCTGAACTATATATGCACCTTCCACACTCCGGGGTTCTTTGTAGCATAAACTTTTTTACGCATTTTCAAAAATTGGGCCATTTCAAGACGCTTTATACAACATATTCTGAGATTAAGAATTTGAGTCACAACGCTGTGAAAGCACGATATATTAATGTCCGACTAGCGATCGGTACTACGGCTATGGTCATACAATATACGGGAGTTATGTATATGTCCCCATTAGTTATCCATTAAGAATGGCTACAAATGCATACCGTGGATAAATTTGGCCATAGGAAAAAGAATTTATCAAAAGGGAACTCACCACTAAATTATTAATGTTTTCGGAAATCTCACTGTATGAGGGCAAAGCACATTAGAGTATATTTGCAACTACACCGAGTTTATATACCCTATATTATGTCTCGTATAATACATCTAAGACAATCATCTGCATCCAGATTTTCCACAACCTTCTATGGCTCACTAACTCCAACATATGTTGGAATGTGTACATCATGAGCAACAGATTCCCATACCAGTATCTGGTTGAGGACACACAAATGAATGATTTATTTTTTGTGCCACTATTCCATTTGTCCTCATTATTCCTAACACATATCTCTATTGTTCACAACATGTATATATGTATAAATTGTATGCCCATCCTAACTACACCTCACTCTGTTATACTCTACTGTTATACAAGACTGAGATATATATTTCGGGGTCTTGATTTTTAACAGGTTATGGGCCCCAGTTGTGCCACATAATACAAATGACAAAACACTATCCAATCATACTTTCAAGCCTCGAGACCCCATCATACTTATGTATACCCTAATGGAAACAATTCTCTGCACAGGTTGCATATCCATTTTTGAAATGTTCTTCGACCTAACATTCTCTTCAGGACTCATTGTTCTTACACATGGTGCTGATGACCCCATTATTTCTTGGTGAACCAGGGGAGTTTGTTGCATTTAAACCACCTCAGATGTTTGTACAAAATTGAAAATTCATGCTTGCCCCTCCAACCCGGATTTTATTGTGGTTTCCAACCAGTTTTGGCCAACAATTTCTCTGGACCATTCCCTCTTGTGCCTGATAAATCCAATTCTATGCAATCCCCATGTTGTGACACAACAAAATGGAACAGTTACCCTTTATCTTTCTTGAAAGTTCTCAACATTACCATGTCCTATGGACTTAGTGGACACTTCATGGTAGATGATCACTTTGGACCATTTGGGAATCTCAGTATTATTTTTGAATCCAGGATGTCAGCCTACAAATAGGGATCCTTTGCAAGCCTATGTACTGTATCATCTCTATACCACTGTTGCAACATTCATACACAATTTCAATGTTACAGCATTTCCTGCATCATCAAATTCAATTCATTGCACTTCTCCAGGCTCAAAGTGGGATTAGCACCAACCAATATTTCCAGTTGATATCTCTTGCAGCCTTTGAAATGACATGGGATATGGGAGCAAATGTGTATCTATTTTATTCAACATTTGCCCTGGTTTATGTCATGGATCAACTCCCATTACAACAACAAACCACACATCAACTCTAAACAGCCTTCAACAATAATTGACTGGAGCAATCACAGCCAGGACCACTTATGGCAGTATTCAATCTACAATTCCTCAACTATGTCGAGTATATAGCCATGTATGCTGGATGAGCAATATGGCAACTTCTTTGAAACTAGGATACATATATTTCATCCACAAGACCTTATGACCATTCTGTGGATCAATAACCCATACAGTGCTGTTTGATTCAATAAGTTTTGAGAACCTTTGTTTTACAACTTCCTTTTTAGCCTTTCCTCTACTTTTGCCACCACCAATCCATCCCTTAATGATCTCCTTGATAAGTTGACAGTTTCACAACTAATGGACCAATAATATCCTCTCTTGCACAAACTCAATTTATTCAATTACATGGCCTTTTAAGCTTACTGCAGGAAACAAAGAGTAGAGCAGTGAGGAGGGGTATTGAGAAGAGAACACTGTACAATGGAAGGAAGTCACCCTCTTTGTTCAGGTTCACAGCATAATTGTGTCTGCCCATCCTTCAGCACACTTGTTACATGTGCCATCATATGTGCCATCTTTCAATATCTTTTTCAACTTTTGACCTCTTCACTTTGGCAAGTAATCACATCCACTTCAATGTCTCATCTGTGCTCAACATTCTCAGCATTGTCACCTTATCTGTCCTGCTCATCAGTAATGCAATCACTTCTGCTATCAATTTCTGGCAGTGTCAATTTCAAATTCTGTCCACAACACTGCCACACATAAACATTTTATTATCACCCCTGAGTGAATTTTGGTGTGCCAACCTGCACTGTCATGTACTTACCTCTGAGCAAATATTTGTGCCATTTGGCACCACCATCATCTTACTGTCACCTCTGAGTGAAATTTTTGGCCATCATTTCTGTTGGCTATACTTTTTTTCAGATCACCTTTTCCAATGTATACTGCAACCACTCAAAGGGGAAATGGGCCAAACCACCCCTGAATGGTCATTTCAGGGACAAAAATTAACAACACATTTATGGTGTTAGGATCCTCACCCTTTCAGGCTCCCACAACTTGGTCTTACCTTGATCACCCTTCCAGGACCCCAACATCAGTGCCTTGGACTATGGAGCCACTGCCTCAGGACCCCAATACTTGGTTTATGTTGGGATCCCTGTCTTTCAGCCCCCACAACTTGTTCTTACCTGTGTAACCCTTCAGCACCTGCCCCAGGACATGGCACCACCTCCTCAGCACCCTGAAACCTGTTGTGTTGTAGTTTACCCCTTTAGGTGTTCCATTCCGTCTCCATTCCAATGCTCTCCCTTCATCTGTTCTACATGTAAATGTTAATTGCCACCTCATACCTTTTAGAATACTTTTGTTACATCACATTTAGTTCTAGTTTGTTCCTTGTTCCTTTCCATACTTCTTTTGACCCATCATGACCTCTCACTTCTCTAATCAGCCTTCCAATCATCCATTACACTTAGTATAAAGTCTTTCTCCTGTATGCTACAGTTCTTTAGTTTGAAATTCAACCTACTCTTGTTTAAGTGCTCCTTACTCTACAACTCTTAGTATTTTTGGCCCTCCAGTCAATTGAGCTAAGTGTCATCTTTAGTCTTTATCATACTATCCACTCTGTTTGAAATACCAGAGCACCCTAACAGTACATGCAAAGGTGCAATACATGTATGTTGAAGCCAAGCTCCACTTTGCCTTATAGAATCAGACCTCCAAAATCATCCCCCTTTGCCCCCCTTGCTTAGATCTTAACATATAGGGTGCAAAGCCAAATTTCTTTTTCCCAACATGCAACTATTTTGCTTTTGCAGGTGTATGCATAATTGAGAGACTATCTTTCAACATTATTCAGCTCAATATTTGATTAACCTTCAACTTGTCTTGGTTTGACATCATTGGTGATTTCATTCTTATATCATATCATCATCATAAAAATGATACATAAATAGCATAAAAAGGGCAAGAAAGGAGCAAAGGAAAGCAGTCAGAAAATCTCCACTAAAAATCTATATAATAGTTCTCTGTATTATTAATCAAGTCTCATAATTTTATTACATAATCATCATGACTATTTGACACACTATTCATGAGCCTTCACATCTTACTATTGCCTCACACTTTATCATCAGGATGAATCAATACTTTGTCAAATGAGGCATTCTGTACTCAGTATAGCAGAAGATCTTCGATTATTATTTGACTATTATTGAGAAAAATTCAATTTGTGTCAGTATTTTCTGACTACTACTGTTGATGAAGCTGTTAAGATCTAAACAAAAAGGGGAAAGGGGGGTGTGAGAGGTATGGTGAAATACACTCAGGAAATATATAGTCGGATGAGCTCTTACTATATTTCCTTTATTATTTCTGTTTTCTCTCTTTTATTATATATCTATAATTAGTTCGATGACCTATGTATGCGGTACATCGACTCTTGTGGGTGCACACACACCAGACTTATGTATTCTAGTGCCCGTAGTTTAGAACTCAGACACTTTTTACACCGCAACCACGACTTACCCAGACACCTGTTAGTGTCCTGTAAGTTGTGATTGGTGTATCGTCTTGACCGTCACAGACGGGCTTTAGCTATCTACTCAATCAGAGTTTCAAACTGTACCAGTCGAAACTCAATCCTTATCTCAACCCGCATGGACTACATCCACGCTACTCTATTATTCGACTCTCTAGTTACTCTACTTTGCACTCAAGCAGTTGTTCAGAATTGCACTTAACAGTCGATTCTACTTATTCGTTCTAGCTCTCTACCTTATTCTAGATAGCTACTTCTCTCTACTGTATTGAGCTAAGTAGTCAATATGCGTTCAGTCTGTATTAGACTTAGACAGTCAATACATCTTAGTGTCATACCTAAACGGTCGATATTCTTCATATATAGAACGGTTAGAACTTCCAACACTCTTCACAGGGGGGGGCTCTATGTTGGGGGGCTGATGATAGAGATCATACTAGTCAGGAGGTCCAACTCTATAACACTGGTGGAGCTTGGCTTCAATTTATGTATGTGTTGTGCCCTCATACAAATTGTTAAGGTGCTCTGGTATTTCAAACAGAGTAGATAGTGTTAAGTAGTAGACAAGATTTCGGAAGGGTAGAGTCTGTTTGCGAAGCTCAGTGAGTGAGTGAGTAAACTTCACTATATATTATAGTACCTGTTTGCGAAGCTACAAGATATTTTAATAAGTAATAGAATAATAATGAATGATTGCGCATATACCTCAGTGAGTGAGTGAGTAAACTTCACTGAGGTATATGGTGAAATATCGCGACTTTTTATCTACTTTCTAATTATTTTAGGAGAGTTATTAGGGGAGTAAATAGGGGAAAATTTTGATACTTGAAGTTTCTAGTCGATTGCATCATTAAGGAGAAATTTGCAATTAGGAGTTATTCCCCCTTTAACGGTACTTCAATATATGCGCATATATGCACATATACTCATCATTATAGGTTCGATTCCGATTTCAGTTTATGCGAAGACTTGATTACTAACAGATAGTACAATATGAACTAAAGACAACACTTAGCTCAGTCAACTGGAGGGCTGAAATGCTAAGAGTCATGGGTGTTAGGATCCCAGTCATTCAGCCCCCCACAACCTTGTTGTAACTTCCTGTTACGACCGTGTCGCAACCATGTCACAACCCGACAGTCCCCTGAGGTTATTGCCACCTATCGACATTTCAAGTTATTGATCAAGTCATCACATCAGAAACTGTTGGTCACCCAACACTGATGTATGCTTTCATGGCGATCAAACCCCATTTACGCCCCCATCAAATTATACTCATACTATCTAGTTATACTCTGATACATCCCTTTTTATTATGATGATCTGTTCTACACTATGTTTCACATATGCCCATATATACTTGTAACCTGTGGACTATTTCCTTTTCTCGTAATTCTGCTCTCAGTTAAATCACAGCCTCCGAACTTATTGTAACCTTCCAGTTCCTAGTCAAGTTTTATTTGTCAGTAATGTTTCTGCTCTTCCCTTAGTTAGTATTTTCTAGACACCAATAATTTGTATATGAATCCGCTGTAGTTGTAGATACTAGACAATCAGAATATCGACTCAGAACACCCACATACATCTCTATACATAAGCCTTACACTAAGTATCCCACTCCCCACCTGCATGCACTCGCCTTCTCTTCGGCCTCCGACCCCTCGGCCTGACACACGACTTATCCTTCAGTTCCAATCAGTAACTCACCATGAGGAACTCATTAGGACTAGTCTTCGCCTACCCGAAATTTAAGGACACCTGATGGTTACTTGCAAGGGTGCAGCACATAAGCTGAAGCCAAGTCCTTCCAATCAGTCCCTGTCAGCCTACTGACATTAGTCAGTTTTCAGTTCTTAACACTTCCCCACCCTCCACCATCCTGCCATCAGTACCCCTGACCACACTGTCACCAACCACACTGTCACCAACCACACTATCACCAACCACACTATCACCAACCACACTATCACCAACCACACTATCACCAACCACACTATCACCAACCACACTATCACCAACCACACTATCACCAACCACACTATCACCAACCACAGTGTTACTAACATTCACACTTGCTAGTCCTCCTCCCCAACCTCATGGTGGACTCCTTTGCAACATGCTCATCAGCTGTGGCTGTCTTTGATGTTTTCTCTGCATTATAATGTAGGTCAATATTCTATTTTGATGCCATCTCTTGTTCTGACTCTGTGCGATAGCCACATATTTTATACTGTGCAGTCACAGCAAGGTCCCAACTCAGAAGACTGATCAAGATATGTCAAGTGGCAATGAGGACCACAATATTGATCCTGAGCTCACCAGGCCCATTACAACCAATAATAATATGTCAGTGTCAAGGAATGCAGTTGTAAATGGCACAATTGAATCCTGATTCACACCTGACTCTGTGGGATGGTGAACAGGGAATTCTGATACTGTAGCATATGAAACTGTATTGCATAATTGGCCTCCTCTAGAGCAGCTGGCCTATCTTCTTGTATTGACAGGGCATCCCCACCACTTTGAACCAGAGGCCAATGAAGGGGACCCTTATCAGTGTTCTTCTACTCTCATCCCCATATGCAAAGTGTCACTGAAGTGGATCGTAGACAGAGGTGTAAGTGTCTTGAGATATAGGATGGGGGGCCAGAGATACCTAGAAAAGCAAAAGGAGAATTGAGCTAAGTGTTGTCTTTAGTCCTTATCATACTATCCACTCTGTTTGAAATCCCAGAGCACCCTAACAGTTCATGTGAGGGTGCAATACATACATTGAAGCCAAGCTCCACTTTGCCTTGTAGAGTTGGACCTCCCAACTAGTACAATTCACCTTTTTGGGACCCACTGAAAATCATCCCTTTTGCCCCCCTTTGCTAGATCTTAACATGAAATACTGAAACTTCAAGTGCAACCAGAAGGTTTTACAGAATTGCAAACAACCACAACCTGAGGGGGACTGCTTCGCTGGGGATACTTGAAAAAATAGCATAGAATGTTGAACTGACAAAGTGAATGGATTGCCAAATAGAACCTTGTTCCTGGTTGATGATTAACTTCAGGCCCCAAGGGTGGTTTGGCAATGGTTGACCTTTGGCCATCTCCAGAAACCAACAACAGTCACTTTACTGGCATGTAACCAATAGGACAATGCCAAGTCCCATGGATTTTAGTAGGGTCCTTGCAAAATAGACACACTGACAGATCCATAGCCATGGTGGCCTAGATACCAACTGAAGCAGGAGCAGGGACTGGGATAAATTTTGCAACCAGTGGTAGACAGTATGCAAGCAAGTGTATGCTGTAGCATAGTCTTGGTCATGGACATTAGTGCCCTAATGTGCTGTAAAAGGCCCTCCAAATCATCAGAGAGTGGGAGTGAAGTGTTGAATACAGCTTGGAAATCCATGTGCCCCCACAATAGTGGGTGTCTTTAAAATCAGTTAAGCATATAACCTAACTGTATAGTGAAACAGTAGAGGCACTATAGCTTAGTGGTTTAGAGTGATAGGGCTAGTGACCAAAAGGTACTGGTGCAAATCCAGCTGGTGTCAACCTTTTTTTCTTACATATATGAATTTGGAGGGAAGCTGTCCTAGTGACAACTTTGGCTTCACAAAGAGCTCCTTGGGAGTTAGATACAGACATGGATACGAGTGTCAAAGCCTTCAAGAGGACTTCTATTGAAGGCAGATATTCTGGAAATAAAATACAATGCTAGATGGGGCTATCTCATCAAAAGAAAATAATTTATTAGCAGCTCGCACTCGATAAGACAATATCACCGTATTTGGCTATTCACACCCGAACATCCGGTTGCTTTAGATAACATTAGCCGAGCAGATCTTCGTCCATATGATGTCACATGTCACACCATCTCACATCGAATTACAGTCTTCTCCAGCCGTTGCACCCTGACTTCATGTGACTCTCATTTGCTGATGATATCAACTTCACATTGCGGTTCAGGCTTACCCGTCGTTCTAGCTGTCAACTATAGCGCCACTTGGAAAGAAGATGGTACGGTGCTTCTATCTTTTTGCCATTAAATTCCCCTCCTAAAATACGATATAGCTAATGATCACTATAATACGAAGCGTTTGCCTCCATTTTCGTTCTGTCATCTGGTCTGTGATTACCCCTACCCCTACGGTCAAAACAGATGCCTTCACCTTCAGTAACAGTCCTAGAGGACCGTGACGACTCCCCGACCACGACCACGCCTGCGTCCATACAGAGGGGGAGGTCCTTCGTCAAGACCATCGAGATCGTAGGGAAGACAGACCTTGCTCCTTTGACGAAGGGGGTGCCAAGATTTATCGATGTGTTGTTTAGAAGGCACGAGCTTAATCCGGTGGATCTGGACGCCATTGCTACGGAGGTATACAAACCTGCAACATGCATGGATAGCTCCACTTATAGGATTTATTTCAGGAGTCAGTATATGACGATCCTGTACTCGCTCCTCATTTCCAGCCGTCCCCTAAGCACGAAAATCTACATCGATTTGATCCGTCGGCCAGATGGACATACCGTGAAGAACAGGTGTTCAATATTCAACATGTAACCGTTTAAGGTCAGAAATCCAATCTGCCCCATTATTCGAAGCTTTAGCTGCCTTCAACTATGAAAGGCTGTTGTCTAATGCAGCCTTGCATTGGCATCGGTCCAGACGTTGATAGGACCAAGCTGTATTCCTCAAGAACGGCGAGTACCACATACGATGATGACGGTAAGTAAAATGATCTGTCTGAAATAGTACTATGCGCGTCTGTGGTAATCGGCATGTCGTAAGCCACTAGGCTTACAGACTACATCATCTATTGAACACCTGGCTGCCATAGATAACTATAGCGGTGCAAACCTGGCTGACGTACCTCCATATATCCTCAATATTCAAAACCTAACCAGTTAGAGTCCGACATCCAATCTGTTCTAATATGCGAAACTTAAACTACAATAGATCACATCATTGTATATATATTTAGAAAGGTGCTTGAACATTGACTACGGTCCCCAAAATGTCGTGAGTAGTGGTGACTAAGTGAACAGCGCCATACTCAACAAATTTTGGAACCACAACGGACAGATGCACATAAGGGCGCGCAACCAGCTGTCGAGTCTGGCCATGTCGCGCTAGTGAACAATGCATCTGCTGATATTAACCCCACATGCACAGTGCTGCAATGGAAAGCAAATTTATATTGACATTGCGACAAAGGGAGGCCGATCCCGTTTGTTTCTGGGTATACTAATACAATTCTCACATTGGGGCCGGCCCATACTAAATCATGCAGCACTCGGATACTTCGCAAAATTCCTTATGTGGTTAATGGGCTAAGAAATACTCCTTCCATGACAAACATGGTATCAGAGCACTTGCGCGGGTTCAAGATATAAAGCACTAAGCCATGCCGTTCACTTCACTTTAACACCCTCGATACGGCATATAAGCGATGATTTTCTTGGAGTTATTCCTCCTAATTAGCATTACCATACCCATCTTTGCGATACCTAAATCCCCGATGCAGGTCCCATGCGGAGTTACCGGTGCATCTGTGCATCCTATACCGAAAGATTGCACGAGCCCATACTACAAAGCCCCATTAGATACACCCGTGCCATCCGTAGTGAGTATCTAAATTTGAATCACGAGTCTCTTATTGACATTTTCTGGATCTCTGGACAGCCTCCAAGTCTTCCTGGTGGATCAGGTGAAATAGCTTCGCTGCAAAATCAGCTGCAACAGCTACAGAAGAAATTGCTAGCTCTCGTGCTCGTTCAAGTGCCCGTTTTTTATATATCTGAATTGCAAATTTTGAAGGCCCAGATACTATGTGAGTTGACAACTTTAGAGAGCTTTACCAGCACTCTTATGAGCACTACCCCCCCAGGGCTGCTCTCTAAACACGCACCGCACAGGATGGGGTACAAGATGAGGGGAACAGGAGTAAAATCCTCCTGAGAGATTATAGGGAATCATATTGAACGGAAGTGGTCTCTCTGGAAACGCTTCCCGTCGATGAAATGCAACCGGCGACAATACGCCTCCACACATCCCACAGACCAGATTTATTCGCTCGATCGTAGACTGAATATTTGTACTCATGAACATTCTTCTTCAATTGGTGGTTAGGAAGTATCAATAGTGGACATGCTAATTGTGATGAGCGATTAGCGAACTCAAAACTGCATGCACGAGGTACAACACTCTGAAGTTTGCCCTATAATTATATTCAGCGCAATCAATCATAACAAAACAACCGGCCGTGTGAACCAGATATCATTTATACCATATGAGCAAACACAGAAAAGGCGGTATGCAGCATGTCAAGTCCCGATTGGTTTGGTCTGGTTGAAAAAATTGAAAGATGTTATCGATACAATTGTCTATAAACCTGCCATATGTGGGTGTATGTGTGAGAATAAGAGTGCTAGATACAAGATAATAACTCAGCATTTGCACGGTGAATGCCAAATAGCTGGTATTATTAATTTATCTAAATAAAAAGATAATAACTAAATAAAGTTCAAGAGCAAGTATCTCACCTCAGTACTAGTATTTGCACCGTAAATGCCAAATAGCTGTGCTGAGCTAACTAGGACGGCTTGTACACCGGGAAAAGCCTAATTATTAGGACGCTCAGTAGAGGCTTATATAAACTCCGCAAAACTTTTGGATCCATAAAGATCCATAACCGAATTAAAATCGGTTAAGGATCTAACATGGTTTAGAATTCAACGAACTTTTGGTCCTCAAAAGATCCCTTGCCAATTTCAACTCTTATAACGATTCAATGGATGATTGTTGGAGTTTATATAACATAGGGCTCTACTAAACGTCCTAAATTTTTTTGGAGAGGGTGGTTACCCCGGTGTGTAGTATTTCAGCTATCTAGTAACAAAAGAAAGTGTGGTTAGAAAAGTGACAATACATAGGACATGTTAGGGTGTTTCATACGCAAAGCAAACAAGAGAACAAAAAGGCCTTCTTTCGGCCTTCTGCGGCTTTGTGGCTGTACCTGAAGAAGACTAGTAGCGCCCAAATATTCTCACAGTAAGCACATTCTATGTTAATCGTGAGGGGTTGATAGTCACATGCAGGTGTATGCCCAATATAAGAGAAGTGTGGGAAACGAGTGCAAAAGAAATAGGGATAAAAAATATATAACAGAAAGGTCCCCAGCTGTATGCATATTGATGCGATATTTATATCCTCGTTGTGGTGCCAACGAGCTGAGATGGTCTGAGACTCTGAGGAGTGACGACCTGAACCAGACAAGAGCTGGCTGTCATTAGAAGGATCCAGTGAATTTGACTTTCTGACAAACTCTTCGAGGATCAAGATGTTAAAATACAATACAATACCAACGTCGGGGACTGGTATTGAACTTGTGAGCACTACGTACATCGTCTACATTGTCCATTGGCTATCCTCAGCTATATATTTAAGACAAGTTGATGGCTTACTAACTAATATGCCCTATGACTTAAGAGATGGCCGCCCTACTTCTCCTATGTTATTACAAATTATTTGGGCTTCCAAGAGGAATTGATTTGATCGCGTCGAGTATATTAACTAGCTACTACATAGTAGATACTGTTTGAGTGAGAGTCTTAAAAGGTTACGTAGCGATATAATGATGAGGTGAATAATCAGCTGAACGTCAAAAAAGGCCCTCGTAATACGTGTATGCAAACTAGTGATTTTTAAACCACCCAAGTGTCAACATATTAACCAATGACAATACAATACAATGCCGAATGCATGGCGTCACATGATGAAAAGTAGATTCCCAATGAAAATAAACACAATCAACAATCAATGTTCTTAAACGTGTGATCTCGGAGATACTCGCGGTCCATTGCTGAGTTCAATGGCTAGCTTGTGCACTAGCTCCGGGGGAAGCATTTCAAGTGTCTGTCGCCACTCACACAACCTCCGACGGACACTCAACTCATCCTCCAAATGCCTCTCCCCGATTTCGCCTTCGGGCCCGAAAACATACAATTTCTCCGGCGACCACGGATGCTCCCCGTGCGCGAAAGCAATCCACCGCTCCTGCATGGCTCGACAAACCCGAGTGGCATTATATGCAAAGTCGGAGCTGCCGAAATAGTCCGAGTCGAAGCCGTCCGAGTCGGAATCGCCCAGGTCTGATTCTGAACTGTCAAATGGATGCGCCTTACGGGCGGGAATGTGCGCTGGGGCGTTGTCGAACAGGTACAAAAGGTCGACGGCGTGGTGTGCTGTGTACGTGTAGGGACTCTCCTGGTCGAAGGTATAGCGATATACGTGCCCTTGGGTGCCTCGTGCTACTTTGTCGGCTGGCCAGGCAAAACACGCGTCGTTGATGAAATTCAGAGCTGCGTCCTGAGAATCCTCGTCTTCGCCGGTCAACGAGATATTGTACGCCCGTAGGAGTGCATCGGCTTTGTAAACACCGCGAATAACGGCACGAATACGCCGAACGAGTCCTACTGACGACCACAGAGACACACTATTCGTCCATAGGGCAGACTCGAATGCACAGTCGCCAATAATTAGGCCGTCGACGCCCTCGGGTACAGGACATTCACGCCAACCGTCTCTGAAAAATATACCATCATCTGTGGCGCTCATCGAGGCAGCGGTATGAGATATCAGAAGGTCCACTGGAACACGACGAAGCTCTTCAACACTTCTGATATTTAGACTTGACATCACCCGCGCGAGTGTAGATGTCTGTGATGATACGGTTGGCACACAGGCAGTGCTTACAACACCGCTTTGGATGATAGCTCGAGCGGCGATGGGCTTGTGATGGTTTACTCTCGACATCAACAATGAATGGATATTGACGGCTCCGGCGGCTTGACCGAATAGTGTGACATTGGAAGGGTCCCCTCCGAACGAGACAATGTGTTTGCGAACCCAGGTAATAGCATTTAATTGATCATACAACGCTGGGGTTTCGTCATTATGGCGTGTTGTATGATAAAGGCGGCATCTTACCATAGTTGCCAACGCCTTGCTCGCCTAAACGGCGATTTTCCATTTCCAAATCTTCAGAGGCGGCGAATCCCAACAGACCCAGTCGGTAGCTATGACAATGATCAGTAGATGTTCAAACACAAATACAATAATGCTTAGGCATACTTAATGGCCACAACAATGATGGGCTGGCTCAATTCAATAGATGCCCTCACTAATTTTCCGGCGTCGTACAGCAAAGAGCTACCAGTATCCTGAAGATTGTCACCACTTCACAACGGGGAGGATGGTAGGGGTATATATGAGCTTGTTTATGTGGCATACAAAGGAATAATAGCATACCCATGTATCCAAATCATCACAGGAAGCGGACCGTTTGCGACTTCGAGCCCCGGAGAGGTGATGGTGAGGTTGAGACATTCAAATTCGTCTTGTATTAAAGGCGACGGCTCCTCGCGAACTAACCCGAACGACGATTCGTCTGGCCTGAATCGTTTTATTTGTGGAGCTATGGGGCTGTAATCACGTCAACCTTCCGCCCTACAGTTTGGAAAAATTAGACACTCACCCGTGAGCTTTAGCGTCGGTGGTCCTTGTGTACGAGGTATGAAGCTGCGAGCGACGGAAACGACCAGGAATGCTGGCATATTTAATTCCACGATATTGGTGAATTTGGCACGCCGGACCCGATAGACTATGCTGAATGCCGACGAAAGTCGTCGAGAGCGATGGACAATGCACTGAGGGCGACATGGCTATGGTTGCTGTTGATCCAGAGGTGTAACAGAGTAATACCAATTACCCGAGTTCCTACGGACACGGAGGGGGGAAGAAAGCTGTTTCCTAAATGGCCTGCGACCTCCTCCATCGATCGCCTGTTTTTTCCAAACAGGAAAATTGACGAGGTAAAAAGGGATTAGGCTGCGAAGGTTCGTGGGAAAGTGCCCTGTGGCCGAACGATGGGGCCGGCTTGAACAGGGTTCGGGGCACCTACTGACCCCACAGACCCATCCCTTAAACTAGTAGCTAAGTTAGATATATCGAAGTCTCTTTAATCAGGCAATTATAACGGCCGTCACAAGCGTCGATTCTCGGGTAACTACCGAGACTAGCCGACATGCCTTTTCAGGTTAAATAAGGGAAACATGAAAGTTCGCTGGAAGTTACCAACCACAGGCTCAAGTTCGAAAGGAAAAGTTTCATTTGGCGCAGTAAATGAAATATCACGCGTCCGGAAACGCAAGATTGATATCTATCACGGTGACACCTCGACATTCGTCGGTTGCTGGGGTCTGGATCAGCCGAGACGAAGCCGTACCGAAAAGGGGGCGGTGAAACTTTCGTGGTACGGCGTTCCCCGAGATGCATCATTTTTCCTTCCTCAACAAAGTTCTGTCCATTTTTATACGCTTACCCACGTTGGCACCTACCTTCCTCACACTGCTGCCAAGTCCGTTAGACCAGCTTCCCAGAAAAGGATCCCATCAGCCTTACGGAGGCTGAAGTGCGCACTATTCCGCACGGCGAGCCGCCGAATTTCATTCATTTTGACTGTAGTCATTCTTATTACGAGGTCTGACTATGATTATCATTTAACCTCAAGCGTCCGCGTTTCGTCATTATGTTCGTCACCAGCAGGGTGACAACCAAGACAATCTGAATCACCTGTCAACACATGTTTATAGATAGACTAATTACACTCACATTGAATTATACTGGCGATGTATTTCGTTGCGTTGAGTTGCGCGGAGAACTCCTCATTAGGTAAAAAGCTTGCAGAAAGCGACACTTCGTCGAGTAGGTTATATGACTTGCAGCGGAGGAAAGATCCGGTACTCTCCCTGATGATCCGGGAGTTGGCTTGGATACTTTCAGGATGACTATTGTATTCCCGTCACTATTGACATACATGTTCCGAATTCAAATACTTAACGCTGGTAACTGTTCTAGCAGACATGGGTCAGGTGGTGAGGTACCCAATTTCCTACACATCACGAGATCGAATGACACGTAATCAACCCCAAAAGGTTAGAGGCCTAATTCATCCCATTCGGAAATAAATTGTAATAATCCGGCAGAAGAGTGTTCGAAAAACATGTCAAATAGGTATACCACCACAGCAAAACACAATAACGGGGGGAAAAAAAGGACATGTTATTTCGCTGTACTCATCCTGCTGAAGCCATATCACCCTTCTTGGGACCGGGGTACGGGTGCCTCGCACCATTCACCGGGGGAGTCGTGGAAGGGCCTCCCGACTTACCAGGACTAGACAGGTGCTCTGCAAGCTCTGCCATGTCGTGCGCTGGTGGTCCATCCACCACTTCCTTGATAAGAGAGATGGTGTGGTCAATGCTACGTCTCCTTGTGCTCGGACTTGTCTTTGTAGTCCCGAGACTCTGTTGACGGGCGTGGCCTCGTCGGAATACGGCACCGGGCGTGGCGGTCGGCGACGCGAGCGGAGAGCTGAACGCCTGCGACGAGGGTGATGCCGGGAGAGACCCAGACGCGATGGCTTCTTCGAGACCGCTGAGGACGGGGGAGTCGGTGCCAGACGATGGGGTCTGGGAATTGGATAGGAAAGGCTTGGCTTCTTCGGATGTGGGGTCAACGAGGTCTGGTGGCAGGCGTTCGTTTTCGATGTCTGACTTCCGTCTGTGTAGGAGTAAGTATAGCGGTAGGCGAGGCATGGCAGATACTCACGCATCATCGAAGTTGGTAATGGCGTCTTTGATGCCATCTGCTCCAAACGCTAAAGTACCATATGGAAGCTTAGCCGAGCCAGACACATTCTTGAGCTCTGAGACTCTCTCGGATTCTTCACTGTAGATAACGCAGGGAACTTTAACCACATATTCTGACTCATAAAATTCACCAGAAACATACCGTAGCAGCGCGAACACGCGTGACACCCTCCCAACAGCCAAAATCTTGTTCTTGATGACATTCCTTCGTTCAGCTGTGAGATCCTCATCAACAGGCTCGATTGCCGCTTTGGTCCCTGATGGGACGGGTGAAGAAATAATAGCGGATTCTTCCTCATCTGAACTTTCTTCGAGCTCTTCCTTCGTACAGCAATTAAGAACAGCAACCAACATATCCGTAACTTCATTTTTCATCCTATCAGAGGAATGTAGCTGTCTGAGAAGTGACACTCACTCTTCTCCCCCACGAAAGGTAAACTCCAAGTGAAGACATCCATGAAGTTAGGAAGCCAGTATGGATGCGGGGTGCAATTGAATTGTCGGATATTCATCACGTTAGACTCGTATTTGAGAACCGCCGCCTTGTTGTTATAGACATCGAGATAGTTAGGCGCAGAGAAGATGGTCATAACGGAGGGGAAGCCAGTGGCTTTGGTTTTTCGGTACATGCGATAGCTTCGACTATTTTTTAGTATATATTAGAGACAAAGTTTGCTCGACATACCCAGCATCCTGGGCCTCGTGTGCCCTGATTATAGAAAGTAAGTTATTTCTTTCTAAGAAAGTGCAAGCCGCTTGATAACTAGAAAAAGAAATCAGCATTAACCAAGTGATATAACCATTTCGGAGGCGACACGCACGTGAAGAAGTAAGAGCATCCCCGCACAGTATTATGCACAAAGCCATCCGGAGTCTTTTCCTGACCAAAGTCTTCAATAGGATCCGCCCATAAAATATCACACATTAATCCATGTGTAGGCGGCTCCCGAAACCGATCGATCTACCAGACGCAAAATTAGCACGAACAGGCGGGCTGCTCTATGACTTGACCACAGTCCTCACCACACGAAGATCATCGATCGTTTGAAACTCTGGCGACAGGCCACCGTGTATGCAAAGAAACTGTTTATTCATAATCGCCGCCAACGGTAGGGTGCAGAATGATTCCATGCATGCATTGTAAATGGTTTCGGAATATTTATGTTTGCACTCGAGTTTGAATGTGAAGTAATCAGTTAAATGTCGGCATTCATGATTTCCTCGTAAGAGGAACAACGTGTCTGGATACCATATTTTAAGTGCCCATAGGTAAAGCACGCACTAGATGGCTCGATCAGTAACGTCTAGTTGATGATTAGTAAATGTGCTCGCCTCTATGCTGAAATATCCTCGATCAACATAATCTCCTAAGAAAAGATATCGCGTGTCTGCCGGGCTACCGCCAACCTCGAAAAGTTTCATCAAGTCATACTGTCATGAACGTCGGTAGAGGTTCACTGGCTGATAGAAGAATAAAACCACTGACGTATTGTCCGTGAATATCACCGCACACTATATAAATCAATATGGTCAAACGCATAACGAACGTCGAAATAGTGCCCTATATACCTGTTATGGGAGCATCGACATCCAACACATTCGGCTCAGTTCTTAAAAGGTTGGTGGCCATCTGGATGATGTATAATGCTTGTGATTCTGTCAACCGTCCTTCGCGGTAGAAGTGGTTCTTCAAAAATCCAACATCGGGCTTCGTAGGGTCTTCCGCAGAATAAAATTGAGTATCTGTTGGCGGCTGCATTGCCGGAGCTTGCACCTGGACATATGGCGAGAAGAAAGGACTAAACGTTAACGGGACACACGGAATGGAACGTGCAGCTGCCACATACATCCTTCACAATCCTTTCCTGTGTAGACACTGTGCCATGGATAAATATTAAACCCTTACGACTCGTGGGTAGAGATGTGCACACCGATATTCCCATCGTCAAGATAGTGTTGGGTAAAATCAAGCTGTGGAATAGGGGGTCTGTCTTGAATCTGGGATAGAGCCCTTTCTAGCTGGGATGCCATCGTGAAAAGGGAATTGGAAAAGATATATGAAGTGTGGAGGGCGTCGGGAAGGGTAAGTGGTTGTCACGGCTGTCACAGCCTCCGATCATCTCCTGGTTGACATCAAGTCAGTCGTGTGTCTGCTCGTCCACCAGTTAAAAATCCATGTTATATCCAGCTAAATTCTCAGTCTCTTATGTGTATTTCTCGTACTTGTTATAATATCTTCTTGGCCATTGCCACCAAGACTAATATGGTAACACCAAATACTAGATCCGGACCCTTCATACGTCAAAGCGCAACTCAGCCGCTTCCAAGCGTAAATAGGCCTAGGGACTGGTTTCACCGTTGTCGAGGCCCTCGTGCCATGGCCGATCATCTCATTTGGGATCATGGTTATGTACGTTGCACTAGAGAATAAATGATGTCTGTAAGGTTCAGCCCGGGCTGCCATTATAACACTAGTACTTCGATTTACTTCCAGTCGTAAGTCCCTTGAGCTTCAAATATTAGATTCTCAATTGTTATCAATCGAGGCTTACTCGAACCGTTATTTGAACAGATAAAAGTGGTGACTATCAACGTCTATTCACCACTGCACCTAATGGCACTGTGTTGGGTGATGCAGGACGTCACGCGTGACTGTTGACACTTCTCTCGGCTGACCTGTCGGAAGTTCCATCCGACCCCGCCTTGCCACACGAAATTGTATCATTGTTACATGATATAACAATAAACATGCTGTTGATAAGCGGATTCTCATCCCACTTGGTCACAGCGCCGTCTCATACTCAGCCGCCATTGCCCTTATCGAAGCTTCAGTGTCTATCATTTTGATCAGATATAGACTATATGAGAAGAGGGTCACATATAGATATAAGCTTTTTATACACTTTTACCTCGAAGCCTCGTGGGAATGAACGAAAAATTGGATTAACTCGAAAGACGTTGTGCAAGATATGGATGGGAAAGCGGATCCGGAGTATGGGGTCGTGCGATTTACTATGACACGGTGCGGTGGCGACCCCAGCTTGACAAGTGTGCGAGTGAATTTTGCCGTTCCTAGACGACAGCTGTTGACAGACACGTGCATTTCCGCGTTGTGGACGTGTTCTCAACTACACTATTAGCAAGATGAACTAAGCATGAAGGAAACTTGACAATTCCGTCAAGCATCGAGAGGCAAGTGTAGATTTAATTGCTAAACGTTCTGTATGGCGTCTGGGCAAAGGTTAATCTTTTTGATAATTATTATTGTAAGTTCTTCAATATTATTGTTATCCATTCTGGTTGCAGGAGGAGGACGCGACGAGTGACTTATCTAGATTGTCCTGAGTCAACCCGAAAAACATTCAAATCCCGCTCTCTAGCCAAAATTTTTTAGAGCGCCAAATGAATCGTCTGTTCCGTTCATACGTTCCTCGTCAGCTCGCATTCCCTCTAAGACGCACCATGTCTTCCACTCCTGATTTTGTATGTTTTTAATTGGATTTGAAATGGCTCTGGCTGACAAAAAATTCACCCAGAATAAAGTGTTATATGCGCCTCTTGCCGAAATCGACCCTGAGGTGAAAAATATCATTGACAAGGAGACATGGCGGCAGTACACCGGGCTTGAATTGATTGCTTCTGAGGTATGTGCATGTTAAGCGGGTTTTGTGCTGCATTATTCAAGTACTGGTTTGCAGAATTTGACCAGCGTTGCGACCATGGAGGCCAACGGCTCCATCTTGACCAACAAGTACTCAGAAGGTCTTCCATCTGCGCGTTACTATGGTGGCAATGAGTATATCGATGAGTTGGAAGTTCTCTGCCGAAAGCGCGCGCTTGAGGCATTCAAGCTTGACCCTTCGAAGTGGGGTGTCAACGTTCAGCCGTATTCTGGAAGTGTGAGTAGCGTGTTTTCTAACAGTGTCGTATCGGGGGTGTCTAACTTTCACGCAGACAGCCAAGTATGATTTATTCCGGCGCAATTTTGCACAAGACTCATTCTTTTTGTTAGCTTCGCTGCCCTGACAGCCCTAATTAGCCCTCAGGACCGTCTTATGGGTCTCGGACTCCCTGATGGAGGCCATTTGACGCACGGGTACTACGTACGTGAATTGCATCCCTATATCAGCCACCTCCACTCACAAACTTTCTTCAGACTGCAAAGAAGAAGATGACCGCCTCGTCGATATACTTCCAGTCCCTCCCATACGGCCTTGACCCCAAAACTCAGCTCATCGACTACAACCACTTGGCCACACAAGCTCGGTTGTTCAAGCCCCGGCTGTTGATCTGCGGTGCCTCGGCTTATCCCCGTGATTGGGACTACAAGGCTCTCCGCAAGATCGCCGATGAGCATGGCGCGTATCTTATGGCGGACATCGCGCATACAAGTGGCTTGATCGCTGCCGGAGAATTGGACAGTCCGTTTGTACATTGTGATGTGGTTACGACGACTACGTATGTGATGGCGTTTGAAAATACAGGATTACTTGACTAATTTGTTGATGTCTTTTTTCAGTCACAAGACTCTGCGTGGTCCTCGTGCGGGGTTGGTCTTCTTCAAGAAGGAGGGCGAACAGGCGAAGGATTTGGAAAAGCGTGTTAACGATGCGGTGTTCCCAGCTTGCCAGGGTGGTCCTCACAACAATGTATGTAATATACGTATATCCGATGATGTTTTATTCATGACTCTATCCAGACCATTGCTGGTGTCGCAACTGCTCTGAAGCAGGCCGCCGACCTGTCATTCAAGGCATATGCTAAACAAGTTATCTCTAATGCACGCGCATTGGCGGAGGAACTTGTTGGGCACGGGTATAAACTCCAGACTGGTGGCACGGATAACCACCTTGTCTTGTGGGATCTGCGTCCTGTTGGACTCACTGGTAGCAAGGTGGAAAAGATTTGTGATCTCCTTGGAATCACAATCAATAGTGAGTTTGGGGTCTTGTGTGTGGTTAATTAATGCCGCTTATTATTTTTCGTAGAGAATGCCGTCTCTGGTGATGGTGAGTTTTCCACGCCCAAATAATGTTTTAGTGCGCATTGTTTCTTATCCACATGCTCTCCAGCATCCGCACAAGTACCTGGTGGGATCCGTCTCGGTACCTCGGCACTCACCTCCCGCAACTTCACCGAAGAGGACCTCAAGAAAGTCGGGAATTTTTTGCATCGCGCCGTCCAGCTATCGCTCGTCCTCCAAAAGGAAGCCGGCTCAAAGATGTTGAAGGACTTTGTGCGCGTGGCGACCCAGGGCGAGGGTGAAGGCGCTAAAGCCGTGAGGCAGCTGCGCAAGGAGGTGAGGGAGTTTGCGAAACAGTGGCCGCTGCCTGGTGCGGATATTACGACTATTCAGAGACCAGCGGGCATTGAAGAGGATGATTGAGAGTCGCAAGACTTGAATGTGGCGAAAGATCCCCCTTTCCCTCTTCTCCCCTCCCCCCATTTCTGATTATATTTCTCTTTTATTGCAATTATGTTTGCCGACATTCAACACGGTCGGTCCCACCCTGTATCGAATAACTACACGCATTAGGTCTCAACTCCTTACGAATCTATCTGACATTTAGACATTATGCATTTGGTTGATTGGGTGGATGTCACGGCATGTCACAGTTCCGTAAGATGACCTGTTGAAGACTTCATCTCATCGAGAAGCCAAAATCAGTATAGATGGCACTCTACCGGATACTGACAGTAATGTCTCCAAGCTGTTTGCTTTATGCATTCATCAAATATTATTTAATTATAAGGAGTTACATTTACCTGCTGGGAGTATCACTATTAATAATTGTAGGTCAACCGTTAGGATTTTTAGCAAGGTATCTGGGAGACCTATTTCCATTTAAGATGCACCACATGTCCATATTTAAACTACATCTGGTGTCAGTAACTTAAACTGTAGACTGAGTCGTATCTTAGATGTTCATCTTTAATTATCGTGATGGAAGGGTCTAAACTAAAATAATATTGAATAATTCTGATAGTTTGTCCATCTTCCCAACTCTCTCTCATGAAAGGTCTCAGGGTGCTATTCAATGGCCGGAACCCCTTGTTCTCTGTAATAGGAAGTGGGACAAGTGGTGCACGGTGTTATTGACGTTCACCGTCGGAGCTTTAATTCACCCTCCTCTTCACCGCCACTTGCTCTCGTTTGTTTCCGCTCAACAGCCATGGACGTAGACGAGTTCACTCTTGATTGGGGAGGAAATGACGACGACGAGATTATTCATGTACAGATACAACAGCAACCCCCAAGGCCAAAACCCTTTGGTACCACAGACGAGGCGACACTGTCTGGCGCAGAGTCGCTCCTCGCTTTGGCAGCCGGTGCAGCTTCAGGAGAAGGTCAAGATGATGACGGCTCAGATGTTGTCTCTTTAGGAGGCGGGGAAGATGATTTGCAAGAGTTATACGCATATCAAAACCGCACACACTTGGGTGGCGGGGCTAGAGACGATCCGAAACAGACTTCAAATGTTTCAAGGCCTGCAGAAGGCACTAACCGCGAAACTAACTGCGAGACTAACCACAACGAACAAAAATTTCAGAAATCTCCCAGAGCAGCTTCTCCTCGTTCCCGGCTTGATTCTCAGAATCCCAATAAATCAGCCCCTGATGAACTCATTTCAGATGGCAAGCTCCTTTCCAGGCCCAATTCTCAGGCCAAAGCTCGCACCAGTTCGACTATCGAGCCCCGGTCGCCATCTATTGTTAAAATTATCCCTCCTACAGGATCCCTTGCTTTACCTCCCAAGCCTGTGGCAGCACCTCCAACCCCGTATGTCCGTCCATCTCATCCCTCGATCATGTCCGCTAGCAGTATGGCGGCACCTCCTAGGGATCGTGAACGCGAATTTCATGACAGCGCGAAAAAGTCTCGTAGTCATGCATCCCCGGAGAACGATGTACTACCCCCTTTAGCGCCTAATTGGGAAATTAGAGTGGCTCGAGACGGGACTCAAGAACGTTATTTCTATAATACTAAAACAAAGCAGAGTACTTGGAGCCGCAGCGCCGCCAGTCTTCAAGCTCCTACTGGTTCTGCTAGCCCCCACGACAATGGCAAGGAAATCGCCCAGTCATCGGGCAAAAGGTCGCCTCTGCCCCATCCTGCGACGACGAATGACTCTGCTATTGGCCGGCAGACACGTAGCCGACCATCGCGCTTTGATACTGTTAAATCGGAAGCTAATGGGTCTTCCAGTACTCTTCTGAGCGTCAAAGATCGTCATTATTCCCCTCCTCGCGAGAATGGCAATGTTCGTCAGCCACGACCAGTTCAAGAAGAACCAGAACCACATCGTATGCGACGCGATCTCTCGCCGGCCAATTTACCTCCTTATCCTGTTTCTCACCGTGCGAATGACAGAGATGTTGATGTTACAGGTTTTGACAGGCCTCGTGGATCCGAACAAAACAACAGATCCCCGTTCAATGATGGTCCTCCGGGACGTAATGGTGAGAGGCGTGTTGATCGTTCACGGTCTCGTTCTCCGGGGAGAGGGAGATGGTCTAATGATACTGCTGCTTCTAACGCATGGGGACGTGATGCTCCGAGGTTACAGACAAATGAACATCGCCCAGAAGCTCCAAGGCCGCCGCCGCCGCAGTATGCTACAAGTCAAGTTCCGTCGCAATTCCGTGGTGCGCCGCAAGCGGCCAGGTCAAGTTCTGTGGGACGTGAAGAACGTTCGCGGTATCCGCCACCGAATCTTGATCAATCATCTTTCCGTACGTTGTCCCCTCCCACCCCGTCTTTCCACACGACATCTTCCTATCTCGAGGTGACTTCTTGTGCTGGTGGTCGAAAGACACGGTCAAGTTCGTCCCTCGAAGATTTCATTCTTCCATATCTCGACCTTCTCTCATCCTCGAAACAACCCAAGGACGCTCATCATGGATTTTTTTCTTTTTCTTTCTTTATCCACATACCTTTTATTCATTTGATCCCGTTTCAATCGCCATCACCTTTTTATTCATTTTCTCTATCTTTTTCTTTATTTTATAGGAGACAGACGCAGATCGCCACCGCCGCCGCTACCACTGCCACCTGCCGAACGACCTTTGAAGCGCGGCCGCTCAAGATCACCTGAACCGCGCCCATCCTTCAGAACATCACCATCTCAGGCGCCACCTGTCAATGGTCGTTGGGGCGATGCCGATTCCAATCAAACTGGACGTGACAGGAGCAACACCATTGGAGGGTACACTCGCGATCGACCACCTCATCTTTCAGACTCTTCGCCGCCATTTGCACCGCCTCCCGATGGATTTAAGACGGGCTATCGTGACGAGGGTTCTAGAGGTATGGATTTTGACAGGGAAAATGGCGCCAAGCGTCAGAAAACGTTCGATAGCCCTGATTCGGCTCCTGCTCGTCGTTTATCATGTGTAGAAGATGCTCGTGATTCTACGAACGAGGATGTTCCTCGTGCGTGAGACTTGCGTAGATGGCGCGGATGTCTCATTGAAGTTCTCTTTTTTTAGGTCTAAACCGTGCAAAGCGTGATCCTTTACCTCCCCAATCGGAGCGCTATAAGGAGATGGCAAGTACTACTTCTGCTCCGCCATTGCCTGCTCCGCCAGCCCCCCCTCGTCAAGTTGTAAATGGTACAGGACCTCCAGTTGCACCTTCAGCTCCAAGGCAAGAGTTGCTCAGCAAAGGTCCTAATCTTGCCGACTTCGTGCAGGGAGCTCGATTGCCACCACCACCACCACCTCAACTTTTCCCTCCTCCCCCTAGGAGAGACTTCGAGGATACTCGTGTTGCAATGCGTCCCGATCTTCGACCGCCTCCACCTGAGAGGAGTGAAAGATCAAGTGAGAGCCTCTTCGAGGAACGACGGCGTGGAAAGCAGTGGGATAGAGAGGCAGATCGGGACCGGGAACCAGAACGAGCACGGGATCGACCTTTCCATACTGATCTGCCCATAGGACCGCGTGCTATGGACTCCGAGTCTGAACCTTCGACCTTCAATCGTCGTGGACGCTCGCCTCCTCGTGAACAACGATCACTGGGACCAGGTCCGCGCAGTCACCAGCTTCGAGGAGGAGATGATTTAAAACGCTCTTTCAACAATCTGGAGCGTGGGTTTAAAGAACAGGATCGTTCCGCTGGACCACGAGGCGGGGATGTAAGGCACACACTGTTACATTATCCCTCGCTGTGTTGGCTCAGTTTTTACTCCGTTAGAATCACTTTACACCTCAAGAACATCCGCCTTCTAGGCCACGATACAATAACCAACAGCAACAACAAGGCAGGCCCCCGTTCAACCCGCCACCAGCTGGCAGTAATGTTGCACCGGCCCCGCGTCCCAGACAGTCGTATCCTCCGGAGAAAGAATCCTGGCCACCCGTTGATTCGCCCAGAGATGCTCCAAGAGAATTCCTTGGCGCCGATGAACGCGAGGTAAGGCTAATTTAGCACTGTCAAAATATTTGAAATTTGGAGTTATTAATTTCACGTGATATTTATATAGTTTCGAAAGAATGAGGGTGTTGGCCCGTCTGAGGAATCACAACAATATCGTAAATTCGGCAATCAGCGTCGTGGGGCGTCATTCAATGCTACCCCGGCAGAACCTAACACTGTATTTGAATTTTATTGGGAACCCTTTTTCTCGATGCTGAGCTAATATTTAATGTTAAGGGGTTCTCGTTACCATCGCCTCCTCCAAGAGCTCCTGTCTCTCCCCAAAATCATGTTAGGCCTCTACCTGACAGTACCCGGCGAAACTCACTCCAGAGAAATCAAACCTTGCATCCGACGTCATCTTCGACTGATGTATGATCTTTTTATATATTTATAAGTAGATATTGAGCTATACTGATATGCTATGCACTTTCAGGAACGTCAGTTCCGCCATGACGAAAACGAGGCACTTCCTCCCTGGACGTCAAATGAATCTGCGCAAAACCGTTCCCCACGTGAATCTCGTCGAGCTTTCAGCGGAAGTGGAAATCAGAATGCGAAATCCGACGGAAGCGGTTCAAATGCACAACCGCCGCCCGCGTCACATCCTCGCGATAGACATGATGGTTTCAAAAGTCGATTCTCACGTTCTCCCAGAATTTCGGACTCGAGGCCTGGTCCCTCCGAGTCTAGGGGGGAGGAATCTTTCCAGCATTCGAAAGCTGATAACGCCGAAGCGGTCCGAAACCCCCATAATGGTCAGACGCCGCCTTTCGCTCACAACTCCTTCCCTCCGAGCGACACCGCCTCCAATTTGCACCCCGATCGAGCACGTAGCTTCTACAAAATGCCACGACAGGCATCTCCGCCCCCTTCTGGTCGTGGGGGCGTTCGTATTCGTCGACCTAATAAATTTTCGGATAAGGCACCGCAGTTGTACGCAAGCGCACCTGGCGGTGGAGAGCCTCTCAATTCCCCTCGTCCTGCTGGGCAGAATTCTCTTTTACATCGATTGTCTGGTCCGGATCAGCCGCCTAGGTCACAAGCTACAACCACGCCGCCTTTGCATCAACGTGTAGGCCCTCCACCTCCACAGTGGAATAGGCCTCTTGTGGCTCTACGTGACAGACTTGACGATGGCCCTATGAGATCTGATGATAATTTTGGACATTCAGGTATTATTTCTCTTTTACTGGGTAAAGAGGTATAATAATATGGTTTTTGCTTTCTTTTTTACGATTGATAGGGTCTGGAAATGGGTATGCGAGAGAAAGCCGAGGTGGAAAATTCCGTCGAGGAAGAGGACAGTAATTTTGGATGGTATTTTGACTCCAGACTCGTTTTGTAAGATTTTCAGTAATACCCCTCTCGTCGTAGCTGTGAAGATAATGCTTTCTTTGTTGTTCCCTATCTGTAACTATCCTGGCGTATTTTTTGGACTGGGAAGTTGGAATTACATTTTTTTTTGTTGTGAACGCTATTTTTGACACTTTTTCCGAGCTTGTAAGCACTACTCTTTTACCGCCACATGGATTTGATGACTGCTTTGAACTTTTCGTCGGCAGCTTTCAATATATCAAAGCTCAAAGATTCAGGGGGCAATGTTGGTCATAATGCATAATGTCTTAAAAGGCGGCGGGAATGAATACCCTTTTTGTTTTCTGCTAGGTTCGGGTAACCAAAGTACCGCTCATCTCAAAGAGGCTTAGGGATAGGGAAACGTTGTCAGCATACTGGATCGAATAACTCTACACAACTGTTCGTCTACCCATAACCGCATCAGAAAAATGGGAAGATCAGTAGATATATATTGTCTAGAGCCATCTCTAGACTCGGCTAGATACACTACTTTCTCGAGAACCCTATTCACTGGCAGATATAAAAGCCTACTATAGCTTTAGTGAGTCCAGGGAATCTAGGCTATGATCCGCTTCATTTCTCTTTTCTGAGTGAAATGCACACTAAGATGAGGTTTTTTATTTAAAGGCGTGGACATTCCAAGTTTGCACAGACCTTTCGCGTTGTCTGGCTAGATCAATATTTTCGAAGCGCTACAGCCGCTGTATATGAATAGATGCGCTGGCGTTTTTCTTGAGCGACGTTTGTTTGTTTGTCTGTTGCAGCCTTCCATATCCTACCACATCTTCTACGTTGATCAAGGCGATCTTGCAAATTATTGCACCCACAACTTCTATGCAATCAAATTGATTGATGGTACCAAACACACCTATCCTGCATGTAACTCAAGTTACAACGTTAGTTGGAGATTTGATTTTAATTACAGGGATTATCTCCTTGGACAACGGTGGATGACTGTACTTTGTGGAATTAGATGCATGTTGGCATGCCTTAGCGAACACAGTAAGTGCAGTTTCATTCAATATAACTTGATAAATTCCTTCTGAAGTGTCTACTATTATACAGTTAAATTCAGGACATGTACTTGTTCTGAATACATCTATTTCTTATCAACCTCGAAATTTGTGCCCTGATAATGGATCAAGTTCGGAAATGGACCATGCAAGTGCTGTTTAAAGGGTTCATTATATTGGCAAAGTATAACGATTTCATCACTTGCCGTACGATACATCCCCTGCAACCTCATCCGCATGAAGCATTTGCCAGGCAATGTCTGCGTCTCCGGACTAAGCCATAACTTGCGCAGCTCGTGATCGTGCGGAATCTGCTCATTCAAACGTCTCCGCACAATTCGCCATCCGGCGCCTGAATAATGCAATCCAAGCACGCGGATGAGCTGCTGAAGATGATTGTGTATGAGCGTATGGTAAAGGCGCGTATGCACATCTTCCAGCATATCCACAATGATCGAATGCCCTGGAGCAATAATATCATCAAGAGTCTGCAAGTCGGTCGACGCGATTACAGAAGGCGGATGGATTTTCAGTCCACCAAAGTCTCGTATAACGAAGCCTTTCAACTCGCGTGTCTGCATGTCAAAACGAGCCAGAGTATTCTGTGGGTGTCCTTCAAATGCAACGCCGTTGGCTAGGACAGATGGAAGAAATGCCTTGAAGAACAAGTCGGCAAATCTGTCACAACACGGCCAGGTCAGAAGACGCGTGTTTAAGCAGTCGAATCTTCCTTAACTTGTCAAACCAAGCAATTCGCTTCTCCTCAGTATCAAGCCCAAACGCCGTCTGCACCAGAGGCACTTCGTCATTTCCCCCATATCCAAGTTCCACCAGCGCCGTGCAAACGATCGCCCGTTCCCCGTGTTCTTCTTCACAAATGTTCTCATAGGCCTCCCGAACGATACATCCAAGGTGTTTTGCAACCTCGGGGTCCGGATTGGTCGAGGAAACAGTGGCCAGCTCGCGTTGTACAATTAGTAGCGAACGATCGTACACTAGTCGTGGAACAATTTGACTGGAGAACCGTGGTCCTAAATATGCAGAAGATGGAGAGATGGTGCGGACGGCAGATGTGAGGCGTATCCCAAATGCAAGTTTGAGTTGCGTGGGACGCAACACTGAGGGCACGATAACCGACCTGTGCATGTACTTGGTTATCGAGCAATACACAGTGCCAATGGACAATCCATACCTGAGGCTTTGCTGAGCCAAAGCTTCGACATGATATTCATCAGGTAGAATCTGCGCTTCTGGAAATTTCTTGCGTACGTTCACTATTTGAAGTTCGTGGATGGGCACCAATACGTGATCATGGGGGACCTCGATGGGTTTACCGGCCTTCTCAGCAGCAGCAGCGCGTACTGGCTGAACGAGATCTTCCCAGGAACCCAGCAATGACACCCTGTTACGAGGAACGGCCACTATGTGAATGAGCGGTCGCTGCCAGTCATAATCCCCTGGATTAATTGTTGGGATTGGTTCAATGGCACGACGTGCCTTGTGCATCTAATCGCATTTTATTCTATATCAAGAAGGGGAAGGCGGCGGTAGATTCACATACCGGATGCGTTGGATGGCCCTCAATGATACATTGTTCCCATTCGATACTCGAGGAATCGAATGTGGGCGCATGGAGAGGAGGATTTTCATATGAGTACTCTGCGAAGAGATATCGGGATTAATTGATGAATTGGCTCAATATGACATCACACACGTTGCCAGGCGACAGAACTACGGAGCTCCTCTGCGACAGATTCTTGCAGATCTTCGTTGATGCCATAGTCATCCGCAAACTTCTTCCAAAGATGGAGTGGTCCCGCACTGTTAATCAGCCTCGTGGATATTGGCGAAATAACGCGCAACGCATCAAAAATGTGTTGCTCCAATGCGTCATGCGTGTTCTATAGGGGATGAGAGAGTATGTCAGAAAGGGTTCGCAATTGCGACCGGTGCTACCACGTGACGAAGATTCAGCGACGAGAGTCTTATGTGGAACACAATGTCATGCCAATCTCGGTTCGCCAGGGTGGAATATAACTATGGGATTTCGGTGTGTGTTGGCAGATTGATTCCATGGAAGGACTGATGTGGACGGATACAAACAGATTGGTGGTTGTCATTCTAGCATCAACAGAGTGGAATCCCAAACGAATAGAACCATCGTTCACAGTTTGATGGGGTGGCAGTCATCACAAAGGCAACGTCGTTACCATCCCAAGACAAACGGTTTTGTCTCGGTCAGACAGCAAAGGCATTTACATTCGAAAGAAACGTTGGTTCTATGCTCTTGATGTAGCACGAAACAGAGACATCACAGACACGGGGCAGCACCGGCAGAATAAGATTAACGAAATGCACTCACAAAGCCGTGTGCGTTTTGGGTCGACGGAGGAGTCACGTTTGAAGCAGCAGCGAGCTCATATACTTTTGGAAGCATATCCAAGGGGTCGAGAAGCCCTATCTCAGTTGTGCTATCGGGCCTGATTATCGGGACATCGCGGAGTGGGATAATGGCAAGCACATCCTCTGCGGCGTACGGAGATGAACGCTTGCCTGCCGTGGACGTCAATATGATTGCTGTTCCTGCCAATTGCGAGGACGTTGCGGGTACAAAGAAAGCCTTCAGGAGAGACTCGGTGACAAGGCATGATAGCAAACGGGAAGAGGTTGCGAATGAGGCACGATCCGCAGGAATAAGAGAGGCTGCAGATTGCGACATGACTGTAGGGATCTGCCACTAGTAGCTCAACACTAGGAAGGAAAAGCCGTCTCTTAATATCCAAGCCTTTTTAGAAGGGGTTATCTGATTTTCTAGTTGAAATACCAGGAATTAATGATCCAGTAACCTTACTTGGCATCCTCGAGGCATTTTCGAGGGTTGTTGACGAAGAAATTATCTGATGACAGTGGACAGGTACACTAGAAACCCCAGTCCCGGGTTCGACGGCCCCCTTGTGACACGGCACCATGTGACATTCAGAATTAGCCGAACGGTACCACGCTGTTGGAAATCGATTAAAATTAGGTGATCTATCTATCGATCTCGCGTTATCTGATATCCGACAAGCGAGAATTATCTGATATCAGATATCAGACAAGCGCGTTATCTGATATCAGACAAAGCGTCATAAATGTGATCAAGACTCCGACACCAAAGACCTTGGCCCCTTAACGATTATTATTTCTCATTTCAGTATTCTCCGTTCCACGTTGCTCTTGTTTCTTGGCAATCACCAATTGAACGTCTGCTGCTGTATTACGACCCCATAATATTCAGTTCACCCGCCTGGATATAAATCCACGTAGGAGTTCGTCTAAGGCAACCCATATACCATCCCTTTCTCTTTTCACGAAGAAATGTCTTCCCTACTTTCATTGTCCTCTGCCGATCGCGCCGCCTTTGCGGTCACTTCGCGTCTTCTCTCATGTCTCATCACAGAGTCCATTTTAAAGGCCGTATTTGTTCCTATCGACTCCCCCAACACCATTGGAGCCTGTATCGTCCTTTCAAAAAGAGCTAGCGATGCGGATCTCTCGTTGAAGGAGCCTTACTGCCCGTCTGATATTTTTGTGGTCATCTTTCTTCGCAGCGTCCCCATCCTCAAGAATCGAGGTGATGCTACCATCGAAAAGGAAATTGGGCTTATGGACCCTCTGGATATGCTTCCTTGGATCTATGAGGTGCGGGTCGAGCCCAAGTCAAATCCGGTCCTGAAGGTGAGATTTGATCGTGATATACGGATGCACCTAGGATTATTACTTTTTTGACAATAATATAGCTGGACCTTCCTTCCACCATCCTTTCCGGGCTCCCTTTTTCCCATCACAACTTGACGACTCAGCACACCACATTGTCTCTGTCATTGGATCCACTCCATCTATGGAATAAATTCTCAGCGGAAAGTCAGCTCATCCCTGAAAATAAAGATGCTGTATCTCAAGAGCTTCATAGTTCATTTGAATGGCAAAGTAGTCCTGCTTCGTGGTGCCTTGTTGGAAACACGCCTAACATTCTTTCATGACAGAGCATGCTTATGAAACTTGTCCGACTCGGCCCACCCTCAATTCTTCTAGTTTGGAATGGGAACAATCCCTAGTTGAAGGTCATCCGACTCATCCTGTAAGCCTTATCGTTCTCATAGCGTACTCACGCTGATAAACCTAAATTAGATGCATCGTGCGCGCCGTACGATTTACCCCCTCCCTATGATCCATCCAGGGCAGTATGATTATTATCAACCACATGTTCGTTTCGTATCGATCCCTCGCTCGAGTCTCCTCATTCAAGGCGATTTCGAGGAGCTGTTGGCACCACTCCAGGATTCTGCAGCCAAGAATGCTGGGAAACCTCTCGAAATACCCGCGAATCACATGCTGTTCCCGGTGCATGAACTGCAGATCCCTAATATAGTTTCGAAGTTTCCCGATGCTGTTGTTATATCCGACGAATTCAGTGTTCTTGCACCAGCGCAAGCCAGCATTCGGTTTGTTTTTTAAAACTTATTGTTACCCCATTTTCATTTTGAATACTCTCTAGGACGTTGACTCTTCCATGCTCTCCCCATATCACTTTGAAACTGGCTGTGAGCATAAAAATATCTTCTGCTTTGCGTACTATCTCGCATTTCACGGCGTACTCTGGCCCGAAGTTCGGTCGAGATATCGTTCCGCGGCTCGCCATTGACAACCGTGTCCTAATTACGGAAAACGAAGTTGCAAGTGCTGTATACAAGCACGATGATCCGGAGGTTTCCAAACACTGTACCGCCATTTTGAGGGAAGTTTATTCTGGAGAATCCAGGGGAGAAAAAGTCATTGTTGCCGCTGCGTTAGCGGAGATTGGACACGATGACGGAGTTGGTGAACAACCTGTGGTGGTTACGGTTTTTGGCTTGGATTCCGCAGAAAAGAAGTTCGAATTTCTTGAGCGGTAAGTGTCGCTTCATTGCACGTTCTTATAAGGTTGGAGTAAGCTTATAAACGTTGGTGCCAGATACGTCAATTTAATCTTTGATGCCTTCATTCCCCCACTACTCATAAATGGTATTGCCTTCGAGGCTCATGGGCAGAACACACTAGCTCGATTTGATGAAGTCACCGGACAACTTAATGGTTTCGTATTTCGAGACTTTGGCGGTGTAAGGATCCATGTCCCGACACTCCTTGAATCTACCGGTGTACTCCTTGATACGCTACCGAACCACTGCATTGTCGTCGATGACGTCCACGATGCGTACAAGCGTCTGTATCACACGCTAATTCATAACCATCTCCATCGCCTGATACGCGTCCTCGGCTTCCATCATAACGGTCGTGGGTGGGAGCTGGTCAAAAGTGCTCTGGAGGCCCGTGTGCCTGAGGGAAGTGGCTTGTGGGATGCATGGCTGAACCCTAAGAGAGAAACCGTCATGGGAAAGTGTTTGTTGAGGATGAAATTGGAAGGATTATACCGAGAAGTGAGTTCAGCCTGTCCAACATAATCTTTTGTAGAGGTATGCTAACCGCTTTCATTCAAGGCCGTTTATGGAAAAGTACCGAATCTAATTCACTTTCGACCTCAATGCCTATAATCTAGTATTAGAGAATACTCCAAAGGGTAGATACCTCATTAGTTGATGAAAGTGGAGCCATCATGAACTCTCTGTGATGCGAAGTCAATGTCTGTCTAATGTAATTATATATATATCAATATCCATGGGAATTGCAGCGATAGTTGCAAATCGTCTCCTTCATGTGTATATTACATGGACTTTTGAGTCAACGGTCAAAATTGGAACCCCGACAACAACGCGCGCCTGAATATAGGTAATCAATATTCACACATTCAACTTGTCCGCCGCGCTGTTTCGACGTTTGGGAAAACAGGCCCATGCCTCGATGAATCCAAGCAGCATTCTTCCCGTATCCACACCCACTACGCCCAATGGGTTCAACTTTCAGTTCGGCCGTACCTCCAGCTCTTCCCCTTATCCATCAAGCTCATCCAATAGAGTGCCAGCCATATTCAGACGAATTCATAAGTTCAACCAGTTGGCATGTGTAACAACTATGTCTGCAAAGAATGCTACTGATAACAGTATCGTTATCTCAGGACTTTGAAATGGCCGCCTGGCAGTTGACGTATCTTTGTATTGCACCGCGGAGAGTGTACGTCGCGGTTCTGCTTTCGTAATATGGAGATTCTAATTTTACGCAATTTCTTGTAGTTATAAGAATGTTTATTTCCATAAGCGTTAGGATCTTTTACTACCATGCGTGGATGTACATTGACACTGCCCAAATGTCTCACAGAGACCAAGAATACCTGGGCGCGAGACGATCCAGCTATTCTAGTCCTCATATCCACAGCAATCATATGTACGTTATTCATTTCATTTATTTTTTTAAATTTATTGGATGGCTTACCTTGTTTTGCGAGACAGTCGTCTCACTGCTGTGGTCCCTAGTCTACTCATTATCGCCATTAGCTGCGCTTCAGCTCTCACTCCTTATGATTTTCCGAGATTTCTTCCTCAGCAGCATTATCGTTGCGACTGTCCTCTATTTTTTTTCCAACACCCTCCTCCTCGCACCACCTTCACACGCCAATGCCGAAAACACCCGTGTCGAATGGGGCTATGCATTTGACGTCGCAATCAACTCATTTTTCCCATGTTTTCTCGCCCTTGGTGTTGCCCAGCTTTTGCTGGTTTCGATCATAACAATAGATAATTGGGTGTGTTTGTGGGTTGGTAATACGGTGTATCTTGCCGCGTAAGTAGCTGAAGTTTATGGTTTATTATATACTAACCCCGGTTTTTTTCGCAAGCTTGGGTCAATACGTTTATGGAACTTACCTGGGCATGTCAAGCCTTCCATTTCTGATTCGTACTGAACTACTACTGTTTCCTTTACTCCCGCTCTTCTGCTCCTACATCGTCTCTTTACTCGGCTTCAATGTAGCAAACTCGTTTCTTAATGTATATTTTGGATGAATTCTTGATCTGGTTACTGGTTGAGAAGCATAGATTATACGACGTACCTACGAAGTCGAACGACACATTCTTCCGTAAGCCATGTCCGCTAAATGAAGGAAAACACCTCCAGAGATTCATTGTAGGCGGTTGGGTTGAGTTATATGGAATCAATTTTTTATTATTTTCTATATTTATTTCAGAGATATAGGCAATGCAGAAGAAAAGAGATCGATTTCCTAGCCTTGTGGGTTTATTTTATTTTATTGGGTCTGTTTGGGGGACCTATCGTTATAAGCGCCCACGTCGCGGGTTATTTACAAAAAACTTTTCATTCAAAATGGCATGGGTAAGCAGGTCTAAGGCAAACTCGAGCCGTATCAACAATCTACCCAATCTACCACGGTCGACAAAGAGGCGTCTTTCCTCTGCATCCGAAAAGTTGTTCAGTTGGGTGGTTCTTATGAAGGGTGCGTTTTTCCTTCCGAGGCACTATTATCCCGGATTCAACAAACATAAACACCTACTATGGTATCATTTGCAGGAAATGAAATATTAGTGGGATGAATGGGGTGCCTGACGCGCCTGACGCCCATATGAGGAACACACTATTACTTGCAAATGATTCAAGGGTGGTCGGTCCGTAAACTAAATTTCAGACCCTGGGTATTATATCACGCAGAGGATTAAAAAATCTTTTGGATCTGGGGGTTCTGGGCTTTCGTATCTGGGTATGCTGCATGGTTTATATCAGCTTATGCTCAAGGCGTCAGCGGTGTTGGGTCAGTCTGGGTCAACAAAAAACATATCTCACCGCACCTTTCCGTCCCATATAATGGCTGAAATCGAGAGGGAATATTTGGCGATGTCTGAGAAGCTCTGAGAAGCTCCAGGTGGGGATGGAACCTTATTCAGTTCTTTTTAATGTTATTTTATTCGAAATGTAGTTGAGATGTATGACGTTAGATATACCATTTTCATTCAATTCCAACACAGGAAATTTTTTTTTTTCAACGAGACCGTCGTCGTCAGAGCGCTGCCTCCTGATCGTGGGAACAGGCTTTGTCCTTCTGTTCCCGGACTTATCCGCCCCCATTGATCTTGCACTGTGAGTAGTGGCAGTCGAAATCTGCATTTGAAAAATTATTTATCAGTCTACAAGTGTCTTGAATAACACGCGCGAAGAGACCATGCCAACATCAGCTTTTCTGGAAGAAGACGAAGCTGGTAAATTGTATCGTCGATTCAACGTATCGGAGAAAGGCTGGGCAATTTTTTCTGTGAGAATATCGAGAAACGTTAATTGATAATATACTGAGTGGTTTGACCGTTTCTCAGGATGAGGCTAGTCATCAGAAGCGTCCCAGTATGCTACAGAATGTTGCAGCAACATTATCACATGTTTTTATGCCTGCTGGATACCCAAACACCGTCAGCTCAGGTTAATAGCCTACTTTGATGCTTGCATTTCGGGTTAATTTTCCTGACCAATTGACCCCAATAAAGATTACTTCGAGTGCGTGGTCATAGCTGTACCCTCTTCGGAGAGAAGGATGACCTGAAAACCAGATATCAGTTGTACGATTCGTTGCAGGCATTCAGCAGTTCCATAGCGGGGCTTCTTGCCTCGCGGGCTGTATTGGAAGGTATATCTCTCAATAGTTTTTCTAAACGCTACTGACATTTGTTGGGGCAAAGGCGTGGGTGTGGGAGATGCGAATGCCTCGGCTACTCACGCTCTTTTGCTTACTATCACGCAAGATGCCGTGAGTCGCCTTGCCAGTAAGTCAATTTTCCATTGCTATTAGATCCCATTCCTACATAACATTTCACCAGCCATCTTGTTTGCATGGCGAATAGGCACAGCCCTCGAACCCGAAGCAAAACGGTATAGACTACTCGCCGACATATTCAATGATGGGGCTATGATCATGGATTGCCTCTCGCCCGCACTCCCCAAGCCCATTCGTGTATTCGTTCTCTGCATGAGCGGGTCTCTTCGTGCTTTATGTGGCGTCGCTGCAGGAGGTGCCAAAGCTGCGTTGAGTGTCCACTTTGCGAAATTCAACAACATCGGTGATCTCAATGCCAAAGACTCAAGCCAGGAAACAGTAATCGGTCTATTGGGAATGTTGGTGAGTCATGGTTTTACGAAGCCTTTAAAAAAAATAACACATCCATGTATGATAGGCCGGATCTTTCATTGTATCTCGAGTTACCTCCCCAAGCGCAACTTGGTCGCTTTTGCTCCTGCTGCTTGTAATTCATTTGTTTACAAACTATCTTGCCGTTCGTGCGGTCACCATGGACTCGTTAAATCGCCAACGAACCAATATTGTATACGAGCATTACAGGACAATGAGAAAAGTGCTGACTCCATCTGAGGTTGCAAAAAAAGAGAGGATTTTTGCAGCAGGAGGTACCCTTTCTGGCCAAGGAGGCGCTGCCTTGGGCAGCTGCCAAATTGGAACCGGACTTGAAGGACTTTTTCCTACGCCTGATCATCCAGAGGCGTATTCTTGGACTCAAGGCGTATTGCATGTCTTTGCTTTAGAGGAATACTTATTATGGATCAACGCCTCATCCTTCACTAATCCCTCGCGATATCATTATTGTATATCTCTCACAAAAGAGTCCAAAGCGCCAGACCATATCAAAGCCTGGATCCATGCCATAGAACTAGCGCATCTCATTAATGAAGCTGGACCCCTCTCTTCACGGACCGACGAGACGCTAAAATGTGTGGAGAGGAGTCTGGAAACAGTGAATAGTACCTACTCCAACTTTTTACCAGCTCTGACACTAGCAGGATGGGACACCCATCACGGTGCCCTTTTGACGACACCTTGTCTCAGATTACGCCGCGTTCATCATGAGGTGGTGGATGATAAAAAATCAAGATGATCGAGATTTATCACGAGGTGTATATTAATTCATTGTTCCGCTAGATCATCTTGTTTTAGTTGCCTCTCTGGATCGATTGGAGGAGGATGATTAATCTGGACTTATTAGGCAAGCTGTGGCAATCAGATTTCTCGGTATCTTGTTGGATTCGATGCGTTATGTAATACAAACCTTTCTGGCTGTGATCTGAAGGTGACAGGCTGTCATATATATATATAATCTCCTCTCGTGACTGGCGTCTACCCTTGCGCCACATGCTCTTCCTTTCCTGATCAATTTAACTGCTTCCGAGTTTACGTCATGTCTAATGAACTAATGACCATTTAAGAATTGACAGTGATGAGAAGCAAATGAGAAGTTTGTTAGTTGTGTTTCTCTTCATTGCGATGGGCGGTCACGGAGTACCGGCGGTCCACCTCATGGAGATTTGAGACTCGGGCCACAAAATATCCCACTTTCATTATTTTGTCTATAATATTCTAAGAACTTAAGATGCAATAATTGTCAAATAGAGTGCCAGAAATGCAATGGACGTTGCCATTTTGGCTTACTGCCTGCTTTTCTTGAAATTGTCTTCGGGGTCTCTGGGATTTTATCTTGGGAATACATATTTCTCCATGCGGTCTGCAGTGATCGAAATAATACACACCTACTTAGTGCGAGTGACATACTCCCTCGCAGTCTTCTCAGCCACGACTGTCCCACGAGCCCAATGACCTTCCCTTTTCTCATCAGTAAGGCAGTACCCTTCGCCGGCCAATTGACACTCCTTTAATTTTATGATGGGATGCGAGGGAAGCGTGTTCCTTTCGGATTCAGACGCGTTTTCCCTTTGGACGGAAGATGCAATTGGACCTTGTCACTTTGGCCGCGCGCAGCCCATTTGAAAATGCAGATTCCTTGGCCCCTTCTCTACAGAGTCAGGGCCGTTATATCTGTGGGTATGGGGAATCCGTGACCCTGCTCCTTGTCGCTCGTCGTATTTCATCCTGAAGGATTGCACTGCTAGCTTGCTGACCCCCTCCTCGTCTGTCTCATTTTGTAACCAGCCCTACATGTCACCGACGCCATTACGCCCAGATGACCCAGTTTGCTTGGACAATGTGCTGATCCCTGATCTATATACTCAAATCGGAACCCAATTTCCCGAACGACTCTTTGCCAGAGTTCTCATCGAGGACGAAAACAATAACTCTCATTTAGAAGATATTACATGGGGAAGATTATATCAAGACTCAGTGGCTGCTGCTGATGCGTTGCTTCACTGGGGGGCTCTTGACTTAGGGAGTAGCGATTCTCCGGTTGTGTTTGCTATTCTGGCTCTTAGTTCTTATCGTTACTATACTTATGTCGTGGGAGCCTGGCTGAATGGATGGGCGGTGAGCGAAGCGCTAGGGTGTCGTTTTGAAGGGACCCCGTTGACCTAGCAGTTGTAGCCGCTATTGTTGTCAACTCGAAATAGTATCCCCGCTATTCATCACTTACTTTCGACTGTAAATTCCAAGTGCATTCTCTTGGATTCGACCACCGAACATGTGGAAGGCGAACTCAAGAATCTTCTACCAGAGCTTGTCACACTCAAGCTGCAAGACATACCCGATGTGGCCAAGTCATCCACTCCGAGGGATATTCAACTAGGTCATAGATTATCTGTGAACGACGTGGCGCTTTACATGCATACCAGCGGGTCCTCAGGCATGGAAATTTCTTTGATCGTGCATTCAATTGTATTCACACACGCACAGGCCATCCCAAGCCTATCCGTTCCACGCATCGACATTTCGTAGACAGTATTAAAGACAGGACAGCCAAGTCATTCGCGGGATTGGCGGCCTACACACCTTTGCCACTATTCCATGTGCGTTCTTTTAATATCATACTGGCTCTCAATCTTATACTGCTAGAGGGCATGGGATTGTATCCTGCTACTTGTTGGCCGATTGGATCTGGGGTCGTACCTACCTTCTTTACTCTCCGTAGACCCCTAAATGCCATCGATCTACTCCGACACTTAAAGGAGCTCGGTTCATCCCTTTCATTCATTTCCCCATCACTTCTGGAAGATATAGTAGATGGCGGAGATGAAATGATTGCCCTCTTGAGGGAATACAGTCGGACGATCTTATTTGGTGGCGGTCCTCTCAGGGAAACTGCAGGCAATACTCTGGTCGCAAAGGGAGTCCCGCTTATGAATGTATTTGGCATGTGAGTGGCATACTTATGGTGGTATATCCTTACTCAAAAAATCGGCTTTAGGAGCGAAACAATGTTGATAACAGACATTGACAACCCGCCAATCGACAGAATAAATGATTGGATATATATGCGTTTTCGCGAGGACATTTTCAAACTACATTTCTTACCAATAGACAATTCAGGACAATGCGAATTGGTAGTAGGAGTGAGCTTCCACTCACATATCAGGCGGAGTTTTTGTTTACAGTTTTCTGTTCATAGACTCTAGCCAATGAGCCATTGGTATTTAACCACGAACTTGGATTCGCCACGAACGATGTTTGGGAGCCTCATCCAAAGGAGAAAGGTATGCTGTCAATTGTTCCCAGCGCCAAGCACATTTAACAATACTCTCAGGGCTTTGGAAACATGTAGGCCGGAAAGATAACGTGGCAAGTGTGGAATTCCTTCAATTTAGATCATTTTGACCTGTGAACCTACTAGACTGTGCTGAGCACCGGTGAAAAAACAGATGATCGACAATTAGGTGAGGATCACTATGGTAGTGAATCGATCTTCCTAACCTATCTCACGACCTGGCAAGTGTCCTTGCTATCGCAGGACGATCGGATTGGACAGATAGTGATCTTTGGAGCGGCAAGACCATTGAACGGAGTCATCATTTCTCCCGCGAAACGTTCTACCGATGATTTCGATCCGGACAAGTTCAGAGAGAGTATTTGGGAAACCGTTGAGATGGCGAATACTATAATTCCTAAGCACTCCCGGCTCATTCGACAGATGGTGCTTATCGAGAAGCCATCCAAACCATTTGTAACCTCTGACAAGGGCAGTGTTAAAACGCGTGACACTCGAGCACTGTACGAGGACGAGATCAACGCCGCGTACGACTCACTTAAAGGCGGCTACGAGACACAAACCTCGTTGCTTGAGGTGGATGAGATGCACGTTAGAGGCACCCTTCGGGACATCATTTGGAATATTTGCGGAGAACCCCTGGACGATAATATGGATATTTTTGATACAGGTGAAGCTTTTATTCTTGCTTTCACTTCGATGTACCGAGTTGACTGGTTCAAAAGGTGCTGACTCCGTGGTGGCCATCCAAATTAGGGCTGCTCTAATATCCTTAATCAAGAACTCCGGATCCGATATTTCTGTCCCGGCTAACATTGTATATATACGACCAACCATCAACCAGTTGACCACATTTACGTTGAATTGCATCCGTGGCGTGCTTAACCAAGATAGAGCGGACGACAGATGTAATCAAATTGATGAATGCATTCATCGATTTTCTTTCGCCCCGACGGCTCCCCCAACAATTCTGGTTAACGACATCACTGTTCTACTTACTGGTTCGACGGGCAGTTTAGGCAGCCATGTTCTTGACCGATTGCTCGATCGACCAGACGTGAAGCATGTTTACTGTTTATTGCGAGACGGAAAGACATTGGATCATCTTAAGAATGCATTTAAAATCAGATCTCTATCAGTAGACAAATTGGTGGAAGAATCCGATAGGATCGGGGTTTATTCTTCTGACTTTTCTAAACGTGGCCTCGGACTTCCATTGAATATCCTGGACAGGGTGAGCATAATCATCAGCAATGTGTGAAAGTGCTCACTGTCATGACAGATTCAAGCCGATGTGACACATATTTTCCACTGTGCTTGGGACCTCAATTTCAAGCTACCATTGGAAAAATTTGAAAGTCAACATATCGGGGGGGTCCTCAACTTGATAGAATTAGCCAGATCTTCTAAACGAACGCGCCTGCCTAGATTTGCATTTTCATCCTCTATCGGTGCTGTCTCAAGCTATCCGAAATCTAGCATTCCAGAACGTGGGTTTTATGACCCAGGAGTGACGGGCACCACTGGTTATGGACAAGCAAAATACATCTCAGAAGTGCTTATTGATTCTGCGTCCCGGACGCTCCGGATGCCGGCCACCATTATACGATCTGGCCAATTATCAGGATCTACAATAAATGGCTACTGGTCTAGAACAGAGTTTATTCCCCGTCTGTTCGCATCAAGTTTATCACTTGGTATTTTCCCAGACACAATGCCAGTATGTTATTTCCTGATACTTTTATACCAATCTCATTAAAACACTCCCAGGCTGCGGCATGGCTCCCTGTCGACATAGCAGCAGCGGGTTTCATCGATCTAGCTCTTGACGAAAAGTCCAGCTTGAGTTACTATCATCTCGAGAATCCAGTGACGACATCCTGGTCAGACATTACCAAAATGTTTTTGGCCGCAAGTAACGGCAAGGTCAAAGTTATTCCCACGGAAGAGTGGATTAAACAGGTCGAGAAAACTGCGAATGCTAGTATGGCACTAAAGACACAATTAACGTCGACAAACCCTGCTGTGTTTTTGTTGGAATTTTATTCGGAGTTGATGGCAAGTAGCGATACGTGGCGGGCATTAGACGTTTCTCTGAGTGTTCAAATCGCCCCAAGCATGAAGTTTGGAGCTGTCGCACCTGAGCTGGTCAAGAAGTATGTTCGCTGGGCTTTGATAAATACGGATTCAGAAAATGGCCTTTAGTAATGCAATTTCTGATAGTTATTTAGATAGTGTTGCTCCTTGAGGAAGTAGTTGACAGGAAATTTACTTCTTATAAGTTCTCCAGTCTCCGAGTAGTTTTGCTTAGATCCAAACCTTGTCAAAGTACGTAACAGTGGCACAGTCTTCCATGACCATGTTGCTGTAGAGACATCCGGTGATAAAACAAGAATGGTATATCCAGTGATGAAACAGGATGGAATGTCAATTTAGCGATGAGCCACCATGGAATGTTTACATGTGTTGTGCTGAACGACTCACAGTAACAACAAGCCAGAGGGAATATAGTCTCCATTTGATCTCTGTGGCTCCTAGGAGGCAGACGGATAGGTAATTAGTTATGTCATGTACATATGGGCAAGCTACTTTATGTCTTGTACCGTTGTTCTCGGGGGGCCGTGGCAGTCGCACGGAATAGTGGCACCTCATAAGCCTCTAAATAAAACCAATGTGATCACAGAATAAATAATTATGTAAGGATATCCGACAGAAAATGTGCCATCGGAGTTCTAAATACATCCGTTTATGTCGAGGCACAACACCTGGCTTTGAAAGCTTCATATCTTATATGGATACTATAATCTCTATCGAAGAGTCACTTGACCATCTAGAGGAAGTGCTAGGACCTCTTATAGGAAAACCATTACACGAAACAACATCTCAACTCGATGTCCTTCAGAAAGCAAAACTACAGGTTGTGATACCCTACGTGGTGAACGATTTAATATTTAGTATGACTCGTTTGAACGATTACTGTCGAATGCTCATCGTGGATTTTTAGTTTATCTCAAAACGCGAGGTATCAACCCTAAAACACATCCAGTAATCGGGGAGCTAGTGAGTATTTGGAACTCGCACTCATTTCTAGATAATAGACTTTCTTTCTAGGATAGAGTTAAGGAGTACTTTGGAAAAATAAAGAATGCAGAAGATCCAGAGAAAAGTAAGTTGTTTTAATTTTACCTTGTGAGCTTCATTGATAATGGTGTAATATCAGGAAAATTGGTGGTCGATCAGCAGGCTGCTACCCGATTTTTAAAGCATGCGTTGGCTGAGTCGCAAGCTACATTAGAGCGAAACCTCTCTCAGACACAACGCGTACACACCCGGTTTACAGAAACTACGGTAGAGGGAAGCGCTCCTAGCACGGCCGCAATGACAAAAATTCAGGCAAGGGCCATGGTAAATGACGAGGGGTGTGATTCAAATGAAGACTCTGGAGATTTAGAGGTATTTGCCGAAGTGGAGCAGGAATCATCGTCTTTGGAAATTGAAAAACAGAATGGATCTGTGGATGTTGAAACAGGAAGGAAAAGGGGTCGGGGAATGGATCCATGGACTGGTATTGTGCGCTTATTCAAGGTTGACGTCGGTCTCATAATTTTTTCGTTTTTTTAAAGGTTATGATGAGGGGAAGGCGACGGCGACGACATCTGATGTAAAGAGTTCTGCCGAAGTGAAACGATTGCAAAAGAAATCCAAGCGTCAGGTGACGTCTACCAACACTGTTGAAACTATTTCAACAAGCATGGATATCGATATGCCCGACGAACACAATCTCTCATCAATTTCTGGTCCATCACAATCAAAGAAGAATCCGCAAGAGATCGTTGACATAGCAACCTCACCGACCGAGACACGTACGTTGATATTTCGTTTCAGTCCCAATGCTTGATTAACATGATCATAGCGAAAACTGATAAACTAATACCATCAGTCATTGATGTGGATACTTTAGACTCCTCGCATTGTATGTTACTAGCTTCAGTTCTGACACCTCGGCTTATATTTTTCTTTTCTTTCCTACAGCGACCACGCCCACCCGTGCAAAATCCCAGAGGAAAAAGAGGAAGAGATAGTAGTAGATTCAGTCGTTTCACACTGACATGCATCGGTGATATACTGTATCGATACATCATATACTATGCACATTAGACTTAGATTGAACATTATGTCTTGCCTGCGTTGATGGCGATTAGAATCCAAGCTGGCGAAAGAATGTAGTCAAAAGGTGGAGCCAACCAGGTTTGAGGAGGGAACACAGACTGCCCACCCGACTTATTAGGTATGTAATTACATTCTTTATATCCAAGAGAGAAAAAATTTGCAACACTATCCATCCATACACGTCGGAACCAACAGTAGTTGGGAAAATGCTTTTGTTGTCTTGCAACCTTTCCGTATTGAGAAGTGATCAGTGGAATGGAAACTTGAGAAATTATAAGAGGCAACGTTTCTTTACTGACATTACTCTCAGAGGGCATCTGGAGCCATCATAGGTAAGCATGCTTCTGGTGGCCTTTGTTGCGCCACGCTTTGTGGGGGGGGGAGTACGAATGGCAGGGGGAGCGTGGCTATATACAACGGATACAAATTGTGGATTTAAATCAACGACTTGCGCATGTTTGTGATGGGTATACAGCAGGCAACGCACTTATAACAGCTAGGAGTCTGTTGGAATACATACATCATGGACAACTCCGAGACCACATCTATTTGTAGGACGTGTGATCGAGGACACAAAAAGGAATGAATCATTCATTTGTGCCATTATTTCTTTTGTCCTCATTATTCCTATTGTGCAACTCATATCTCTATTGCTCATAACCCGATATAAATCACACCTCCATCATTGCTACACCTTAGTCCGTTATACTCTGCTGTTATACTCTAATGAGATATATATTTTAGGGTATTGATTCCCAACAGAGTCCAATGTTAAAGACAATGTTAATGCCACAAGTACATAGTTAGCTTTGCCTTAAAATGAAACACTAACGACGTACTCCCAGCGGATTAAAAAGCGCCGAGAGATTTGTGTAACTAGACTGCAAGTATATAATAATATAATTGATTTAATTCGGATGGATAAAATTCCCAAATTGCATCACTTTTGAGACGTAGTTGGTTGTTCGCCGACTTATGTGTATACGGGCACTCAGTTCTTCAACGCTCCCTAACAAATGTCCAAGTTCGGCTCAGTGGTTCTTATCTGCTATTCGTTTACTAACAAGATTTGCTTTTATGGGAGTATTTAGGAGAGTAAAAAGGAGGGATTTAGATACTCGCTTTCTAGCTAATCGCGTCATCAAAAAGAAAAGATGTATAATCAAAGGAGTTGGTTCCCCTTTACGGCATCATAGTATATGCGCACATACACTCGTCATTGCGGGTCCAACCTCGGTCAAGGTTATGCGAAGACTTGCATTATTAACAGAGAATACGTAACACAATTTGGAGGGAGTAGTATTAAGGAAAAATTAGTAAGCGATCATCAGAGGTGACCCAGTGGATATACACCTGCGCCGAGCACAGGTTAGTCCGACTATGCCTTGGTCACCCAACGTCCTTCGCCAATTCGAAATCCCTCCTGACGCGGCGCCTTCTGAGACTGATTTCTACGGTGCTTATAACAAGCTCTTGAACACCCTTTTTCCACCCAACACCGAATTTACGGTTGTTCCCCATTACCTTCCATATTCAGACGAGTTTGCGCTCTTTTTCTTTTACGTGGTTTAGAATTGATGATTTAGGCTTGAGATTTGAGGTCTTGTTCGAAGACAAACCGGTCTTCATTTTGGAGCTAAAGCTGGCAGATGACGTTCAATGCCCCATTGCTCGTAAAAGCGCCGATCAACGAGTCCGCTCTCGCATTAGGGATTTCCATGGTCAGTGATATCATTTTAGTCAGGCTTAGATGTTCACTCCCTTGACTCTATAGCCGACTGTCCCCTGCCTGTTTTCCACGTTGTCAGCGCCATGGGAACCCAGCTATACTTCTATAGAAAGCCTCGCAATGAACCCGTTGTGCCTCCCTTCATTCCAGCCGACCGGGTTCTGATGACGGACACGGTACCGCGAGCATGCTGGAACTGTGATATCCTTGAGGAAGAGGGAGAGCAAAGATTTCGAGCTGTCGTGGGTGAGATCAAGCGGGCTTGTGCCACTCTCTGAAACTATTGCTATGTCGTGGTATGTTGCGGACCCGCCTGTATATATATGGTCTATATAGAACTTCAAAGGAATAGCGACTGCATCCACATAATTTGATCCACTGCGGAAAAGACAATATTAACTCAAAATATGGTACAACTTGATAGACGCTGACCTTGCATAGGCCCCATGCGGCTCCAGAGACTTCAAATCTGGATCAGCCCCAAGGAGCGTCAGCAAGGTCAGCTTCCAATATCTTTTTATTGCGAGTATATTTCTTCTTGTGTTTAACCTGTGATACCTATATGTCTTCTATCGACGTTTTCGTACTGCTTGGGCTACCCCCTTTTCCGCGTGAGTGTTTCAACCTAATCCCCATCATCATCTCAATTCACGTATTCACTTTTATTCAACCTGGGCTTGCTCTGATAAAGGCCGATTACAACATCGACAACAAGCGATGCTCATACTTCCATTGTCAAATCTCGTCGTCTCAAATATAGTATATATGAACGCTGGACCAAGGGTAGCAATACCCAATAACACTTGTTGCATCTTAAGCATCATACGTGACGCATGAAATTCCGCACATCAGAGTTTCTCTATGGGCCATATTTACAGACGGGCCATATTTACAGACGGGCCATCAGTATACCAAGCATTTCAGAGAGCTGCGCAACACTGCTTGATCTCGTCCACCACAGCTTGAAATCTTTGCTCTCCCTCATCCTGAAGGATATCACAGCTCCAACGTGCTCGCGGTGCCGTGTCCGTCAACTGATCAGGGTGGGCTGGAATGGAACGAGGCACAATGACTCGATTGCAAACTTTATAAAAGCAGAGCTGGGTTCCCATTGCGCTGACAGCGTGGGAAACAGGCAGAGGACAGTCAGCTATAGAGTCGAAGGCAGTGAGCACCCAAGCCTGAATAAAATGACTACAACCGACCATACAAATCCGGGAGACGAGATCGGATCTGTTTGTCGGCGGCTTCACGAGTAGAAGCGTATCGAAGGTGACCAGGTGGCTTCAGCTGCAAAATAAAGACCGGTTTGTCTTCGAGGAAGACTTCGTACAAGACAAAAAAGTTTACTGGCTCCGATGGACCTGGAAAGTACTGGGGAACAACCGTAAATTCGGTGTCAGGTGGAAAGAGGAGGTTCAAGAGCTTGTTATAAGGAGCGTGGAAGTCGGTCTCAGAGGGCGTGGGGGGGATCTGTTCGAACTGGCGAAGAACTTCGGGTAGCCAAGGCATAGTTGCGGTAGGTTTCAAGTACGTTGTTCATGCGGCCTTACAAATATGCAACGCAACTCCGCCTATATGCTGCCGTGATATGCAAAGGGGGTAATGTAGTTGCGTATTTCGTTCTACGTGCGTCAATGTTTCTACAACTCGGGCTGAAGCCCCCTATTAGACACCACTATCGCCCATCATGACGTACGGCGGGAGGCTATTTGCCTGATGTCAGCAGGGACGTTGTTGTAATTGCGGATGCGTTTCGCCGTTAAATCTTATGGCTTCAAATGGTACGAGAGGGTTGTGCTTTCTGAAGTAGAACAGAAGGAGTGTCGTCGTTGTTGGCTGAAGGTAAATTTTTCGAGGAGAAACTAGTCCCCCAATCCAGCCTGATATCTTATTGAAATCTATGAGAGATTTCGACGTACGTAGTTCCGTTGTAACCACTGCACGGCAGGTTCTCTTGGTAGGTGGCCCATGTGATTCCCTTTTTTCCAAAAGGTTCATGATGGTGTAACACCATAGCAAAAAGGGTCAATGTAGACATTTAAAGCAATAATATCACTTATTTCGGTGGGGCGACGGTGGAATAATGATAAAAATATCAGCAGCGAGGGTTGAGCCGCCAAACAGACATAAGATAGTGGGACTCTCGAGGATGTGGAAGCGAGAAATAATTCGTAAGGAATTGAGGACGGACTATGATTGAAGATATGATCCGTGTAAGTATGTCGCGAATGCATTATGGTTCACTCACCCTTGTGTTAGACAGAGAATGCAGTGTTTTCAAAAGGATCTACTGAGGAATGAATATTCGGAGTTCTATTCTGAATGCCCTGCAAATATAAATCTACCAAAAATGCAGCACCACTTACTGCAGCTGAAGCGCTGAGGTGAAATTGGATGAACTCACGTAATTTGGGGAAGGTGAGGTTGGATTAACTGACGGTTTAGCGAACGTCAGAGACTATAGAAATCGTGAAAGATGAGAATCGTGTAGTATATAGAAATATGAACACGTACCTGGGCGGTATTTGGGCAGCCTTTGTGACCGGAACTTGAAACAACATTACGGCCCTTGTGCATGCTCTCCTGCCACATGACCCGGTAAATGTTGTCAATTGTCAGAATGTCATATTCATATATACATATACATAATGGTGTTCAAATGCTTACCCCACAGGACGGTGTCAGTGGGCTTGAGAAGTTGATGCGGTGGAAGCCAACAACCAAGCTGGTGAATCGGCTCAGGCTGCCAGTCTGGTCACAAATCTGTTCTATTGGCTCCGATAGACGTGTTCTCGTGGCTTTCAAGGAAACCCTTCAGGTATTGGTGTATGCATTTGCGTATCAGCATATATCTGACTGCTACACACCCCTGTCCGGCGCCGTCCTTGCTATTTCTGAAGCTTCTAGGTGAAGCAAGAACAACGGACTAACTATCAAATCAATATACTCATTTTACGGCATATTCCACATTCTTTATTTTCATCTTTTTTCATCTTTTAGTCTTTTGGTGGCTGCAAACGGTTCCTAAGCGGACACATCAGAAGCCCAACCACACCACAATCGAAGGGTCACTTATTGCATAAAGTCTTATGATACATTGATGATCAACAAAACTTTCTTTCTTGATACATTGACAGGTTTGCTTCGGACTCGTCTCGGGTAACCGAACCATTATCTTCACAAGTGGTCAATGGCGCATTGATGTAAGTATTGAACGAACAAATTGTTTATTGAACGACTTATGCTCAGACATAAACAGAAGCGTCACCACCGACCAAATTATTACGAATATTGGTTCCGATAATGCCGGGGGATACAATAGTAACCCCCAGCATAACTGGGACACTCGGCAACGGACTGGCAGGCGGAGAAGCGTCCACTAATTGTTAAAAATAGCAAGCGCGTTATAGTCTCGAAGTACGTTGCTCGTACAGGGACAACAAAAGCCTGTTATTGTTTACTTATTGTCTTTTGTTGCCTATTGTCCTTTGTTACCTATTGTCCTTTGTTACCTATTGTCCTTTGTTACCTATTGTCCTTTGTTACCTATTGTCATTGAACAATATATATACTTGACTTCTAGTTAGTTGCACCTCAGTCATTTGCTCGCAACTGCGCACAAATACTGAGGTAAAGGCCCTTTCTTATTTTGTCACTTTTACATTTTCACTTACATGCATTTACTAGTTACATATTTGTCTCTAGGTAAATACATATTATAGTCATTTGCTCACAACTGCGCACAAATACTGAGTTACATATTTGTCTCTAGTTTTATTAGGTTATTGGGCCCCACATTACCCTGCCGATAAATTGCTAGTACTACTATGACGATGACTGCAACATCTTTATCTGATTCTCTCCCTGCATCTATCCCGAAGCTTGATGCCACTGGTGTGAACTGGGCAATCGTTGCCATCCGGTTCCAAGATGCAGTGGAAGCTAAAGGCTTTTGGGGTCATTTCGATGGCAGCATGGTGTGCCCTGTGCCTGTGACCAAGCCCCCAACTGAAGAAGAGCTAGCAGCTGTTAGCCAGTGGGAGAAAGATGAAAGATCAGCAAAATCTTTACTTACGCAGAAAATCCTGGATTCCACACTCATGTGTATCCACTCCAAGAAGACAGTCAAGGAGAGGTGGGATGCCATTGTGACCGAGTATACAGAGAAGGGTGCTTATGCTCAAACTGATCTTCGAGCATGATTCCTCGATATGAGGTGTACCAAGAAAGCCAATGTTAGGGAATTCTTAGACACCTTGAGGGTCAAAAGGGAAGAATTAGCATCTGTTGGAGTGGACATAGATGAAAAAGACTATCGCTCAACGATTATATCTTCACTTCCTGTTCCCTGTCTAATTTCGCATCAAGTCAGTTGGCCGCTGCACAAATGTGGAGTCCAACAGGAACAATTACACCTGACAAGCTGATAATGCTTATTTCTGAAGAGTATGAGCGTCAGAAGACATTGCATGCAAGGTGATCTGGTAAACCTAAAGATGATGAAAAGGACGAGGCACTTGTTACTGCCTCATCAGGAAAAGGGTCTGGACAAGGAAAGGCAAAGAAGCCTCATGGTGTCTGCTGGAATTGCAATGAGAAGGGACACAAGCAAGATGCTTGTCCCAAGCCCAAAAAGAACCCCGACCAAAAGAAGGACGACCCATCCAAATCAACAAGTGGCTCCGCTAATGCTGTTATTGAATCCGATTCTGAAACAGATGGAGTCTTCCTGGCAGATTCTGCTAGTATGGCTTCTGATGATGATCTTCCAAGCCTGTGGAGTTTATCTGACTCATCTTGTTTTGAGTGTGCAGATAACAATGAAGATGTCTTAGATATGTAATCATTCCGACTGGTTCTCTGAACTCAGTAGTGACACTGATGTTCACTGGAGTTATGATGAACTTGATGAACTCGAAGAACCCTCTATTGGCGTACAATTAAGTTATGACAATACAGAAGCTGCTGCTGTTATACATGCCATGGACAACACTGGGACTTGCACAGAACTTGTTGACTCTGGTTGTTCACAGTCCATGACACCATATCATGATGACCTACAAAACTTTACACCAATTTCTCCAAGGATGTTCTGCACCGCTAACAAAGATAGGATTAAGGCTGTTGGGATAGGAGAACTGACAGTAGAGTTACCTCATGGTACCTCTATGTCTGAGTTGCATCTCACTGAAGTGCTGTACTCACCTGAAGTTGGATACACTCTAATCTCAATTGGATGAACCCCGAAAAGTTAAAGACATACAATCCTTCCTCGGCTTTGCCAATTTTTACAGACATTTTATCTGTGGATATTCCGACATCACGGTACCCCTTACCTGTGTTACGCGTAAGGGTACTCCGTGGAATTTTAATGATAAGTGTCAAAAAGCTTTCAATTTTTTAAAAAATTCTTTTTCTACAGCTCCTATTCTGTCGCATTGGAAACTGGACTTCCCGCTCATTGTTGAAACGGACGCCTCTGACTATGCACTTGGAGCCATCTTGTCTATCCAGGACTCTGACGGAGAAGTCCACCCCGTGGCTTTTCTGTCCTGGACTTTTACCGGAGCAGAGCTTAACTATGATGTTCATGATAAAGAACTTCTGGCAATCTTTTCAGCTTTCAAAGCGTGGTGACACTATTTGGAAGGTTCAGGAGCTCCTATTGACATTGTAACAGATCACAAAAACCTGGAATACTTTTCTACCACAAAACTTTTGACCTGCCGGCAGGCCTGCTGGTCTGAATATCTATCTGCCTTCAACATGATTATCCACTTTTGACCCGGCCATCTCGGTGGCAAACCCGACACTTTAACTAGATGATGGGATGTCTATCCTAAAGAGGGGAGCAACGACTATGCAACGGTAAATCCGCACAACCTGAAACCTATTTTCACGAATCAACAGCTTACCGCATCAGTCCGTGCAACTTTCCTCGTCAATCCCATTGTCCGTGGAATTATCATTATGGATATCGAGAAGTTACATCAAGATATTCTATCAGCAATTCCGCTAGACCCAGTTACTAAAGCTCATCTGGACAATCCCGTGGACCCCGATCAACCTCGGTGGTCTCTTGATCAACATGGTTTCATTAGACTTGACGATTGTATCTATGTACCAGACTCCACCGGCCTCTGCCTCAGGATCCTTCAATACAAACATGATCATCCACTCTCAGGACATTTCGGGTACAACAAAACTCTATCATTAATAAGAAGAGAATACACTTGGCCCGGACTCTGTGGATTCATTAAGCACTATTGTAAATCCTGCACTACTTGTCCCCGCTCGAAATCTCAGCGACACAAGCCATACGGCCTTTTGAAACAACTCCCGGTACCGGAACACCCGTGGAATTCTATCTCTATGGATTTCATTGAACACCTACCGGATTCCGAAGGCTTTTCTGCTATTCTAGTCGTTGTTGACAGATTCTCAAAACAAGGTATATTCATCCCTACATATGATACAATTACGTCCGTGCAGTTAGCGGAACTTTTCATTATCCACATATTCTCCAAGCACGGAGTTCCGTCCCACGTGACTTCCGATAGAGGATCAGAGTTCGTGTTTCACTTCTTTAGATCCTTCAGAAAATCCTTGGACATGACCTTACATTTCACGTCCAGACATCACCCGGAAGGTGACGGACAAACCGAACACGTCAATCAGACCTTGGAACAATACCTCCGCGTATATTGCAATTACCAACAGGACAATTGGAAATCCTTGTTACCACTTGCAGAGTTTGCTTACAACAATGCACCCTCGGCCACTACTGGCGTTTCCCCATTCTTTGCAAATAAAGGATATACTCCAAATATTACAGTACATCCAGAATGAAATCTCACCTCTGCTCGTGCTCAAGAGTTCACCGCGGACCTCCATGAGCTCCACGAGGAACTCCAGACTGCAATATCGTCCACCCAAGAGCAATACCAACATTCAGCAGACAAACACCGGATCCCGCCACCCAACTTCAAGATAGGCGACTGTGTTTATGTCAAAGCTCAATTCTTGAGGACTACCCGTCCATCAAAAAAGCTTGCTGAAAAATATTTAGGTCCATTTGAAATTATTGCACAAGTAGGTTCAGTCCCTTGGACTCTATGGCTTCCGGATAGCATGCGCGCGGTACACCTGGTATTCCATGTTTCTATGCTAGAACCTTGTACTGCTAACACTATCCCAGATCGCGTGCAATCTCCGCCCCCTCCGGTTATCATTGACGGAGAACCCAAGTTTGAAATATCACAGATTTTAGACTCAAAAATTGATAAGCATCAACGCACTTGTAAACTGCTTTACTTGGTCAAGTGGGCGGGTTACGAGGGCACCGATGAAGAGACCTCATGGATTTTGGCCACGGAACTTGGTAATGCCACGGAAATCGTTACTGACTTTCATACAGCTTACCCGCTCAAACCTGGACCATTATCGTCTCTCTGACCACACTCCACGGACCCTGTGTTACGTTTGGACTCATTTTCATTATTCCCTGTCGCCCTATGTCTCTCTTTGCTTTTACAGGTTCTGACATGTCTTGTCAAGTCTTTAAGCGGACTCCCCGCGGACTTTGGCTTTGACTTTGATTCTTATGATTTTCACACTTTACTTTTATATGTTCAAATTATTATCAAGTCTTATTTCTACTTTATTCATCTATTTCTATGGGGCTATGTTTTTTTCCCACCGCCTCAGCTACCTCCTCAGGAAGCTCCTCGACCTCCATGGCAACCCTGTCCTCATCAGATCTGGCATCCTCGGAACTCCCAACCTGCGGCTCCTCATATACATAGCCGCCATACTCCACCATACTCCGCCAGGAACTTCCAAAATTCCTCGTGGAGTCCACACAGTTCCTTTGCCACCACTATGTGGACCTTGTTGCTCTTCCGGAGCAACTCATTTTGGGCCTCGATGCCCTCGGCGATCCATCCAAGGACTTCGTCCAACCTGGACAACCCATCCGACCCGCTTACATCTCGTGCCCTGGACCCCGTGGCCTGCTCGTGAACAAGCGAGCACCTCACCTTGGGGTGCACACATTGATAGCACCCCGGACCCCAGCCGGACTTTCGGTTGCATTCCGTGTTCTGGTCGTTACAACCAGAACACCGCGGCTTGTTCCACGTCGGAAGATGGACTGGTGCCGCCTTCCTTGCCTTCTGTTGATATGGTGTCAGTTTTCTACGGTTATCCCATGGACCTGAGGCTTACCTTCTGGGGGCTCCCTGGCTCCCCCTTGGACTCCGACTCTACCTCCGTCGCCTTGCGCTGAAAAATACAAGTCAGCAAAATTCGACAAGTTGAATATTGGGACTTACCTTTCCCGCAACAATTGCGGCCCTGTCCGCGGCCAACCGGGCTCTTTCCGCAGCCACCCAGGCATTCTCCGTGGCCACCTGCACAGCCTCCTCCGCTTCACACTCCCTCTCCTTTGTGGCCTCTTCCTCTGCAGCCAATGCTGCCTGGTACTCTTTGTCCAGGGCCTCCTCGGCCTCCCTCGCCTCCCTCTCTGCTTCTTTGTGAAGTTGGCACTGCTCTTCTCACTGCGCCAGCAATTGGGCTGCACTCCAAGGCGCCTGATACGGAGAGCCCATGGAAGGCCCCGCGGTTGGCATCGCTCTTTTAGGTGTTGGTTTTGGTCCCATTTTTTCGAAGATGGGGGTAATAAAGAAGAAGAAATTTCTATTTTTTCAAATTTATATATAGGCTCGTCGTGTTTGAACCTTACCTTCCAGATCACATGACTCTTTGACACATACATGTAACTGACATGACTTTTGACACATGTGCGTAGCTGACAAGAACCTTATCTAGGTCTAGAGCCTCTTTGGGACTTCGGCATAAAGGGAGGATACTGTTACGACCGGACAATCCTGCCGGACTCCGGGCACTAACCCGTATGCCCCCACACACTACAAGCACCAATCATCTGTTTATAGGATTTCCCGCCTGGACTCCATTACGTCAAGACTCGTTACGTTCGACCTCATTATGACACATATCAGTAACCGGACTTCCTGTAAGGGGACGTTCAATTTGTGCCTTCAATATGGTTGATATATATGTATATTGCTAAAACCCCAATAAGTTCCTCTGAGTAATCTAGCCCCAAGAGGGTTATTAGTACTGTTTCCTGTAATCTTCTCGTATTTTTCCATGACTTCTAACACTCCCTAGGAATATCTCCAGGGTAGAGTAGGTAGTTAGTGACCGTTGGGGTGAGCTGTCATTCTATTTTTAGCCACCCCCTAGTTTCGGATCGCCTAGCAGAGGCCGCCCCCTTATCCTTTTCTCTTTGGATATCCCTCTGCTAGGTGAGTAGTTTAGTCTCCTGTATATATTAGGTACTTAATATACTTTGGATATCCCTCTGCTAGCCTAGTGTGAGTACCACAGGTCCTGTTAGAGGTAGCCCTTACACTTCCCCCGGACTCCGTCTCTGTCTATCTCTGTCTTCATCCCATGCATCAGTCACCGGTCCCCACTTAGAATCCCATCACCGCTCTAATCGAGCCCCATTCCTGTTTTAGTCAAATGACCTGTCACGATTTAGGACTCCGCTCCCGCTCCATTTCCCATTATGGGTTATGCTTTGTCACGATTTGGACTCCGCTCCATTCTGTCCCATTCCTAACACCAAAATTGGTGTTTATTATTCCTGTTTTACGTTTTGCTCATTTCGTCTCATTATTACTGGATTTGGTATGTCATGTATTCCACGGTCTATATAAACTGGCAGATGTTGTACATACAATCCAGTCAGAAAATTAGCTTAGACTCCCCCCAGTAATCTAATATATTTTCCACTCTAAAACCCTACTCTTATCAGACCGCTCACACTAGTCGGGGCCCACGGGCTCTGATGCATCTATCTCTCTCAACTCACGACACATGACCTCCGACCTCTGACCTATGACTCATGAACCCCACCCAGACTCCCCGGGATTCCCGTCCGCCTGTTTGAAATTGGACAACACGATCTAGCGAGGGCGCAGCCTATAAGCTGAAGCCAAGTCCTACCGGATATCCCGCAGGTCTCTCCGGAGACCCGGCCTGTGTGTGTATCCTAACAATGTTGATGACTGCACCATCACATCCGAGTCAATAGTTGCCATCATTACTTTCAAATGGGATGTGAGCTTGGAGGTTGAAATAACTGACCTGGGGGAGCTTCACTGGTTGCTGGGAATTGAAATTAAAAGAGATTGAGAAGAATGCACTTTACATCTCTCCCAACATTCCTACATCGAATCAATCCTGTGCCGCTACAACTTGGAAGACCTGAAACCATTGTCTATGCCTATGGATCCAAATGAGCATCTCTCCTCTTCACAGAAGCCATCTACGATGCTTGACATTGCAGAAATGAGTAATGTGCCTTACCGTGAGGCCATTGGCTCCTTGATGTATGCTGCCCTAGGTATGCAGCCTGATATTGCATTCGCTGTTCAGGTTGTCTCTCGATTTTTGTCAAATCCTGGCCATGCCCATTGGGAAGCTGTGAAGTGCATTTTTCGTTATCTAAATGGATCAAAGAAGTTGCGGTTAAATTTTCGAAAACAAGATACACCAAGCACACTTACTGGGTATCCTGATGCTGATGGTAGTATGACTGAAGATCGTTGTGCCATCTCCGGTTATGCATGTTTGCTCAATGGAGGTGCTATCTCTTGGAGTGTGAAGAAACAAGACAGCGTGTCCTTGTCTACAACTGAAAGCAAATATGTTGCTGCCACATGCTGCCAAAGAAGCCCTTTGGTTACACTCCCTGCTCAGCCAGTTGTTCGAACCTATTAGCACCCCTACACCCTTGTTTTGTGATAATCAATCTGCAATTGCACTTACCAAGGACCATCAATACCATGTGGGCACTAAGCACATTGACATACATTTCCACTTTATCTGCTGGATCGTTGATGATGGAAAGATCTCGCTGATCTATTGCCCCACTGGCGACATGATTGCCGATTCGCTTACCAAAGCACTGCCCTCTGCAAAGGTCAAGCACTTCGCCTCCGAGTTTGGACTATCTCCGGCTTGAAGGGGAGTGTTAAAAATAGCAAGCACATTATAGTCTTGACTCTCGAAGTACATTGCTCGTACAGGGACAACAAAAGCCTGTTATTGTTTACCTATTGTCTTTTGTTGCCTATTGTCCTTTGTTACCTATTGTCCTTTGTTCCCTATTGTCATTGAACAATATATATACTTGACTTCTAGTTAGTTGCACCTCAGTCATTTGCTCGCAACTGCACACAAATACTGAGGTAAAGGCCCTTTCTTATTTTGTCACTTTTACATTTTCACTTACATGCATTTACTAGTTACATATTTGTCTCTAGGTAAATACATATTATAGTCATTTGCTCGCAACTGCGCACAAATACTGAGTTACATATTTGTCTCTAGTTTTATTACTACTGTAATGTTCTTTACATAAAAGTATAATTAGATATTATTTTCTAGGTACATAATTTCTGTTAGTTGAGTCCAATAGACTGAGGTATATGATTTTCTAGTTCCCACTCGCTTCAATTCAATTACTATAATTTTGACACTTTCTAATGATAACTAGCTATAAGTATGTTGTTTTATTTCCGCTTACAGGTCACAGCTGTGACCGCGGTGGACGCAAGGACGTCACGTGGCACAGACGCGTCACGCTGCAATCTGACACGTGACTCGGTGGCTTTAAGGAAACATGTTAGGTATTGGTATTTACATTTACATCGAGTACATGAACGGAGTTTTAAATTTGAAAGGCTTTGGGAAATTGTCCTTAAAATCTGACGGTGTCGACTGCCGCAACTATGCCTTGGCCACCCAAAGTCATCAGCGAATTCAAAACTATGCCTGGGCGACCCGTGGAGACCGACTTATACGGACCTTATAACAAGCTCCTGTGCACCTTATTTCCACTCGACACCGATTTCACCGTCGTTCCCCAGTACAAATGTAAAAAGTCAAAGAAGATAGTGGATTTCGTTGTCACGCATAAGAAGAAACCGGTTTTTATTTTTGAGCTGAAGTCACCCGTTAAGCTTCGGCTTATCTCTACTCGTGGGGAGGCCGACGACCAGATACAAGATCGCGTCCAAGAATTGAGCGGTTTGTTATAGTAATTCTTTTCAGGTTTGGGGTACTCACTGCCTTCGACCCATAGCTGAGTGCCCCCTGCATGTTCTCCGTGGCGCCAGTGCTATGGGAACGGAACTTTGCTTCTATGAAAAGCCCCTCAATCAACCGACTGTGCCCCTCCATACTCCAGCCGACCCCGAAGTGGTGATAGACACAGCACCGCGGACACGTTGGAATTATAAGATCTTTACAGATGAGGGGGAACAGAAATTTCGAGCTGTAGCAGACAAGATCATGGAGGATTGTGAATCTCTCTGAAACAATTGGTACGTTGTTGACCCGCCTGCACGCATGGTCCATATAAAAACGCAATGATATACAGTTACAGGATTTCGTGTGACGTTACCTGAATGTCTTATCTTATTCAAAGGTGTGTCCTTCAGAAAACTTGAATGTATGCAACTATGACTACATCACTCACTCTCGCTAGAAAACAGCCTCTCGATTTGTTGCGGCGGAATGAAAAATGCGCATGTCACCAACTCCGCATAGTCCCTTACCTCCGCATTAACCCCACCGCCGGGTCTCTTGTCAAAGGTCCACTTGATGTTTGTGGGACAACGCAATCCGCTGGATTTTCCTGAGGACAGTGTTAGATTTTGTGACTTGGCACGTTCGATAACGTTGGTAAATCTTCGGCTTAGCTGTGCGTGTGCATGTCTGTGTCCAAGAAATATTTACTATCAGGCTCATTAAAGAGCAATTGAAGAAAGATATATTAGCACAGCGAGCTGAAAGACTGGAGGGTGGCATAGCAAAGGAAATGTATTGATAATGTGTGAGGCTTAGGTATCTGCATGTATGTCGTCAACCTTCTGATCCAATTTGGAATCTTCGGTGCCAAAGCGGTGTAGGATGACAGGTCCTTGAATGTATGAGAACTCGTCTGTGACAACTCTTAACCGTGCACATCTGTGTATCCATATTGCATGTATTGAGAGTGTAAAGAAGGCACAAACATCACACTATGTAACATTCTGAGGATTTTAACTAGCAGATCTTCTGAGAAATTACAATAATAATGATTGTAAACAACAGCCCAAGGAGAACATTCAGCGTTTCTAGCATGAGAACGGTCGTCACAAGAACCAGAAATAAAAGAACCATGAGACGGGCCATCTGAGAAGCCCTCAACGGTTCGTCGGAATACAGCGAATAACCACTCATAAGAGATATCCAATGTCCCCATTGTTAAAATCGAGTCCTAGAAGCTTCGGAAATAGCAAGGAAGGCACCGGACAGTGGGGGGGGGGATCTAATAGTCAGGCAAGACCGGTATATATTGTTAAGTTTAATACAAGAATACGAAAGGATAGAGTCTGTATATGCGGCTCAGTCAGTGAATAACTTTCACTATATATTATAGTACCTGTATATGCGGCTCAGTGAGTGAATGAGTTTCACTGAGGTATATGGCGAATATTGTATCCTTTTATTTACTTTGTAATTGTTTAGGGGAGTCTTTAGGGGAGAAATTTAGATACTCGAAGTTTCTAGCTAATTGCGTCATTAAAGGAGAGATATATAATCAAAGGAGTTAGTTCCCCCTTTTGGCACCATAGTATATGCGCATACAGTCGGTCCAATCCCGATCTATGTTTATGCGAAGACTTGTTATTATTAACATATATGCTGATACGTAAATGTATACACCAATACCTGTAGGATTTTCTTAAAAGCCACATCATCCTGTGACTTGTCACAGGAAAGATAAAGGGATACAGAATCCCACTGGACTATACAAAATTGAAGGAGTTTATATTTAATGATATGGTTGTTGCTTAAAGAATCCTATGTACACCTGATCACCCTCCACCTACCTTTTGGATCCTTAACCTATTTTAAACTATATAAGGATCCAATAGAGATTGTTGGAGTTTATATAAGATAAGGCTCTACTACGGATCCTAAAATCTTTTGGAGAGTGGTAACACAATTTGGAGGGAGTAGCGTTTAGGAAAAATTAGTAAGCGATCATCAGAGGTAACGTGTTCCTGACCCAGTGGATATACACCTGCGCCGAGCATAGGTGGAGTTTCAAATTTGAAAGACTATAACATGAGTCTAGTCTGAAACGTCGACTGTCACGACTATGCCTTGGCCACCCAACGTCCTTCGTCAGTTCGAAATCCCTCCTGACGCGGCGCCTTCTGAGACTGATTTCCACGGTGCTTATAACAAGCTCTTGAACACCCTTTTTCCACCCAACACCGAATTTACGGTTGTTCCCCATTACCTGCCATATTCACACGAGTTAGCGCTCTTTTTCTTTTACGAGGTCTTGTTCAAAGACAAACCGGTCTTCATTTTGGAGCTAAAGCTGGCAGATGATGACGTTCAATGCCCCATTGCTCGTGAAAACGCCGATCAACAAGTCCGCTCTCGCATTAGGGATTTCCATGGTCAGTGATATCATTTTAGTCAGGCTTAGATGTTCACTGCCTTGACTCCATAGCCGACTGTCCCCTGCCTGTTTTCCACGTTGTCAGCGCAATGGGAACCCAGCTCTGCTTCTATAGAAAGCCTCGCAATGAACCCGTTGTGCCTCCCTTCATTCCAGCCGACCGTGTTCTGATGACGGACACGGTACCGCGAGCATGCTGGAACTGTGATATCCTTGAGGAAGAGGGAGAGCAAAGATTTCGAGCTGTCGTGGGTGAGATCAAGCAGGCTTGTGCCGCTCTCTGAAACTATTGCTATGTCGTGGTATGTTGTGGACCCGCCTGTATATATGGTCTATATAGAACTTCAAAGGAATGCGACTGCATCCAGATAATTTTATCCACTGCGGAAAAGACAATATTAACTCAAAATATGGTATAACTTGATAGACGCTGACCTTTTGCACTGTTGCATAGGCCCCATGCGGCTCCAGAGACTTCAAATCTGGATCAGCCCCAAGGAGCGTCAGCAAGGTCAGTTTCCAATATTTTTTTATTTCGAGTACATTTCTTCTTGTGTTTAACCTGTGAGACCTGTATGTTTTCTATCGACGTTTTCGTACTGCTTGGGCTACCCCTTTTTCCGCGTGAGTGTTTCAACCTAATCCCCATCATCATCTCAATTCACGTATTCACTTTTATTCAACCTCGGCTTGCTCTGATAAAGGCCGATTACAACATCGACAACAAGCGATGCTCATACTTCTATTGTCAAATCTCGTCGTCTCAAATATAGTATATATGAACGCTGGATCAAGGGTAGCAATACCCAATAACACTTGTTGCATCTTAAGCATCATACGTGACGCATGAAATTCCGCACATCAAAGTTTCTCTATGGGCCATATTTACAGACGGGTCATCAGTATACCAAGCATTTCAGAGAGCTGCGCAACACTGCTTGATCTCGTCCACCACAGCTTGAAATCTTTGCTCTCCCTCATCCTGAAGGATATCACAGCTCCAACGTGCTCGCGGTGCCGTGTCCGTCAACTGATCAGGGTGGGCTGGAATGGAACGAGGTACAATGACTCGATTGCAAACTTTATAAAAGCAGAGCTGAGTTCCCATTGCGCTGATCGCGTGGGAAACAGGCAGAGGACAGTCAGCTATAGAGTCGAAGGCAGTGAGCACCCAAGCCTGAATAAAATGACTACGACCGACCATAAAAATCCGGGATACGAGATCCGAACTGTTTGTCGGCGGCTTCACGAGTAGAAGCGTATGGAAGGTGACCAGGTGGCTTCAGCTGCAAAATAAAGACCGGTTTGTCTTCGAAGAAGACTTGGTTCAAGACGAAAAAGTCCACTGACTCCCATGAACCTGGTCGGTACTGGGGAACAACCGTAAATTCGTCAGGTGGAAAGAGGAGGTTCAAGAGCTTGTTATAAGGAGCGTGGAAGTCGGTCTCAGAGGGCGTGGGGAGGATCTGTTCGAACTGGCGAAGAACTTCGGGTAGCCAAGGCATAGTTGCGGTAGGTTTCAAGTACGTTGTTCATGCGGCCTTACAAATATGCAACGCAACTCCGCCTATATGCTGCCGTGATATGCAAAGGGGGGAATGTAGTTGCGTACGTTCTACGTGTTTCTACAACTCGGGCTGAAGCCCCCTATTAGACACCACTATGGCCCATAATGACGTACGGCTGGAGGCTATTTTCCTGATGTCAGCAGGGAAGTCAGTTGTACCCGTCGCGCGGCGTAAATCTCGTCGACCCGTAAATCGAGGCATCGCGCCGGCACGACGGCCGCGCCCCGCCGCACGGCAGCGACGTCCGGGGACCCGGCTCCAGGGGACCTGCCGTAGGTGGCCGCGCGCACTTTTTTTTTTTGGCAACTCACTCACTTCTACACCGCCGCTCACGCGGGTTCCGCGCTCGCACGCACGCACACACACTCTCCTCTCTCTTTCTTTTGTCGTAGTAAGATAGCACCACCAACAAAGTCGCAGCGCGATTTATTTTATTTTATATATATAAATAAATAAATTATTATTTCCATTTGCACCACCAAAAAACTATTTTTTCTAGCGAGTTCTTTTTCATTGGGTAGGGGGGAGGCGATGAGTTTTGTTATATCATTTATAAGATGTATAGACCCTGCCATATTCAAATTACCAATATAAATTACATGAGTCCCATTTCTGGGAGAGCACGGCATGTTCCTCGATTTTTATATAGCCATCTGTGGGCTAGATTTACAGTGGTAAGAGCAGGGAAGATAGGAGGTAAGTGAGTGCTTAGCGAGATTTACAGGTGGATTTACCGTGCTGACTAATCGATGCTAGCTAGCGACCGAAGACTTAACTGGATGAAGGGGGAGGAGGGGGACTGTCTGTCCACTCACCAGCAGACAAACAGCCCGAGTGTGAGATGGAAGAACATGCCACTTCTGGATTCCTCCATCAAGACACTAAAGGGAGGGTGGGAGGGTAAGGATTCCATTCAAGCAGATGAGTGGTAGTGTGTTCTCTGAAGTAGGTGCCTTGTCTCACTTTTAGTCAGCACCCTCTGATCCCGTGGCTCTCATTGTTCACAGCGGGTTCAGTAGGAATAGCTGACTGATTGATGCTGTAACTTATAGCTAGTGACTGAAGACTTAACTGGATGAAGGGGGAGGAGGGGGACTGTCTGTGTTAGGATACACACACAGGCTGGGTCTCCGGAGAAACCCGCGGGATATCCGGTAGGACTTGGCTTCAGCTTATAGGCTGCACCCTCGCTAGATCGTATTGTCCAATTTCAAACAGGTGGACGGGAATCCCGGGGAGTCCGGGCAGGGTTCGTAAGTCGTAAGTTGTAGGTTGGAGGTCGTGGGTCGTGGGTCGAGATAGTTGAGAGAGATAGATGTGCTGGAGCCCGTGGGCTCCGACTAGTGCGAGCGGTCTGATGAGAGTAGGGTTTTAGAGCGGAAAATATATTAGATTACTGGGGGGAATCTAAGCTAATTTTCTGACTGGATTGTATGTACAACATCTGCCAGTTTATATAGACCATGGAGTGAATAACATACCAAATCCAGTAATGGCGAAACAAAACTAACAAAACATAAAACGGGAAATGTAAACACCAAGTTTGGTGTTAGGAATGGGACGGAACGGAGCGGAGTCCAAATCATGACAAAGCATAACCCATAACGGGAAACAGAGCGGGAGCGGAGTCCTAAATCGTGACAGGTCATTTGACTAAAACGGGAATGGGGCTCGATTAGAGCGGTGACGGGATTCTAAGTGGGGACCGGTGACTGACGCGTGGGATGAAGACGGACATAGACAGAGACGGAGTTTGGGGGAAGTCCGGTGACTGATATGTGTCGTAATATAGTCGAACGTAACGAGTCTTGACGTAATGGAGTCCGGGCGGGAAATCCTATAAACAGATGATTGGTGCTTGTAGCGTGTGGGGGCATATGGGGTAGTGCCCGGAGTCCGGTGGGATTGTCCGGTCGTAACAGTCTGTCCACTCACCAGCGGACAAACAGCCCGAGTGTGAGATGGAGGAACATGCCACTTCATACCCATCCACTCAGTCGGCATGTTCCTACTTCCATGCCGACTTCCCCCAACATAGCAGGAATGACGGTGGCAGATGCATGATTGATGTAACACCATTATTGTCAATAGAAATAAGAGAATAAATAAATAAAGGAAGAACTCAAGGTAACATTGCAGTATGGAAAGTAGCCATGGCAGATCGTAAAGACTGTTGGTCCTACAAACCAACAAAGGAAGCGAGAATCTCATCACAATGACACCAATATGTTAAGAAGGAGGAAGAAGTCCATCGTCTGACTGACATTACAATGAAAGGATCAATGCCCAACAGAAGCAGATGGGTAGTACCCCTGATGCGAAAAGCATGCCCCTTGTGCAAAGGCAGACCCTCTAGCATCCAAATTTCACAACAACGCTGCAAAAACCAGGATTTGCACATTGGAGCATAGCCAGTAGGAGTTCTCCATGCAAAAAGTGGTGCCTCTGGTGGCATGCTGTGATTGATCTGAAAATGTGCAAGAAGGGCACGATAGGGACTGGTATCACCATCTGTATCAGTGACATTGATATCATTGCCCTGGTGAAGGTGAGTCTTGGACCAGGGAATATGGAATTTTGCAAAGGCAATATTCATTGCAGTAACACCTGTAGAAAAAGGTGCACCTCGAGAGATGTGGAAGATGGGATCAAAGGACCCTGGTGCCTTGATCGTGAGTTCACCCAGGTGACAGGAAGACCAAAATGCAACACATGCCACAGCGAACACAGCAACATCAAAGGAATCCAAAAGATCCAAGCAGTGTGCCAGAGCACGTACATGTGCAATGGTTAGAGCTTCACGCTTGGATAAGAAGGCAGAATCTGGTGTGTGAGGTATCAGCTTTATCTCATAATTTTCTCTTAATTTTCTTTGAATTTATTAATATTTTCTCGAATTTATTGTATTTTTATTATATTTTTATTGTGAAATATAGGCTCTATTCCTTTTAACTTCGCATAATAATAGCATATATGAACTCATATTATGCTATTATATCTTAGTTAATTTATTATAATTTTTAACTAATTATTTATATTTTATTTACTTAGTTATTACCTTGCTGCAGCCTAGTTTGTGCATTTTTGAAGTCATCTGACTTATTAGATAAGCCGCCGGTGTCGGGATGTCACGCAGGTCACACTCCAGTGTCGGGATGTCACGCAAGTCACACTCCAGTGTCGGGATGTCACATAGGTCACGGATGTGACTACCCGAGTCATTATTTGATCCCGCGGACTCATTGTTTGCTTCCGTCCCCGGGACCGCGGCCTTGAACCTTCATGTTCAAGCCAAAGCTTAGAACCCTTGTCTCAGAGAAGGGAATCACATGATAAATAAAGGGTAAATAATGAGTAGAATATGAGGTCATTATGATCTAAATAATGACCTCATAAACTAAATAATTAGCTAATCATTGAGTTATCAAAATGTATATAAGGAGGGCCAACTTTCCAATAAAATCATCTTATCACACTCACATTTTACTGCACAGCTCAGAAGCTTATCTAATCATCCTAAGGACAATAATAGCCTTAGTCTGATACACTAACTGCAAGCACCTACACTTGCAGCATCTTGAATCTTTGTCAGCAACTCTTGGACTTAGCTAATCATCTAAGTTCCCCAGCCTCACAGCTACCCTTTAGGCTTATTAATTAGATAATAAACCTAATAAGTATCTAAGTATCCTTACTGAAATCCCTGCCAATACTAGATTACTCAAGGCCCAGCCCTAAGTTTATTGAATTAATCAAGTACAAGCACTCAGATAATCCAATACAAATTATTTTCTCTATTAATAAATTATTTAACACCTTGTTAAATAACTATTAATAGTTACAAATAAGCATACAAGAATCCGAAGCTCTTATATCAAGTTTCTGCCAAGTTACTGCGCATATATTCAGCTTCCAGCCCCTATTCTCAAGGAATAGTTCTTTTATTTGCTAAAAGAGTCATACACAGTTCTATTGAACCTTTCAATAATAAAAATAAGCATTGATTTGAGTTGTTTAAGCTTAATAGCGCAGCTCATTAATCTATCAGTATTTAAATTACTGGACCTTTGCTTGTTTTGTTGTTGAAGCTCTGTGACACTATAGCATATATTGAGCTATCTAAGAGAATCCCCTGAATACATTACATGGGGCAAGACGTGTGACACCTTTGATGGTTTGGGACAATAAGGAACCTCCCAACCATGGGGCCCCATTGAGGACATGCCAGAATTGGAGTCCTTGCAGCCACTTTTTGACGGTACCACCCCCAACAAGGCCAGCCCCCTGGGATGCAACAAAAAGAGATAGAAGATCTTCAGAGGCAGGCATTCGGTCCATTTCAGAGATGTCAGCATCATCACAAAAACATGTGAAATGAAGCAAGCCAGCAGCATAGCCGGTCAGGGAATCATCTGTTAAAGATGACAACATGACTAATCGCCACTGAGCAATCAGAGCTGGAGGAAAATGTGTGGAGAGAAGTGTGTGATGTGTGAGTGCAAAAGGCGTGAGCCAAGCCAAAAACCGGTTTTTGGCAAGGACATGAGGTTGAAGAATTGAAGGAGAGATACCCAAGGAGGGAGTTGTTGAACGTCGGGGCCGTCTGAAGTGAACAACTGAGTGCGGCAAGGAGGAAGTGGCCCCAACTCCCTCCATATCAGATGTTGCAGCACGGGCATGTACACGTGCCTCAGTGATGGAGCTAGACATAGAAAAGGTAAGGGGCTAGCTCTGGCGGGAGCTGAACATGAGGATATAATGTCTCAACTGGTAAACCGCAAAAGCCACGGGATATTGGGTCTGCCAAGTTGTTAGTAGAGGTTACATACAGAGGGGAAACTGTATTATTCGCTGGGAGAAGGGAAGCCGTCATCCACCTGACGGAATCACTGCATTGTAAATTGCATGAGCGACCCCAGTGGAAGGCCCCGATAACACCAGTGTTATCCCCATGAATAATAAATTCAGTGTTCGAGTAGGAAAGTTGATCCAGCCAGTGGAGGGCCATTTCAAGGGCCACACATTCGGCCCAACCAATATCCCGCCCATGTGAAGCTGTGATGTATCAGCATCATATCATAATATCCTCTTAATTTTCTGTGGATTATTTAATATTCTTTCGAATTTATTGTATTTTTATTATATTTTTATTGTGAAATATAGGCTCTATTCCTTTTAACTTCGCATAATAATAGCATATATGAACTCATATTATGCTATTATATCTTAGTTAATTTATTATAATTTTTAACTAATTATTTATATTTTATTTACTTAGTTATTACCTTTCGGCACCTTGTGCAGCCTAGTTTGCGCATTTTTGGAGTCATGTGACTTATTACATAAGCCTCCAGTGTCGGGATGTCACAAAGGTCACGAATGTGACCACCCGAGTCACACAAGTCACGAATGTGACTACCCGAGTCACACAAGTCACGAACGTGACTACCCGAGTCATTATTAGGTTCCGCCGACTCGTCGTTTGCTCCCGTCCCGGGACCGCGGCCTTGAACCTTCATGTTCAAGCAAGAGGTTAGAACCCTTGTCTCAGAGAAGGGAATCACATGTTAAACAAAGGGTAAATAATGAGTAGAATATGAGGTCATTATGATCTCACTAATGACCTCATAAACTAAATAGTTAGCTAATCATTGAGTTATCAAAATGTATATAAGGAGGGCTAAGTTTCCAATAAAATCATCTTATCTCACACACATTTGCAGCACAGCACCAGCTTATTTAATCATCCTAAGGACAATAATAGCCTTAGTCTGATACACTCACTGCAAGCACCTACACTTGCAGCATCTTGAATCTTTGTCAGCAACTCTTGGACTTAGCTAATCATCTAAGTTCCCCAGCCTCACAGCTACCCTTTAGGCTTATTAATTAGATAATAAACCTAATAAGTATATAAGTATCCTTACTGAAATCCCTGCCAATACTAGATTACTCAAGGCCCAGCCCTAAGTTTATTGAATTAATCAAGTACAAGCACTCAGATAATCCAATACAATTTATTTTCTCTATTAATAAATTATTTAACACCTTGTTAAATAACTATTAATAGTTACAAATAAGCATACAAGAATCCGAAGCTCTTATATCAAGTCTCTGCCAAGTTACTGCGCATATATTCAGCTTCCAGCCCCTATTCTCAAGGAATAGTTCTTGTATTTGCTAAAAGAGTCATACACAGTTCTATTGAACCTTTCAATAATCAAAATAAGCATTGATTTGAGTTGTTTAAGCTTCATAGCGCAGCTCATTAATCTATCAGTATTTAAATTACTGGACCTTTGCTTGTTTTATTGTTGAAGCTCTGTGACACTATAGCATATATTGAGCTATCTAAGAGAATCCCCTGAATACATTACAGAAGCCCAGCCTTCCCGCAAATGCCAAGTGGCCCATTTGGAGCCAACAACAAGGCCAATGCCCCAAGACATAGAGGCGTCAACATAAATCTCCAAGTCTAGGATAACACAAGGTAGGAGGGAACGTGTAATGTATTCAGGGGATTCTCTTAGATAGCTCGATATATGCTATAGTGTCACAGAGCTTCAACAATAAAACAAGCAAAGGTCCAGTAATTTAAATACTGATAGAATAATGAGCTGCGCTATTAAGCTTAAACAACTCAAATCAATGCTTATTTTGATTATTGAAAGGTTCAATAGAACTGTGTATAACTCTTTTAGCAATAATAGAACTATTCCTTGAGAATAGGGGCTAGAAGCTGAATATATGCACAGTAACTTGGCAGAGACTTGATATAAGAGCTTCGGATTCTTGTATGCTTATTTGTAACTATTAATAGTTATTTAACAAGGTGTTAAATAATTTATTAATAGAGAAAATAATATGTATTGGATTATCTGAGTGCTTGTACTTGATTAATTCAATAAACTTAGGGCTGGGCCTTGAGTAATCTAGTAGTGGCAGGGATTTCAGTAAGGATACTTATTAGGTTTATTATGTAATTAATAAGCCTAAGGGGTAGCTGTGAGGCTGGGGGAACTTAGATGATTAGCTAAGTTCAAGAGTTGCTGACAAAGATTCAAGATGCTGCAAGTGTAGGTGTGAAGAGTCGTTAGATTCTTACCGCTCAATATACGAAGAATAGTGTTTATTCAACTACTATTAGAAAGTATTGACCGTTCAGTACAATACCGTAGATTGCTAGACTGACAGTACTAGCAAGGAGACACGCTACACGTCACAAGAACAACTGTACAGTTGCTCTTGACGGCTAAAATGAGAGAACGAAGAGTTGACCTTTACGGTGCAACTCGTAGCTAAATGTAAATAGATAATCAACGAGAAGTTGAATATCTGAAGTAAAGAGATAATAGCGCGAGTCGACTGTAGCGTTGACGAGTGCAAAGACCTTAGAGTGGAACTCGACCTTCGCGGTTCGAGTCCAAAGTATGTTAGGAGACTAGAAAACGCTACCCTTATAGGTAGCTGAGATGTTACCCTTGACACCTCTCGCTATTCGACGTCTGGGTCGTTTACGAGGTGGTGTCTGCTGGGTAAAAAGATGTCTCGTTTAGCGCTGAGAGCGCCCATAGATATACACAAGACTTCGAACTAAGAAATACAGGTATGCTCGAAAGATATAGAGAGTTAGGGAAAAAGAGTAAGAACTAAATAATAAAATACTATAATATATGTATTATTCCACAGTCCAATCATGATATATGCATACCCTTCACAGTAGGTGCTTGCAGTGAGTGTATCAGACTAAGGCTGTTATTGTCCTTAGGATGATGAGGTAAGCTTCTGTGCTGTACTGTAAAATATGTGTGATAGATTGATTTTATTGGAAAGTTGGCCCTCCTTATATACATTTTGATAACTAAATGATTAGCTAATTATTTAGTTTATGAGGTCACTAGTTAGATCATAATGACCTCATATTCTACTCATTATTTACCCTTTGTTTATCACATGATTCCCCTCTCTGAGACAAGGGTTCCAACCTCTTGCTTGAACATGAAGGTTCAAGGCCGCGGTCCCGGGATGGAAGCAAACGATGAGTTGGCGGAATCTAATAATGACTCGGGTAGTCACATCCATGACTTAAGTGACATCCTGACACTGGAGGCTTATCTAATAAGTCACCTGTTGTAATTGTCACCTGCTGACAAATCATTCCCTCAATCCCAAATTTGAAGTGCCGGGCACGAATGATGACATAATGTGTTCCCGCGCTTCCAGAGCTCAAGGGGTAAAGCAAGTGTCAAGAAACAATAACTAAGTAAATAAAATATAAATAATTAGTTAAAAATTATAATAAATTAATTAAGTAATAATAGCATAATATGAGTCCATATATGCTATTATTTATGCGAAGTTAAAAGGAATAAGGCCTATTTTTCACAATAAACATAGTAAAAAAATACAATAAAAATTCGAAAGAATATTAAATAATCCACAGAAAATTAAGAGAATATAATGAGATGATGCTGATACATCACAGAACGTGTTGGGGCTGGACATGCCAGTGCATCACGCCACCAGTGTAAATCAACAATTAGAGATGGAGAGACGTGATGGCGGGAAAAGTTATTTGGGAAGTGAGAAATAAAGGAGGCTAACGTGACGAGATATGAATGGCCAGCTGTGAGAATGAAGGTAAGATGCTGTAATGAACCATGGAGGGAGATCACTTGTGGCCTAGTAACTGTTGTGGCAGTAGCAACTAAAACTTTTTCGAGTTTGGTGTGATGCTTAAGGCATTTCTTCTCAGGGAGAGAAACAGTGCAGTGTTGCAAATCCCATACAAAGCCAGCATAAGTGACAGTTGATGCAAAGTCCTGACCTTTAGATTGGATATCATGGAAAGGAATACCCAGTGATTGGGTGTAAGACTGAATGTCAGCGAGTGAGTGTTGAAAAACATAGGATGTGCCATTTGAATGGGAAAAGGAGTATGAGGGCTCCCTAAAGAGAGCGAAATCGTCCACCCACTTCACAACAAAGGCCAGAAAATGGTGCAGGAGCAAGTCACAAGTGGCATCTGCAACCTTGCCCTGAATACCAGTAGCAGAAGTGAGACCGAATGGCATACAATGGTCAACATAAATTACATCATTGAACATATAAGCAATGTAACATTTGTGGGTGGGAAGAATAGGCGAGTTGCGAAAAGCATCCTTAACATCCAGGGCAGCACCTTCTGTGCCTGGGGACACGTAGAAACCTGAAACTAGTGAGTATAATGTATCATGTGTAAGGGCAATGCCACCATGAAGACCAATGTCAAGCAACATGCCAAATCAGCTCAACCAGCCCAGAAGAATGTGCCGCAACATCAATGTGCCGATATAGGCTCAACATCAACATGCCCATATTGGCTCAACCTCAACATAGCCATAATGGCTCCAATGAGAAATCGCACAAATAAATCCAATAAGAAGATAAGAAGAGCTCACATATTGGGCAACTGCTGCTGCAGTGAACCACTTAGTAGGCCAATCCACTGCATTAATCCATGAGTTAGTTGAATAACCCGAAGGATCTTTCTTGCTAAGATGATGAATCATCCACAGATTTGTTGACCCAGGCTTGGCAATCAGACCAAGGGGTGCAGTGTGAAAATGTCCTCCAAAGATTGTATGTGCAGCCTCAATGGAAAAAAGGACCCAACATCCGGCCAAGGTAAATCTCCTCCTGCAAATGTTGCAAAAGAAATTCAGGATCCAGGCCAGCAGAAGGAAGATTAGGCAGAATAAAGGTGGATGTAAGGGGAGGATGATTACCAATTGGTGATCCATGAATCATATCATAAATGAGAGTAGGGTAACGAGTGGACATCCATCCATCTGAAATTGGAAAACACGATCTAGCAAGGGCACAGCCTATAAGCTGAAGCCAAGTGGGATAAGTCCGTGCAGGATGCGTGGTGTCACCGCAAAGAGAGCAAGCATGGGATGGGTGGCCTGACCCCCGCTGCTCACAGGCCCCCCGGGCATTGTACACGACACAGAGCTCAATGCCAGAACCCTGTCTGTAATGTATTCAGGGGATTCTCTTAGATAGCTCAATATATGCTATAGTGTCACAGAGCTTCAACAATAAAATAAGCAAAGGTCCAGTAATTTAAATACTGATAGATTAATGAGCTGTGCTATTAAGCTTAAACAACTCAAATCAATGCTTATTTTGATTATTGAAAGGTTCAATAGAACAATATATGACTCTTTTAGCAAATAAAAGAACTACTGTATTCCTTGAGAATAGGGGCTGGAAGCTGAATATATGCACAGTAACTTGGCAGAGACTTGATATAAGAGCTTCGGATTCTTGTATGCTTATTTGTAACTATTAATAGTTATTTAACAAGGTGTTAAATAATTTATTAATAGAGAAAATAATTTGTATTGGATTATCTGAGTGCTTGTACTTGATTAATTCAATAAACTTAGGGCTGGGCCTTGAGTAATCTAGTATTGGCAGGGATTTCAGTAAGGATACTTAGATACTTATTAGGTTTATTATCTAATTAATAAGCCTAAAGGGTAGCTGTGAGGCTGGGGAACTTAGATGATTAGCTAAGTCCAAGAGTTGCTGACAAAGATTCAAGATGCTGCAAGTGTAGGTGCTTGCAGTTAGTGTATCAGACTAAGGCTATTATTGTCCTTAGGATTATTAGATAAGCTTCTGAGCTGTGCAGTAAAATGTGTGTGAGATAGATGATTTTATTGGAAACTTGGCCCTCCTTATATACATTTTGATAACTAAATGATTAGCTAATTATTTAGTTTATGAAGTCACTAGTTAGATCATAATGACCTCATATTTTACTCATTATTTACCCTTTATTTATCACATGATTCCCCTCTCTGAGACAAGGGTTCTAACCTCTTGCTTGAACATGAGGGTTCAAGGCCGCGGTCCCGGGACGGAAGCAAACGATGAGTCGGTGGAATCAATTAATGACTCGGGTAGTCACATCTGTGACTTGTGTGACATCCCGCCACCGGGGGCTTATCTAATAGATCACGTGACTTTAAAAATGCGCAAACAAAGCTGCAGCAAGATGCCAACAAGCAATAACTAAGTAAATAAAATATAAATAATTACTTAAAAATTATAATAAATTAATTAAGCAATAATAGCATAATATGAGTCCATATACGCTATTATTTATGTGAAGTTAAAAGGAATAAGGCCTATTTTTCACAATAAACATAATAAAAATACAATAAAAATTCGAGAAAATATTAAGTAATTCAAAGAAAATTAAGAGAACATTATGAGATAATGCTGATACCTCACACTGTCACAGGACTGACTTCCCTGCCACTCAGCAATGATGGGCCGGTCCAGATGAGAGGACCTGGTTGCACGACAGAAACATACGAAATGTGAGTTGTGCGCACCACAGCGGATACAGGAACCCGTCGGGGCCTTTGCAGTGGGTGCTGAGGCCCGAAAGGAATCACTACGATATGGATGGTATGCAGACCCCAGGGTGCAGTGAGAATGGTCAGAAAGGGTGGTATCACTACTCCAAGCTGCCGGTGCAGGCGATGCAGCATGCAGATTACATGGTACCACCTGCAATGAATCACCAGGCTGGGCAGGAAGGCCTTGGCGTGCACGCTGCTGTTCGAAAGACAAAATGTAAAACATGTCAGAGGGATCAGGTACTGTAGGTGACATTGAATTCCACTGAATGCACAAAGCTTTGTCCATCTCGAACCAAGCAGGAAACCACATTGCAAAGTCAGGATCTGCCTGCATTTTGTCACAATGTTTGTATGAACCTTGAGTGGCTGGCCCGTCACCACATGTATCTCGTATAATGGATAACCAATTGGCATAGGCCTGTAAAAAATCCATGGCAGTAAGTGACACCTCTGAAGGAAAACAAGTGGTATCGAGGAAATATTCACCGGCCCCGTTCCCAACCGAGATTCTAGAATACTTAAGATCTACATTTCCACAAACCCGCTGCAAGGATTTTGTAGTCAACATAGACAAAGGAATATATACCTTCTTGAAAGCCATATGTAAGATCTGGTTAGGAATGGGTGCTGGATCCAATTCCAACTTATTATGTCGGATTTCATCGAAGACATAAATAGGAGGTGCTTTTGAATAATCCACAGTCCGATATTTACTAGATGTTGAAGTAGATGCATTAGCCAATGCTAACAACAAGTCAGGTCCGCCCTTGTTGATGGCAGCCATGTGAGATGCGGTAATGCCTGCCAGTATGGGAAGCGTGGGGTGGTATCCGCTAACATCCCCTTTGCTAACCTGTTCTGACATCTTCTGGGGTCCCACATCCTGTGTGTCAGATACTAAGCTGCCTGACCCAACCTCCCTTTCAGGTGGGTCCTGCCCCATCTCTATACTCATTCCCCTGTTGCCTGCCTGTTATGTATTTTTAAAGGTTTTCTCTATTTTTTGCAATTTCCCCAAACGAGATTCTTAACAAAGGCTCTAAAAATGTACTTATATCGCTATGGTAACATTGTACAGTATTCCTTTGATTTATCTCGAAATTATGCAAATTACTTTGTATTTTTATCTAAAAATCTGAGTAGACTATGAAATTTCTACTTTTATTCTTTTTTAACTATATATCTTCAAACCGGCCATCTGGCGCTTATTACACAATGCAGGGGAATATTCATCACAACAAGTGACTGGTCGTCACAATGAGTGACAGGTCGTCACAACGCGCGACCGTTGTCACAAGGGTGCGCGACAGTCACAAGGGTGCGCGACAGTCACAAGGGTGCGCGACAGTCACAAGGGTGCGCGACAGTCACAAGGGTGCGCGACAGTCACAAGGGTGCGCGACAGTCACAAGGGCGCGCGACAGTCACAAGGGCGCGCGACAGTCACAAGGGCGCGCGACAGTCACAAGGCGCGCGACAGTCACAAGGGCGCGCGACAGTCACAAGGGCGCGCGACAGTCACAAGGGCGCGCGACAGTCACAAGGCGCGCGACAGTCACAAGGGCGCGCGACAGTCACAAGGCGCGCGTCACAAGGGCGCGCGACAGTCACAAGGGCGCGCGACAGTCACAAGGGCGCGCGACAGTCACAAGGGCGCGCGACAGTCACAAGGGCGCGCGACAGTCACAAGGGCGCGCGACAGTCACAAGGGCGCGCGACAGTCACAAGGGCGCGCGACAGTCACAAGGGCGCGCGACAGTCACAAGGGCGCGCGACAGTCACAAGGCGCGCGACAGTCACAAGGGCGCGCGACAGTCACAAGGGCGCGCGACAGTCACAAGGGCGCGCGACAGTCACAAGGGCGCGCGACAGTCACAAGGGCGCGCGACAGTCACAAGGGCGCGCGACAGTCACAAGGGCGCGCGACAGTCACAAGGGCGCGCGACAGTCACAAGGGCGCGCGACAGTCACAAGGGCGCGCGACAGTCACAAGGGCGCGCGACAGTCACAAGGGCGCGCGACAGTAACAAAAAGGCGCGTGACAGTCACAAGGCGCGATGGGTGTCACACGCGCACTAGCACGGGAATATTATGTCATATATTATGTCATCATATATGCTACAATAGAGAATGGCGGGTGAGCCTAAATACCCACTCTGATGTGGGAATATTACATTAGGCGACAGCACCCACATGATTTGTAACACATATTCGCGTCGTTCACATCGCGTTTGTTTGGTCACACCATCAAATTAAATTAATTTTCACCAGACGACTCAGATCTTCTGCGACGAGGAAAAATATGACCTGGGGATACAGGAATATACTTTGCCACCCATTCCCTTGCAAGTAAAGCACAAAGCGCACTGAAGATTGGCCTTACTGTACTCCGTGATGCTCTGCAATATGACAATGTCGAAGTGGACACTTACGATCCCAAGTACACTGTTGTAAGTGTTGTTTTTGGTGTATTCTAGGCTATCATTTCTGACATCTCAGCCAGATTTAGAATGCGTCCTATTCTTGCAGTGAATTGCAGCTTGAAGATACTTACACCATCAGAGTCCTTAGGAGCAGTGACAAGCGGTGCTGTACTGCCTTCGCACCCCGACCGCGTCTATCTCAGACATGAAGGTGGTTTCGTTTCGGTCTGGACAGAGGGCACGGATACTTCGACTCCGGAAAAGCTGTACCCGTTTACGTTGGGATTATTAAGATATCGAATTCAGATGTGTTGGCGTTGGAGGGTGTGCTGGATAAGTTGTGGACTGGATTGAGAAGCAGTGTGATTGCAGCGTATATTGTCGATTCTGGTGATGAGAGAAGTGAAGGGTGGAGTATGACGAATGCATGGAGGGCGCATGAAGAGTTGCCTGTTTCGCGGACTACGCTGGATCCGTTTAGCATTGCGAAGGTGAGTTGTAACTGTTCTGTATGCCTGCACAACCAACTGTCTCACTCCCCTTGCAAATTATCATACGCTCAGTATCATCTCACCACCCACCATCGTCGGTGACTTCCTTGCAACTCCTGGCCTATTTCCATTCATATTCCAAATGTCATCTTCCCACTGCCTCCTACTCTAACCACTCCCTTTCACTGGACTCTACGGGTCAAATCTGAGAACCTGAATGAGCTATGCCACAGCCTGCTTGCAGGTAGCTATTCTGTCTCTACTGCATCGTCTCCCATCATGTCAATTATCAAAGTTTGATTATATTAATAAAGATATTTGATACTTGCACTACGTCGGTGTTGTTTGCTAGGACTTGTATCCTTGATAGTCTGACATCGGTATGAACCAGCATGGTCACTGTAACGGGAGCAGACTTGGTGGCGGACGATGAATCGGGCGGGTAACCGCCCTAGTCTTAGATGGTAAGGGGTAAAGAGAAGACGCTGGAAGTTTTCGATCATTAGAGGGTTTCAAACTTCTAAGAGGTTGTCAGGGAACGTAGCTGAGGAGGGCTAGCATAAATAGGTGAACCCCCCATTAGTTAGGGGGGTCTTTTTCGAATTGGAGCCTATTCCTACTCTGTGCATTCCTCTTCGTAAGAGATCAACTGAAGGATTACGCTATCTATAAAGCCGAACCTTACAGTCACACTCATAAGTGTTTTTCCACAAATATCTACTTGGCCGTGTAGTGTCTTTTTGTTAAGAACTGGAAACTGACTAATGTCGGTGGCCGACAGGGACCGATCGGAAGGACTTGGCTTCAGCTTATGTGCTGTGCCCTCGCAAATATCCATAGGATGTCCTTAAATTTCGGGTGGGCGAAGACTAATCCTAGTGAGTACCTTTCGGCGTGATACCGATCGGAATCGAAGGACAAGTCGAGCGTCGGGCCAAGGGGTCGGGGCCAGGAGTGGGCGAGCGCACGCGAAGGTGGATGGGGGGATTCTTAGTATGAGACTGATACAGGCGTATGAGGGTATTCTGAGTCGATATTCTGATTGCCTAGTAACTACAACTATAGCGGGTTCATATACAAGTAACAGGCGTCTGGAAAATACTAATGGGGAGAAGGGCGGAACACGGTATTAACAATAAACTTGACTAGGAACGGGAAGTTTATGATTAGTTCGGAGGCCGATGATAACCGAGAGCGGGATTACGATAAAAGGAAATAGTTCAAGGACTACAAATATAGATAGACATATGCGAAACATAAGATTGAACGGATCAACATAATAAAGGGGACGTATCAAAGTTTGACCAGACAATACGAGTTGTTTTGACGTGGGCGTAAACGGAGTTTGATCTTCACGAAAACATTCGTCAGCTTCGGGGCCAATGGTTTCCGAGAGGGTGACTTGTCGTTGACAAGTGGCGATAACCTCGGGACCGATAGGGTTGCAACACGGTCGTAACAGTATCTCCCCTTTTGGCCGAAATCCCAAGGAGGCCGAAAATCTAGATCCCGTACGTAAAACTTGTCGGTACGGCTGGGTGTGTCAAAACATCATGTGACTTGGCAAAAATTTGCATATAAAAGTTTGAGGGTTCCTGGCGCTTGAAATTTTACTTCTCTTCCTTTAACCACCATGACCATAGGCTCGGGGTCAAAGCCCTTCCCGGTTAGGTTAACAGTTGCACCCATGTCGGTGCCGAGTGGTACGGCGAACACGAAGGAGCGTCGGCGTATACTTGAGCAGAAGAAAAAGGCGCGTGAAGAGGAGCGGAAGGAGAAGGAGGAGTTGGTGGCCATCGAGGCCGAGGAGAAGAAACAGGCGGCAGAAGAGGCCGCGTGCAAGCACTGGGAAGCAGTGCTTGCAAAGAACAAGCAGCAGGAGGCCAATCGGGCGCGAGAGGAGGCGGCGAAAAAGAAGCGGGAGGGAAAGGTAAGTCGGCTCTGGTGTCTTTTGCGAACCTTACTGACAATATTTGTTAGCGCAAGGCTGCAACGCCTTCGGAGTCTGATGATGAAGAGGGAGAGGAGGACGAGGAGGATGCACCGGGGCCGTCGAGCCCCAAGGTGGGTTCGATTTCCTTAAAATAAGACTTCCTAAATAATTTTTTCTATAGAAACAAAAGCAGGCCCCCAAGGCGGGGCCTGAAAATGACCCCAAGTGCAATCGGTGCACGAAACGGGGTCGAACCTGTCATCCCCGGACCAATGGTCGGGGCCGCACTTGTCAAGAGTGCGCTGATCAGAAGCTTGGGTGTGTTTTCCTGGGGGCCGATGGTTCATTCCAGGAGCGACAGGCCGATGCTCTATAAGAGCAAAACCGCCTCATGTGGACCTACTTCTCGGAGACGAGTCGGTACCGATATGAGACGTTGCGACAACAAGGGCTCATAACTGAGCAATTGCGACTCTTGGGCGTCGGGCTGGAGAAACAGACCAGTGTTATCGAGTCTCTCGGTGGTCAACTTGAGCAGTATTTGGAAGTCTCGAGTTGCGGTGGGCATGAAATTGGGGTTTCGGAGAACGTCGGTGGTGTGGTATCGGTGGCTGTCGGTGCGGAGGAGGGTTCAGAGGCCGGAGAGGAGGGAGAAGTTGTAGAGGGAGAAACTTAGATAGTGAAAATATATCAGTTTTTCTTTTAAACAAACAAATCATAGCGTGAAAACATAAGGCATAGTCGGAAAAAGGTCGGGTACCGCGTGATAGACTTATAAAGAATTGAGAGGACCGGGTTTGTTCGGATAAGCTTGGTGAAACCCTAAAACGATTTCCGAGGCATTACCGAGCTCTGTAGCTAGGATCCATGAAGTTTCTTCATCTGTACCTTCATTGCCAGCCCATTTGACCAAATAAAGTAATTTGCATGAGCGTCGGCAATTGTCGATTTTTGAGTCTAGGATTTCTGATATCTCGAATTCGGGTTCCCCATCAATAATCACGGGTGGAGGTGGTGGTTGTATGTGATCCGGTATACTGTTAGGAACACAAGGTTCTAACATAGATACATGAAATACCGGGTGCACTGCACGCATGTTGTCGGGGAGCCGAAGCGTCCATGAAAGCGTGCCGGCTTGTGCTATAACTTCAAAAGGACCTAAATATTTTTCAGAGAGCTTCTTAGAAGGTCTAGTAGTTTGGAAAAACTCGGCTTTAACGAATACTCGGTCTCCGATCTTGAAATCAGGAGGCGGAAGTCGGTTTTTATCCGCAGACCGTTGGTATCGTTCTTGGGCCATTGCGATAGTTTTACGAAGTTCTTGATGTAGCTCGTCAAGGTTGGTAACGAAGTCTTGAGCATGGGCGGATGCGAGATCGCATTCCGGGTGGATTGCGATGTTGGGGTTGTAGCCTTTATTTGCGAAGAAAGGCGAAATGCCGGTAGTGACATTTGGTGCGTTGTTATATGTGAATTCAGCTAGCGGTAGTAGTGATTTCCAATTGTCTTGTTGATAGTTGCAGTAGACACGGATGTATTGTTCCAAGGTCTGATTCATGCGTTCGGTTTGTCCATCGCCTTCCGGGTGATAGCCTGAAGTGAAATGTAGCTTCATGTCTAGTGCTTTTCCGAGTGACCTAAAGAAGTGAGAAACAAACTCGGATCCGCGATCGGATGTGACATGCGATGGAACGCCATGCTTGGAGAATACGTGGGTGACGAATAGTTCAGCTAACTGTACAGATGTTATTGTGTCATATGTTGGAATGAAAATACTTTGCTTTGAGAGCCGATCCACAACAACTAGGATTGCTGTGTGACTTCGGATGCCGGTAGGTGCTCGATAAAATCCATAGAAATCGAGTTCCAAGGTTTTTCCGGTATCGGTAATTGTTTGAGTAGGCCATATGGTTTGTGTCGCTGTGATTTAGAGCGTAAACACGTAGTACAGGATTTACAATAGTGCTTAACAAAATCTCGGATGCCGGGCCATGTATATTCTCTTCTAATGAGTGAGAGGGTCTTATTGAGGCCGAAATGTCCCGAGATTGGGTGGTCGTGCTTATGTTGTAGGATTCGCAGCCGAAGGGTGTCGGAATCCGGGACATAAATGCGATTGTCAAATCTAATGAAACCTTGTGAGTCTAATGACCATCGGGGTTGATCGGGGTCGGACGGGTTATCGAGGTGTGCTTTGGTGACTGGGTCTAATGGAATTGCCGATAGTATATCTTGATGTAACTTTTCGGTATCCATAAGGATAACACTTCGCAAGACTGGATGAATGAGGTAAGTGGCTCGGATAGACGCGGACAGTTGTTCCGATGAAAACATAGGTTTGAAATTATGCAGGTTAACTGTGGCGTAGTCGCTACTCCCCTCTTTAGGATAGACGTCCCATCGTCTAGTCATAGCATCGGGTTTTCCACCAAGGTGGCCGGGGCGGAAACGAATTACCATTTTGAAAGCAGAGAGGTATTCGGACCATCGAGCTTGTCGACGGGTGAGAAGTTTTGTGGTTGAAAAGTAAACTAAATTTTTGTGGTCTGTAATAACATCTACCGGATGGGCCGATCCTTCCAAATAATGTCGCCATGTCTTGAAAGCTTCAAATATTGCGAGTAATTCCTTATTGTGAACGTCATAGTTGAGTTCGGGCGCCGAAAATGTGCGAGACAGAAAAGCTACTAGGTGTACTTCACCATCGGTGTCCAGAATGGACAATATCGCAGCAAGCGCATAGTCCGAAGCATCAGTTTCCACGATGAGTTGAACGTCGGGCTTCCAGTGCGACAAAATAGGGGCGGATGTAAATGCACTTTTCAATTCCTGGAATGCCGATCGGCATTCTTCGGAGAAATTCCACGGGGCGTCTTTACGAGTAAGATGGGTGAGCGGGACGGTAATTTTTGAGTAGTTGTGAATGAAATGACGATAAAAATTGGTGAAGCCTAGAAAGGATTGAATATCCTTAACCTTCCGGGGTTCCGGCCAATCTTGAATGACTTGAATTTTAGAGTCGTCCATGCGGAGACCGTCAGGTCCCATCATAAATATTCAACTGTGTCGACATCAAAAGAACATTTTTTACCATTTGCAAAAAGACCATGTTTTCGGAGTCTTTGGAGAACTTCACGAACGTGTCCGTCATGAAGTGTAGGATCTTCGGAGAATATGAGGATGTCGTCTAAATACACAATGACAAAGACGTTGAGGAGGTCGGAAAAGACATCGTTGATAAAACGTTGAAAGACCGACGGAGCGTTGGTGAGGCCGAAAGGCATTACTACCATTCAAAGGAGCCATAGCGAGTGCGAAAAGCCGTTTTCCATTCGTCACCTTCGGCGATCCGAACCAAATGATAGGCATGCTTGAGATCTATCTTTGTATAGATTCGGGCCTTCCGAGGGGCATCGAGTAAATCGGAGATTAATGGTAATGGGTACTTGTCTTTTCGAGTGATTGCATTTAGTCCTTGAAAATCAACGCAAAGTCGAAGGGAACCGTCCTTTTTCCGAACGAATAGGACAGGGGCTCCATAAGGAGACTTTGAGGGTCGGATAAAACCTATAGCCAAATGTTCATCCAAGAAATCTCGGATAGCCGATAGTTCGGACTGCGAGAGAGGATAAACCGGGCCTAGGGGCGGATGTGAACCATCTTCAATATCAATTTTCAAATCGTAAGGCCTGTGAGGGGCGAGTCGATCGGCTTTTTGTTTACTGAAGACATCTGCAAATTCATGGTATTTTTCGGGAACACCTTCTAAATCTGCGATTGGTTCGGTCACCGGGGATGCAAAGCGACCGGTGACTTCGTCAACTTTAAGATTGACTGTAAATGCTCGGGAGCCGTCCAACTTGATGGCTCTCATAAAAGCTGCGGCATTTATTAGAGAGACGGGCGGCGGAGAGCTCGGATTTGCCACGGGGGCCGGAGGTGCTGTAGAGGCCATATTTGCTGAGACAGGCAGAAATGGACCAGTCGTAATGGGCACTGACGGGGTTCGGAAATGGATACTGCCCAATACCCAATCAATCAACGGATTGTAGCAGGTGAGCCAGTTATGTCCTAGAACCACGGAGCAGCTCAGGTCCAAATGTGTTACAAAAAACGTAACTGTCTGAAAGGTTCCACACGGGAACTGAAGTCGGAGTTCGCAGGCTTGCGAGATTACGGAGTTTGAGGTACCATCAAAGAGTCGGAGCGGAATCGGATCTATTGCGTAGGTTTTTAACTGATTTTTTCTGGAAAAACTTGTATCTATAAAACAATGGGTTGAACCTGAATCTATGAGAGCTCGAAATGTGAGGGTCCCGAGAGGTTCCGAAGTAAGATTTATGAACAAGGAATTAGGATCATACAAGGCGGATGCGTTAAGATGACAATTTTCCGGTGTGCGAGGAGATTCAACGCAACTCTCCAAATGCACGGAATCCAGAGAGTTGCTTAATCTTTTTTCGACTCGACAGCCGGCTTGGCAGGTTGTGAGGTCGTGGCCGTATTAGCCGATCGGGCTTTTGTGGCTTTTGGGCAAGCAGCGACTCGGTGTCCGGGATCTGCGCACAACAAACAAAGGTTGTTGTCCATTCGGCGTTGCTTTTCCTGTGGTAGGAGCTTGCCATCGGAGCCGAGTTTGCCAGTTAAGTCGGGTTTGTCTTTGTCTTGAGACTTATTCGACTGTTTTCCCTTGCCTTTTTTGTCGTTAGCCCCTTTGTTTTCGGACTTCTTATCAGAGGTCGAGTTGCCATTGTTGTTGGTGTTTTGATTACCAGACTTGTTGGCATTCTTATTGTCCGATGATTTTTTGTCCAAAGGGTTTTCACGACTAATTTCCAAACATCGTTCCCAGTATCGGGCGTCTGCGTTTTGGGCTTTCAGACGCATGAGAGAGAGGGTCTTTGGCTTGCCAGTCTCTCCTTTGGAGACTTCATCTTTGAGGCGAGACGGAAGGCCGGAGTAAAACTGGTAGTGGAGGGCCGAATCGCCCCAGTCGCAATGCGCAGCGAGGTTGTTGAACTGGATGATGTAATCGGTGATGCGCTGAGTGTCTTTCATTTTGAGATTAGAAAGCGCAGTTTCGGCATTGCCGGTTTGGTCGTAGGGACCAAAGTTAGTTTCGAGTTCCTCGACAAAGGCATCCCAATCGTGAAGCCAATCAGGGTCTTCGGAGGTGAGGCCAGAGAATGCGGGTTCAAACCAGGCTGCTGCGGAATCCTTAAGGTATGAGAGTGCGAAGTTTACCTTTCGGTCATCCGTTGTGAATGCAGCCGGGCGGTCCCGAAAGTTGAATCGACATTGCATAAGAAATGTCGGCAATTTCTTCGGGTTTGAGCCAGTGAATGGCTTGGGTTTGTTGACTCGGGTTTGCCCAGGTTCCTTTTCCTTGATATTGCTTTTAAGGAATTCGTTAAGGGATCCTAGAGTACCTGAAAACAATTCCCATGTTTCTTCAGGGTCGAGAGCCGGTTTTTTCTTTTCGGACTTCTTGGAGCCACTAGCCTGAGGTTGGTCGCCATCCTCGGGTTCGTGTTCCGAAACTGGTTGATTGTTAATCTCCTCAGTTGCTTCGGGATCGGTTGCTTCAGTTACTTCTTCAGCATCACCGGTAATCTCCACAAAGCGAGATTCTTTGGAGGTTTCTGGTAGCAGAGTTCTCTGAGTAGCTCGGGCTGTATAGAGAAAAGGAGACTTGAGAGTGGAAGATTCTGCTTCACCGCTAGGCTTGGCATTTCTTCTCGGAGGCATGATTAACGGAAAATGCGAGTGTGAAATCAGAATATACTGTTAAGAACTGGAAACTGACTAATGTCGGTGGCCGACAGGGACCGATCGGAAGGACTTGGCTTCAGCTTATGTGCTGCGCCCTCGCAAATATCCGTAGGATGTCCTTAAATTTCGGGCAGGTGAAGACTAATCCTAGTGAGTACCTTTCGGTGTGATACCGATCGGAATTGAAGGACAAGTCGAGCGTCGGGCCAAGGGGTTGGGGCCGGGAGTGGGCGAGCGCACGCAGAGGCGGATGGGGGGATTCTTAGTATGAGACTGATACAGGCATATGAGGGTATTCTGAGTCGATATTCTGATTGCCTAGTAACTACAACTATAGCGGGTTCATATACAAGTAACAGGCGTCTGGAAAATACTAATGGGGAGAAGGGCGGAACACGGTATTAACAATAAACTTGACTAGGAACGGGAAGTTTATGATTAGTTTGGAGGCCGATGATAACCGAGAGCGGGATTACGATAAAAGGAAATAGTTCAAGGACTACAAATATAGATAGACATATGCGAAACATAAGATTGAACGGATCAACATAATAAAGGGGACGTATCAAAGTTTGACCAGACAATACAAGTTGTTTTGACGTGGGCGTAAACGGAGTTTGATCTTCGTGAAAACATTCGTCAGCTTCGGGGCCAATGGTTTCCGAGAGGGTGACTTGTCATTGACAAGTGGCGATAACCTCGGGACCGATAGGGTTGCGACACGGTCGTAACACTTTTTCTGAATATATTCATATTAGATGTGGTTTGTTAATTCTAGCAGGCAAATACTGGGAACATAATGTTTTTTAAGATGCCAATTGGTCATTGGAGATTGTATTTTCAACCATTCCTTCCAAGTGTCACCTGGCAACTGAAAACAATAAGGGTTTTCAGAGTATACTTCTTCAGTGAGGAGTCACTTGATAGCTAGCTTCAGCTTCCACTATCATAATTATGTGGATATCTGAGTTGTCTGGTGAAAATTAATTTTATTTAATGGTGTGACCAAACAAACGCGACGCGAATGACACGAATATGTGTTACAAAGCATGTGGGTGCTGTCACCTAATGTAATATTCCCACGTCAGAGTGGGTATTTAGGCTCACCCGAGAATGGCGGAAATGTCTAAAACATTCCAAGTAAAATAGCTAAAATAGGATAGAAATAAAGTTCAATATGTCTCTAAATGTCTCAGATCTCAGTGTATATAAGGAGCTCTGCTCCAGCCATGAAATATAACCAATTTTATCAACCCATTTACACCACATCTGTGTGTCACTGCAGCAAGCAGCCTACTCCACCCCAATCTGGGCAGTTGGACATCTAATTCCACCTCTATCAGAGCTGTTGGAAACCCTTGCCACCTCTATCAGAGTTGTTGGCCCAAGTAGTTCACCTTGTCACCTCAATCTGAGTTGTTGACTATCAACCAAGTAATAAATAAATTGTTTGATTTATTGTTGGAAATTAGAATATAATTCTAATTTCTCCTGGTCTGGCTTATAGTTAAATACTGAGAATATTCTTGCAGAATAATTAAGACTACATTAAGATCCTGATAAGTTAGTATCACAGTAGATCCAGTAGATTAATTTAATAAAGCATATATTGTCAAATATTGTTTTATTCTATAATTGATCTTTTGACCTGTTTATTAATATTTTTTACTGTTTGATAAATAGTATAAAATATATATAAACTAGCTAGAATCGAAGTTGAATCTACAGTGACCCAAAAAAGCATCTGGATGTTTGGTGAAATTGGAAAGATGGGTTTACAGCTCCAGAAATAAAATAGATAAAATTCTGAATAAATCAGAGGTAAGAGGTATACATCTGACCTACATGATGACATAAGCATGACATCATAGCTTTCCTTATCAGGAAAGTAGGAAATTAATAATGGACATGGTGCATCCGGACACTTTTTTTGCTCTTGTAATTAATTACTAGTTTTTACCAGTTTCAGTATTTAGTGTATCCCCCCTTGGCCTGTAGTACTGCAGCAACCCTTCTAGGCATGCTCTTGATCAATTCAAGGCATTTCTCCCTTGGAATACCCTCCCATTCCACCTCCACTCTCTCCCAGAGCTCCAATATACTCTTGGGTGCCTCAGGTATGTTCCAAGCCTTCTCTTCAACTCCCACCATAAGTGTTCTATTGGATTCAGATCTTGTAAGGGCAACTCTCTAGACCATACTAACTCGCACTATGACTGAGTTGGGGTCCTAGCAGAGGAAATCCGAAGTGAGTTTATACCTGTCTAATTACATACATGTAGAATACAATATTACTTACCTAGCAGAGGAAATCCGAAGAGAAAAGTCTAAGGAATCCTCGGCTAGCGGGTGACTAACTAAAGGTGCAGCTGAGTTTGAAAATGTGATAACAACAAGGTGCCCCTCTCAGTCTTTACTTATGAACTATATTAAGGAGAGCCAGAGAAAATGGAAAACTTAAGATTGTCCCCTGACAGTATCAGCTTGAGTATGGTTGATGTCATGCTGCTAGGAACGCAGATTCGACTTTTCCAGTCCGAATCTCGAAAGAACAATAGCTTATTCTTGCCGATGAAATAATGCAAAGGAGTAGCTACCATGTTTGGAGAAATGGGATCGGCGGCGTAATGATTTCTGAAGGCAGGATCTTTCTGGTATCCATTGTGAAGTTCCTTAGCGTAATTTTCGTCAATCTCTATAAGCAATTGTGGATTCGAGAGAGTAAAATTCACCTCATCGGTTTCATCATTTCTGGGGAGGTTGTGCAAGTTCCATTTCATTTGGGGGACCTCTTCCATGGTTCTGACTGGTTCAACTAACTCATGATGAGTGAGAAAGACGGCCTTTTCCGCTGGTTTGTTCTCCCATAATGTCTTGTCGTCATTCCAGTTGTAAGAATCCACTACAATTGGTAAGAGGTCATCTCTCACAGGGCTACCACAGTCAGGTACTCGAGGAAGTCTAGACAGTGGGTCAACATTGCTGTGTATCCATCCCGCTCTATGTAGGATTTCCAGACTGGGGTATGCAGCATATACCGCCCCCATGTGGCCAGTTGACGATTAGTATTCTCGTAAGATCTGGCCCATTGTAATGCCGCATGGTCAGTGATCAAAAGGATATGTTCTCCCTTGATAAAGGGCTGGAAATGGACTAATCCTTCTTTAGCAGCTAACGCTTCTCACTCTGTGGCTGAGTAGTTACATTCTGCTTTCTTGAGCGTACGGCTCCAATAGGCGATAACGTGTTTGACCGTGACACGGGTGTCGTCAAAATCTGTGGCCCAGGAATCCATCCAGGTGAATTCCAGCTCCTTGGTTTTATAATGAGTAACAAAAATGGGCACGTCTCATGATTGATCGAAGGCTGCTCTTGCTTGGGCATAAATTTTCGTATCCTTTAGGTCATTAAGCGTCATTTTCTGTATTTGTTGGAGACAACATCCTAGCGTGAAGTCCGAAGCATCTGTGTATAACCGATAAGGCATACCACTCGCGGGGTGTCCGAGTACTGGAGCTGAGCTCAATGCAACCTTGATGTCTTCAAAAGCTCGGGCATGTTCGGAATCCCAATTCCAACGAACTCCTTTCTTTAAGAGGTTGAAGAGTGAAGCAACCATCCAGGAGTAAAATGGTATGTAAGCAGAGAAGTACAGAACCATCCCTAGAAAACATTGAAGATCTGCTATCTTAGAAGGTGTAGCTCTAATATAGTGGCGACCTTTTCTTGATGGGTCAAAAAGCTGAGTCTTGACACCTTATGTCCTAGTAGTAGAATCGAATTATACCCCACGTAGCACTTTTTAGGTGAGAGAGTGATTCCCGCTGCAATTATGGCTTGTAGAACCTGGTCTAAATGCTCTAGATGATCATCCCATGTCTTAGAAAAGATCACGATGTCGTCAATATAAACTAGGCAGAATATCCATAACCTTTGGAATATAGAAGGTCCATTACGAAGTCCAAAGGGCATTCTCCTGAATTGCCACAGTCCTCGATGGGATCTGAAGGCGGTCTTCAGCTTGTCTTCCTCTAACATTTCAAGTTGGGTAAAACCGGCTAGTGCATCGAAGGAAGATAAGATGTTGGATCCCGAGAGCACTTGCATGATTTCCGACTGGCGTGGCAGTGGAAATTTGTCGGGAACTGTTAGGCTGTTCAACTTTCTATAGTCAATCACTACTCGTGGTTTCCTGTTGCAATAGACGATAAAGGCTGGCACCCCCCAAGGACTCTTGGACGGTTCTATTACCCCCTGTTGGAACCAAGTATCCATTTGTTCATCGATGACTTTCCTATTAGCTGGGGAGGTTGGAAACATTGACATTGAAATAGGTTGCGTGCCCTCTTTCAACGGGACATTGACCTTGACATCTACTTGTCCTAAATGCCCGTCTACTCCAAAGGCTAGGACGTTCTTAGTTAATACCAACTCCAAGCGGGAGGAGATGTCGGTAGGGATGTCAGGTCCTAAGTTAACCAGCTTATGCAGATCTTCCACACGAAACATTTCCGTGGTGGCAACCTCTGACGTTTTAGGGCCTGCAGGGTTGAAATCGTCTGCAAGTTCCTGTTCTGGGGGCAGTCTGGAAGATTGAGGATTAAGGACCTGCTCCTCTTCTATTCTTGATAGACTTTCGATGAGATGGGTGATCTTGGTTGCCGTTGACTGTATCAATGCCTTCTTAGTTGAAGATCTAGGAGTCTGGGCCCATTTGTTCGTGTTGTGAATTAATCCAACGGTTTCCCCTCATCTAATGATTCTTGGTGTCAGAGAGGTATTAGTGAGAGGTATCGTGGTGCGTTCCCTAGAGATGGCAGTGGTGGGCACAGCTAGTATACTCCCATCATCATTCTGCAAGATAACTCCCTCGACTATCCATTGGTCACCAAGAAGATCTCCCACAAAGATTGGTACTAATTGAGCCGATTCCGGTTCTATAGTACAATCCTGCAGGGCCCGTGCAACTCTTTCAGTACACACTCCTTTGTCTGGTTTGGAAGTCAATTCAGGTGAGTCATTGGCTAGTTCCTCAAGGGGGATCTTGCTAATCGAGAAGGCTAAAGGCTGTGGCTCCTTGGAAGAACTGGTTGGGATAGATCCCGCTCTCCCTGGCAAAATCAATCTAGAGCCCAGCGGTTGGTCTCACAGTGTCCTGATCTCATAGTTCACGTGAAAGTCTTCTCCAAGAAGAATCAGGATGGTCATACCTCGGACAATGTACGTTTCGGCGGTAAATTTAAGGAGCATACTGGTGTCGTCCTCGAGATAAATGGGGACATTGACGTATCCTAATACTTTGGCATTACCGGTAAGTTGTATGAGGCGCAGCTTGAGTCCTTGCTTGAGCTTGGGGTGGTCCTCTAGTTCCTTATAGAAGTCCTCCGAAATTAAGGAGAGGTCAGCCCCAGCATCCAGCCTGATTTTAATAGGATTTGAGGCTTCTGAGTTCCCTACGCATCCGTAGACGTGTAATGCTGAAATCCCAATACTGGAATATCCACCTGGAGGGTCCCTTCTGCGATAGATAATAGTCAAATCCTCCTTCATAAGCCGACTGGATCGAAGTATTGAACTCTAGGTCTTTTGCTTGCTTTTCTTGTAGCTAGTTTGACATTCCTCCTGATGCATCTACTGTTAGGTACCTTGGGAGTAGCGTTTGAAATAGAGTTGTCCGCTTCAGAGTCTGACTCATTGCAAGGAATTAAGTTGGGTAATTGTCCTGGGTCGAAGGGGAAGCTCTCCTCCTCCGATCCCTCTGACTCAGAGGGGTCTTCTGTAATGTAGGTCTGACTTATTTCCTTAGATCGGTTCGCAAATGCTTCCTTGTCGACGATTTCCTCAATGGTGGGAGGTTCAGGTCGTAATAAAACTCTTGTCTCAGTCAGACCTTTCCAGTTCTGATGATGAGCATCTAGCCAGTCTCCTTTCTTGAGAAAATCACGGTCTAATATAGAAACATAGACTTGGGATGCCTCGTTCTCATTTGAAGATGCATTCACATCTGAAATGATGTCGTCCTCTGACTGAGGAAGGTAGACAGAAATGAAAATCGATTCCTCATCAACGTTATGTACTTGTCCCTGTATGCTTAATCCATAAACCGTTTCATAAGCCCTTTGATCCTCTGCCTCCTCCATTGGGTTCTGCACGGAGCATTTGTTAATAGAGACATAGTGTGACATCCTGCCCACATGAGGGCAGTTGATCTTAAAATGCTCTAAACTCCCGCAAATCCAACACTCCTTCGGGGGTTTGGCAATGCTTTTCTTGTCACTCCGTTCGAAAAAGAACTTGCCGTGTTTCTTACCCTGTTTCACATTCGATCTCCTAGGGACGGTTTTATCCTCAAGTTCACTGAGGAGGACGTGGCCTCGATTAGTGGGGTCAATTCCTCCAGAGTGTTCTTCCTCATGCCAGGGATCCGACTTGTCTTCCTCGGCGATGATGACTCTGGGTTTCTGAAACCGATAACACTCTCGATGTGTTTGAACCCAAGCGTTAATCAGAGCCTCTTGTAAATTGTTCGCATAAGTCTGCAGGCTCATAAGGTAAAGCCATTCCATGGGCAGCGTCAGGATGAGTCTGCGCGTTTCGTCCTTTCGGTTTTGGTGGAACCCATACAAGAATTGATAGAGCTTGACCCTCTGCTGAATGTAATGAACGGGTGTCTCATGATTGTGACCGGCTTGTCGAAATTTCATGGCTTCCCATTCTAGAGCTAAGGATTCATGCCAACGAGTTCCAAGTAATCCTTCTATGATGCCCCAAAGAAATGATCCGTGAGATTGACTGAGTTCAGTGCAATGTTCACAGTCTAGGGTGCTCCACCAGATCTTGGCAGAGCGACTCCCAACAATGTGCTCATGGAGTCTGAGATCTCCGAGAGACTCATAATATCCATGATGTAGTCCAATGCCTTGGGTTGAGTCCCATCGTATTTGGGAAGGTCTGACCATTTTATCTTGATATCGTTGGTGTTAAGAGCGATCCTTTTATCCTTAGGTAAGTCATCAATAGGCGTGTTGGCTCGAGGCTGCATTGGAGTTTGAAAGGGAGAGTTAGGTACTCTACCGTGATGCCCCCCACGTCCCGAATTCCCTCCATAGCCTGAACTACTAGAGCTCCCAGATGAACTGCTAGGGGGTCCTCCTGGTGGCAGGAAGGGATTCGAGGAAATTGGCAGGGAATGGCAGGGATCATCTGGGTTCAGAGATCCTCAACCAGCGACCTGACCAGCTATGCCCTTGGTGAATGTGGTAGAGAAGGACGGTCGACCCCTATTGGCGACCGATCTATGTCTAGTCATGGGTATCTCATCACTGAGGTTAGGATGATCTGGGATTTGTTCAAAAGCGATGCGAGAATGATGAGTCTCCTGAGGAGGTGCCGGGCTGGGTTCCTTCCAAATTCCTCTCTCAATCTCAGTCGTATTCAAACACCGACGAGGCTGAGGTTGATAGAGGGGAGTGCAGATTTCCATTCCCTTTTCCTGAAGACGGTCTGCAACTTGCATCCTCATATCTGATGGGAAGTCTTGCAAAATAATGGGACAGTTGAGCGAATGAAGGAAATGAGTGTCAGGAGACCCATTCAGGGTACGAACAAACGAACTAGTTGTGGAGATGGGCGAATTGGGTACCTGGATGGAATCACCATAAGGGTAAAGCACTTCCAAAACCATCTTATCGAGTCTCCTCTGATTTCGCCTTAACCGACCCCTTAGAGTAAAATACGCAAACGAAGAATTCTGAGTGATCCTGTTAAGAGATTCCTCCAACATCTGGATGTATATATACTGGTAGTCAACCTTGGGGATGATGTGATCCCCACTGAGTAGGACATGAAGGATTTGCAATGCATCATCGTGTGTGCGGAGCGCTTCGATAAATAAAGAGAACACTTCTTGCTTAAGAATCATCCTTCCCCCTTCCATAACAGAAGTAACCTCACTCGAAGGGTTTCAGGTCACGTGAATAGATCCTGCGCCGATAAAATGGCCTGATAACGACCTAACCAGACTGCTGTAGTCACTGGTAAAAGAGGGTAATCCGTGTTGTACTCCTCCACAAAGGGAGTAACCTGATCCACAGGGATTCGATCGGTGTAGTACGTATCCCATTGTAAGTTGATGGGCTGAGCGTAAACCATGTGACCCCCAAAGAATTGCTTGAGGGTGACCTGCCTAGGCAGGAATGAGAAAACGGGTTCAGGAGCACAGGTAGTCTCGACATTAGCTCCAGGAGTGTTTGACTGCCCAGTTGGTGGAACATTCTTCGCATGGACCTGGGGGAGTATCCATTGACGGTCCAGCTGCTGCTCCGGGGGAACTTCCAGGAGGAACTGGTTTTTGAAAAGTCAACGAAGACTTCCTGTAATGTATTCAGGGGATTCTCTTAGATAGCTCAATATATGCTATAGTGTCACAGAGCTTCAACAATAAAACAAGCAAAGGTCCAGTAATTTAAATACTGATAGATTAATGAGCTGCGCTATTAAGCTTAAACAACTCAAATCAATGCTTATTTTGATTATTGAAAGGTTCAATAGAACAATATATGACTCTTTTAGCAAATAAAAGAACTACTGTATTCCTTGAGAATAGGGGCTGGAAGCTGAATATATGTGCAGTAACTTGGCAGAGACTTGATATAAGAGCTTCGGATTCTTGTATGCTTATTTGTAACTATTAATAGTTATTTAACAAGGTGTTAAATAATTTATTAATAGAGAAAATAATTTGTATTGGATTATCTGAGTGCTTGTACTTGATTAATTCAATAAACTTAGGGCTGGGCCTTGAATAATCTAGTATTGGCAGGGATTTCAGTAAGGATACTTAGATACTTATTAGGTTTATTATCTAATTAATAAGCCTAAAGGGTAGCTGTGAGGCTGGGGAACTTAGATGATTAGCTAAGTCCAAGAGTTGCTGACAAAGATTCAAGATGCTGCAAGTGTAGGTGCTTGCAGTGAGTGTATCAGACTAAGGCTATTATTGTCCTTAGGATGATTAGATAAGCTTCTGAGCTGTGCTGTGCAATGTGTGAGAGATAGTTGATTTTATTGGAAACTTGACCCTCCTTATATACATTTTGATAACTCAATGATTAGCTAACTATTTAGTTTATGAGGTCATTAATTAGATCATAATGACCTCATATTCTACTCATTATTTACCCTGTATTTATCACATGATTCCCTTCTCTGAGACAAGGGTTCTAAGCTTTGGCTTGGTTCAAGGCCGTGGTCCCGGGGACGGAAGTAAACGATGAGTCGGCGGAATCAATTAATGACTCGCGTAGTCACATCTGTGACCTGTGTGACATCCCGACATCGGACCGTGACTTGTGTGACAGTCACTCGTGTGACTAGTGTTACAGTCACTCGTGTGACTAGGGTTACAGTCACTCGTGTGACTGCGTGAGCCGGATTAGGTAATGTATCATGTGACGCCCAAATGCACACACACAAGCAAGGCAATGTGCCGGACTGTAATAACTAAGTAAATAAAATATAAATAATTAGTTAAAAATTATAATAAATTAATTAAGTAATAATAGCATAATATGAGTCCATATATGCTATTATTATGCGAAGTTAAAAGGAATAGAGCCTTATATTTCACAATAAAAATATAATAAAAATACAATAAATTCGAGAAAATATTAAAAAAATTCAAAGAAAATTAAGAGAAAATTATGAGATAAAGCTGATACCTCACACTTCCTCATGGTGACGTTACAGGGTGGTTCCAGACTTGCAGGTCTTTGACGAGGTTTTGAACTACTCAGGGTCATCGAAGTTCTCGGTGTTTGGTTCTTGCCAGTGGTCATTTATGTGCTTAGAAGCTGATAGTCGTAAAGTATTGTTTTCTTCGTAGGGAAAGAGTGGTCTGGCCCAGATCACCACTGAAGAGTGGTGGAAGTTCTAACTGTTCTATATATGAAGAATATCGACCGTTTAGGTACAACACTAAGATGTATTGACTGTCTAAGTCTAATACAGACTGGATGCGTATTGACTACTTAATTCAATACGGTAGAGAGAAGTAGCTATCTAGAGTAAAGTCGAGAGCTAGAATGAATAAGTAGAATCAACTGCTAAGTGCGATTCTGGATGACTGCTCGAGTGTCAAGTAGAGTAACTAGAGAGTCAAATAATAGAGTAGGGTGGATGTAGTCCGCACGGGTTGAGATAAGGATTGAGTTTCGACTGGTACAGTTCGAAACTCTGATTGAGTAGATAGCTAATGCCCATCTGTGATGGTCGAGACAATACACCAATCACAACTTACAGGACACTAACAGGTGTCTGGGTAAGTCGTGGTTGCGGTGTAAAAGTGTCTGAGTTTTAACTACGGGCGCTAGAATACATAAGTTTGGCATGTATGTGCCCACAAGAGTCAATGTACCACATACATAGGTCGTCGAACTAATTATAGATGTATAATAAAATAGAGAGAGAACAGAAATAATAAAGGGAATATAGTAAGAGCTCATCTGACTATATTTCCTGAGTGTATTTCGCCATACCTCTCACAGTTGGTGCCCAGAGTCTGGCGGGAGTTCCGGTCATAACACAGAGTGGAGCTTTCATCTGAGGTGTAAATTCCGAGAGCACTTGGTGATTTAAAATAAGGTCTGCATTCAGTCATTTTAATTGAATCTGATGTAGTTTGCTGGGGTTCTTGACCCACATCCATTTCTTGTGTCATTAGAGAATATTTTCATGCAGTGATGTTGCTGGGTAGTCCAATGCTGGGTTGTTCCTTTCGAGTCCTGATTGTGCCCACAGGCATAGGAATTTGGGAAGCTCCCCCACTGCCCAGGGTCATAACACTGTTATCAGTTGATATGTATTGCTCATGGGGAATCAGGTCCAGCCCGGATCACCACTGTGAAGAGTCAAGTAATTAACCACTCAATGTGCAAGCAATATTGACTTGTAACAGTGCAATAGTGAGATCAGCTTATCAAGATAGTAGTAATTAAATGATATAATAACCTACTGCTCTAATGATAGAAGTAGGATTGACCTTCAAGGTGCAATTGATGAGATAAAGTACTTAAGAATGGAGATTGACCTCAAGGTGCAATCAGATTACTTATAGAATGAGAGAGTAGGAATAGTGTCGCTACTATGAGAAAGGAATGGAACAGCTTGAGGGATGCATCCTATTACACAAAGTTACAGTACTCCGTGAAGATGAGTTGAATAGTAGCAAGCAAGCTTTGACTGTTTCAGTATGAAGCTTTGCTTGCAGTCGAAATATACATAAATGTAGTAACAAGGATGTTATTGAGATAGAACCCCAAACCAATACTTGCATATTTGCAGGTGGTGGTTGTTGGGGTTAAAAGTGTCTTAACATTGACTACTATGGTTACAAGTGTCACTGTTGTGGGCTTGTGGGCACTTGTGCAGCCACAAGCATACATGGATCTTCACACTACTAAATGTGAGATGCACCTCATATTTGAAGTGAAGGAAAAATAATATAAAATATAAAGAAAATAAAGAATTAAAGTAATACTCAGTTCTGCTATGAAATATTGCATTGTTTACAGCCAATCCTTCACACACAGAGTGGCTTTACTTGTTACAAGGTCAGCCCATTGACAACCTACACCAACAATCTACAAGAATAACTAACCCAAAACAAGGCAAAGGGCATGGGGAGTTCTTCTTTGAGAGGAGTGGCTTGTCATGCAAGGCTGAGTGAACCATAATGCATTTGCGACATACATAAACAGATCATATCTTCAATCATAGCTCGTCCTCAATCCTTAGGAGGATAACCCAAAACTTTAAAAATTATTTATCCACTAAAGTATATATTTATATTGTTTGTTGTAAAATTAATATTTAATCAAATTCAGTCAATTAGGTATCACTCTGAAGAATGTAAAAATATTAATATTTATCCTATATCTGACAAAATTTAGTCAAACAATCATCTGTAGATTATTCTTTTGGAATAAATTGCACAATGGGGATTGGTACCCCAGATAGTTCTGGTTAACTCTCTAAACCAACTAAATTTAAATTATATGAAATATATTTGAAAGTTTGCTTGTATACAAGAGGATAGTTTTATCATTATTCCACTGGAACTAAGTGATATTATTGCTTTAATTGTATATTTTGGAGGAAAAGGGAATCCCATGGGCCACTTACCAAGAGAACCTGCCATGCAGTGGTACAACAGAGATACGCACATTGAAACCTCTCATAGATGTCAATAGATATCAGGCTGAATTGGGGGACTAGTTTCTCCTTGAAAAATTTACCTTCAGCCAACAACAATGACACCTCTTCTGTTCTACTTCAGAAAGCACAACCCCTTGTACCATTTGAAGCCATAATATTTAACGGCGAAATGTATCCACAATTACAACAACTTTGCTGCTGACATCAGGCAAATAACCACCATACGTCATGATGGGGTATAGTAATTTGGTGCAGGGTGGTACGCTCCCCTTTGCGTATCACAGCAGCATATAGGTGGAGTTGCAGATTTGTAAGGCCACATGAACAACATGAAACCTGCCACAACTATGCCTTGGCTACCCAAAGTCCTTTGCCAGTTTGAACAGACCCTCCCCACGCCCTGTGTGTTAAAAGTGATACCCTAGAATGTAGTTCTCAGTCTCGTATATTCGTAGTATAATGGACTATACAATAGGTACCTGGAATGTAGTTCTAGTACATGTGAGGTTAGTTAAGGAAATTGTCTATTTGATAAATAGACAGCTCACCTCAGTCTTGTATATTTGTAGTAAGGTAGGCATCGCTTTAGTTTGGCACCTGTTTATGTAAGCAAAAAAGTGACCTGCTCGCACTCCTTTCTGTGCTTCCACAACATAGATAATTAAAGCCCAGGGAAGTGGAGTTGGGATCCATTCCTCCAGTTATCAGGTTTAAAACTTGAAAAATAATTCACCCTTACCAAGTAGTAGGACTTACAAATTTTGACTTTTTTTTGAGTCTCTGAATGCTTAAAAACACATTTCCATGTGATTCTGAGATTTTCAAAATTTCAACAGTGTCAGTATTGGCTGCTTACATAATCATCATGTGATATATTGGGCAGCCTTGTTTTAAGGGCCTAAAATTGGGAAAGAAAACTGTATTAAATTCAAATATATGTACCTATATTACTTACATAAAAATTCTCCTAAGAAAAAGAGGGTATAGTTGCACATGTACTTGTGCAGTAAGCTGTGCACTTGATCACAGGCCGCATTACATAAGCAGCACAGTAGCAAACACGCAGTTGCACAGTTCTACTACCATGCCTCAGAAGTCTAAAGCTGCACAATCTCACATCAAAAACCTTGGATCCAAGGCACAAAAAAAGCCTAGTGACAATCAAGGATGTCCCAGATGATGATGACTTCAATTGCAAACCAGTTTCTCTCAATCTAGATCAAAGCAATGAAAGGATGTATGAGGAAGCATTTATTGTGGATGAAGAAGATAGATCTCTCACCTTGGTGGGCTTTCTTGATGACTTTGAGGAAGAACCTCTACCAGATCTTGCTCATGATTTGGACTCAGATGATGAAAATGATAAAAATCCTAAAGATTATTACAGAGATTCAAGAACTCTCTGTATAGTGACCCTCCAATTTATTTTTTGACTTCATAATAAATTTTTCAAAAATTTGATTCACAAATTTGGCCACTCTTGGTGCTTAGTAATATGATTACATAAGGTGCTGAATTGTAAGGGTTCCGCTATGAAGGAGTAGCGTAATCCCTCAGAGAGCTCTTTGCAAAAGGGAACAAAATGAGTAGGACTAGGTTCCTATTCGAAAGAGACTAAGGTAACAATACAAGGGATCTACCTATTTATGATAATTGCAGTATAGCCCCTTGCAACAAGTAAAAAACCCATGAAACAAACAACTAGTAGTCCAAGACACCACCAGCCAGGTGGGCCCAGCAGCCCTGATGCCAAGTCTGCCCTAACCTAAGTCTGCTACTGTTACACCTGCCCTCCCACACTGCCATCAATGCAGTGTGCAACTCATGGTGGACTGACTCAACTGTGTAATTCCATGACCCCTTGATCCAACTCATCAAGTTCATCACTCCAATCCTGCCCGCCACTCCCAGTATCAATTTCCATTGAAATGGTCGTGTCCTGACCCTTTCCAACACATATTTTAGCTCCCTGTGCTGGACGATGTTTGCTGGCTGTCATAGCAATACAACGAGAAAATGAAGTACTGATAGTAGCGTCAGGTGTTATTCTCCCCTGCTGCACAGCAATAGGTTCAATCCGCTGAAGAAGTGACCCCGTGGTCGAAGAAACAACCCTCTTCTTCTTTCACTTGCCCTGTCAGCCACGACTACTATCCTCCTGTTCCCTATTATGCTGCCGTGGTGCCATCTTGTGTGGCTCTAATATCTCTGCCAATGCAACAGACCAGTTCTGCTCCCTCCACATGCGAGTGTGGTCCCTACTGCATGCAGTCGCAATATCAGCCATCATATGCCTTTGTTGCTGCTGCACCTCAATAATGCATTGGTGAGCCCTCTCCACCTCTTCCCTCTGTAATGCCCATGCGATCTGCACCCCTTTCAGAGTGCTATCCCGTATGGAGGATATCTGAAAACTATTAAGTATACCAAATTCTAATATACTCTAAAGGTCATTTAAACATCTGGGATGTGATTCCAACATAATTTGGTTTTTAAAACTTTCAAAAAGTTTTAAACTCTCTCGTACATTACAAGCTAAAGAATCTTTCTGGACATGAGTAGACAATAAAAAAAATTAGTAGTTTGAAACACTAATACTTTTAAAAAATAGATACCTTTAGATAGTCCATTCCATGCATATGTATATCATTGGCACCTCTAAATACATATGTATTACTTCAGAATAGATCTGTCAATCTGAACAGATTTCTACTTGATTCAACATACACAGAATATATAGGTGATTTTACTTAATAAAGAAGGCCATAGGATGAAAAATTTCCAATGACATCTCATATATTTTACTAGGAAATAACTACAGTTTAGTTTTTAAAAAACAAATTAACAACAAAAGTATGAGCAAGTATTTACATAAATTGGAAAACTATATACAACAGGTTCTGTTAATTGACTCTAAATTGTTTAGAATGTAATATGAAGAATTGTTTCTTATGGTTGATGGTTAACAATATAATACTCTTAGAGAATATACCACTATTTAAAGATGGAGTTTTGTAGCAATATTACTTTTATTAGTAAACATCTGGTATTATAATGATTACAGACAGCCTCCTATGGCATTTAAAGTCGCAGTGAAGAATTCTGAAGCAATCTGTGTCTGGCCGTCCTTGGTAGACATGGTAGGACAGCCACAGGAGGAAGATGAATTGAGAGGTAAAGCAGATCCAACATAAATATAAGGCAAACACTGCACGCTGGACAGGTGAGACACTGGAAACCGATCGTGCCATTCTGCTCGCTGACCAATCCTCAAACAGGGCATGGGTCCCCTTTCCTGTGTGAGCAACTATCTTATCAGTGACCCATTCCCTGGATGACTGACCAAAACCTGAGATTTGTCACAACTGCCTGCCAGGAAATAGACTGTCGTCGTTTGAAATGTGGATCTGAAGCAAGGATGCATGAAATGAAGGATTAATCCCTTGTTTCTTCAACTCTGGTGACAATTCCAGCTTGTAAGTGGCCCCCGGCTCCAGTTCATGAATGATCCTGAATGGCCCAATATATTTAGGCACTAATTTTCATGTGCGATTCTTTGGTAACCGTAAGTTATTTGTAGACAAATATACAAGATCGTTGACCCCAAATGCAACAGTGCACTGATGACGATTTGCCTGCCTGGTTTGCTTGACCCGAGTGGCAATAATTGCATTGTAAGCAGCCATGATTGCCAGCTTAATTCGCACTGTGAACTCTTGAACCCCAGGGTATGTAGTGTCATTATCCCAAATAAGAGGATGTGGCAACCGACCGTAGTTTAGGACAAATGGCGAAAAGCCGGTAGTTTCGGAGGTCACACTATTCATCGCACACTCGATAGCCGGCAATTTCGAGACCCAATCTCTCTGATTTGGTGAGACACACTGCCGCAACATTTGCATCATAGTCTGATTTGCTCGTTCAGTAGCTCCGTCTGTCTGAGGGTGGTATGCCGATGACATCCGTAACTCAACTCCAATCAGCCGGTGAAGCTCTCTCCATAAAATGCTAGTAAACAGTGAGTCTCTGTCACTTACAATCCTTACCGGTAATCCATGCAACTTATAAACATGTTCGAATACGACTTCCACCATGTGACTAGCAGTATAGTTGGTACATGTGGGCACCAAATGGACCATACATGTTAAATGGTCGATTATAATGCAAATGCTGTCAAACTCCCCAAGGCGATTTTTGGACACTGGCAACAGACCAACAAAATCAATGCCAATTGCCTCCTGTGAAGGCACTTCCAAACTGTGGAGGAATCCCTGTGATTTCTGTGGCACAAAGACTGCATGAGTTGCAGAACAACTCAACATCCTTTGTCATTGATGGCCACCACACCGTGGACCGCAAATATGTGGCAGTTTTCCACACCCCTAAATGGGCCAAAATTGAATGTGCCTGTGAGATTACCATTTCTCGCACATGTCTATTGTCCACAGTAAGGTCAGGTATACAAAGGAGTTTGGTCCCAGCCATATTGAAGAACAAAAAGCTGTCATGCAACTCGAACCCTTTATACTCCCTTGGTGTGACCAGTATTTTTGAAAAGAAGTGGTCAGTAATGTACCTTTCCCGAAATATGTTGGGAATGTCCAGCCCTGGATTAGAGTCTGAAACAATATTAGCTAGAGAAAAATTGGAGAATGGTCCCCCTTGTGACTGGTGCCTCCTGCCCTCCATTTTCAATGGTGGGTCGATCTCCTCAGAAGGGCTGGGGCCTGTAGCATCGCTAGGTGTACCTGCCCTCATCCCCTGTGGTGGGTTCTCTGTGGGATGACCAGGGGAACCTTCCCCAGTCTGATCCATGGTATGTTCTTCTGGCTTCCTGCCATGTTGTCCCCATGATACTATTCCAGCTAATGTTGCATATGATGGACGTGGATGAGTGGCCACCCTACTCGACCTCCTCGATGGTTCCTTGGCGACCAGTACCATAGACCCGGTGTACAATGGTGTTGACACACCTATCCCCCATACCCTTGGAGCCGGCTTTGCTCCCTTCTCTTCATCATCCAAGAGTGGCGCATCAGTGACATACTCAGATTCCACCCTTACAATCCCCAAAGGTTCGTTACTGTATATCCGCGACAGCATATCAGCAAACGTATTCAACTCCCTGGTAATAAAGTGAATATCGAAGTCAAACTCGTTCAAAAGGTCCAGCCACCGTGTCTGTCTTGGAGATAGGCACTTCTGTGTAAGGATATACTTTATACCTTTATGGTCAGTACACACTCGAACTTTGATGCCTAGTAAATGAGGATGAAACCGCTTCAAGGACTCAACAATTGCCAACAACTCTTGCTCATGCACAGGATAGTTCTGCTGAGCCGAGTTGAACTTCCTGGACCAGAAGGATACCACTGCTGCTGTCCTTACATCGTCACCTTGACTTAGGATACCGCTGGCGCCAGTTAACCATGCATCTGTAACCAGGTTGATAGTTGGGTGACCTGGTGAGTAGTTCAAAGCAATCCGATACCGATCTCGATGAGCGTGAACGATACGCTTGACATCCTCAAAAGCACATTGTTCGGTTGCACCCCATCGCCATGCCTTGTTGACACTGGTAAGTGTGGCCAGATTGGCCATGGGAATTTGAACGCCCTCGCAGTTATTAGCCAGATAGCCAACTGCCCCCAGAACACCAGCCAAGAGGGCCTTATTTGTAGGTACCTTCCAGTTGGCTACCATATCTACCTTATGTGGGTCCATCTTTATTCCTTTATCATTTATCACATGCCCTAATAAGTTCAGTTCTGAGGCGAACAAATGCATCTTGTCAACTGCTAGGTATAGTTTCTCCCGATGGAGCACCTTGAAGATGGTTCAGAGGTGCTTTACGTGATCTTCAATGGAATCTGAACATACCATGATGTCGTCAAGGTATACATCCATAAACACCCCGATGTATGATGCAAAAAGATGGTTCATGAGAGTCTGATATGTGGATGGTCCATTGCAGTCACCAATCTGTAATGTCAAACTTTCCATGGTCCCATCAGGAGAAGTGAACAATGTGCGGTGAACATGCTCAGGTACCACTCGGATTTGCTTGTATGCATCTTTGCCGTCAATGAGGCTACGGTACTTATGATGCACAACATTCCGCAGGATGGCCTCAATATCCAGCAAGGGTGTCATTAACTTATAGGTATTGGCATTCTGTTCGCGCTTGTTGACCACTGTGCGTATCCATAAAGTTCCATCAGTGTTTGGTGGTTTTGGGATGATAAGCATTGGACACGCATTTGTACCCATTGCTACCCTCCACTGACCATTTCATAAGTAGGCATTCTTCTTATCCTGCCACAGCTGACGCATAGCTTCAGGACATTTAGATGGTCACCATGAATAGACTTTTGCCTCGTCTATCAGTGGAATGGTATGGTTGACTGCCCGCAAGGGGATAGTCATGTGGATGCTGTATCAGGGTCCAGATCAGCTGCTTCAGCCTGAAAGTCTGCCCTTAACCTTTCCAACTCATCCTCAAAAATTTCCACCACTGCTGAGTGTAGTACTGCTACAGTGTCCCCTTCGAGGGGAAGTGGTAGGTTTGACCCGATATTAACTCGTGTAGGATTCAACCCAAGCATAACTCGGTGTTGAAAAATAAATGGAGTCCCCAATATCAGGTCATAGGAATCAAGGTTAGCTACATCAAAATGGCGAGAGCAATTTATACCCTGATAGGTAAACTTAGCCATTGCGGAAAAATTGATTTTTGACCGTGATCCATGTACAGCCAACTGAAGGGTCAGCAGTTTTACCAGTGGTTCTTAATAACCCACAGCTGATCAACCAAGGCCATTGACATAAAATCTTCCAATGACCCACTATCAATGAGAGCCTTTCCTGGTCGACCATTAATGAACACCTCAATGACAACTGGTTTTGGCAACCAGCAAGTAAAATCCTTGGGCTGCATCAAGGTACACTCGACTGTTTCCACACCTCCATAGTTCGACTGATCCTGTTTTTTCCCAGCCATCTTCCCCTTAGGGATATGAACAACATTTACAGAAATGATAGGCTCAGATGAATCCTCCTTGGTTGCCTGCCAAGTGAGTATCTGAGGAATGCTCCACTCCTCACATTCTAGGTAGTCTGGAGTCACTATATACTTAACAGCCAACTCCCAGTCGTGAATTTCATATAATCCAGCGGTATAACAGACTCGGAACCGCTGTCTTTCCACACCATAGATATCTCCACAGATACTTGTTGTATAATATACGCGAAAGCAAAGCTCCAATAGCTGGCACATAGCATCTCGACAGTATCTTCTAAAGGCAGGCATATTGTGGGAGAACCCAGGTATGTGTTCCTCATATACAGCCTGTATTTTATCTTCGAAGTCCTCATTAAGCCTTATGACAGACCAAGGCATTTCGCTTCATCCCAGATATGGAGTCCAGTGTCTTCAGTGTAAACCCTAAAGCGCATATCGGGGGAATTACCTTCCTGCAATGCTTCTTCTGGCAGGAAGTATTCATGCAATGCCCCCAGATGCAGGTGTCCCGATGCGACCTCCCCTGAACTGGGTGGGTCATCATCCCCCAGTGACTCTCCCTGTTCCATTGCTCCCTCCATTATTACAGCAGTACTCACCACTTGTGAAATGGCCCAGTCACCACTGAAGAGGGCTGGTTTGCTGACTGCCATGTATAATTGGGGTTGAAGGTGGTCAATAATCTCATATGTCCAGTATACTGATCAAACACCACCTGAAAACACTCAGTGTGTTGTATTCCAGCAGCAACTGAATCAGAATTCGAGAAGTGTACACAGCAATGCTGCTGTATAATTGCCGCAACCTTAGCTTAGTCAGGGCATTGGACAGGGAGCCATTTCCCAGCCCATTGCTCGTTATTGACTATACTTTGGGCCACTCGATACCCAGGCTCCCTACAGTCTCTCTTTCCAATTCACAGGATAGTTCCAGGGAAGATGTTATCCTTCACTAGAAAGTCCACAATTGAGTAGGTAACCGCAAATTGTGTCAGCGGATTATGCCCCTCAGCTATGGCTGTGTCTGGCCCAAAGAATTCAGTAATCGACTTCTGCAGCCATGCAGCATAAATGTGATCATTTTAACTATCAAATTCCTGCTGGACCTCCTCGGTTCCCAGTACGAAGGAGGCCATTCGAAGAGGTATTTCAACCCACTCCTTCTTCTTTTCCAATTTGGCAAGTCGTTGCACCCGAACAGACCCAGCTGACACATGGGTTCCCCATTTTGTAGCAGGCACAACCTTCCCCTGAGGGCAATTTCGCACTTCATGACCTTCTTTCTTACACATGAAACACCTCCCCTCTGCCCAAAGCTGGTTCATCTCCCTTCGACTGAGTTTTTCCTGCGGCGCTTTTGTCATGGTTCCCGTTACACCCAACCCTGAGGAAGTGGTAGGATGAAAAGAATTTTGCACTGTTTAGCACACTCATTCTGTTGTGGCCAGGATCAGGTTGCTCCAGTCAAAGGGGTCTCTTGTCGTCCTTTCTCTGCCTGATGAAACTCCTGAGCAGCTTCAAATTGTGTTGCTGTTTTGATAAGTCGCTTCCACGAGGTATTGTCTGGATTTAAACCATTATCTAACCACTTTTCTTTGATATAGTGGTGTGCCCCATCCCACACAATTTGTTTAAGCTGACACTCTTGCATATCAGGGAAACACGTAGCACTATTCTCCACATCTCGTGCAAAGTCATGGAAACAATTTCCACTCTGCCAGGCTGAGGTCAATCATTTCTGCAACCTCAGCTTATAATCTGCAGGGAAACAATAATCAAAAAGTCCGTCATAAATGGCTTTTAGTGTCCATCGTTTCCGGCTCAAGGCCACATGTTTCATATAGAATTGCTGGCCTTGCCATCCAAGAAGTAAATTATTAACTTCACAGCCCATTTCCAATCTAACCCATTGATTTCTGTCCACAGATCATAGGCGTATACAAAGGCTTCCAGGACGTCAAGGTCAGCTATGCTGGTGTACACCACAGCTTGCTTCGTCTTGACTCCTGCTAAACGTTTCTTAGTCCACTTGGTGTCAGCTGTGGACTGCTTGTGTCTTTCAGATTTTATCCGTTTAGAACTGGGTGAGTTTTTCTTTCTATTCTTCTTCTGGCCTGTTTTCGATGGGCCTCCAGTATCATCCTCTGACTCCGACCCTGAATTAGGTGAGTCTGCACTCCTATTAGCTGACCATTCAGTTGTAGTGCTACTTGATGATTCCTCTGACCCATCGCTACTGGAGGAACTGCTCGAATCAGAGGGTGGTCTGAATTCTCCTTGCCCTCCGACTGTGAAGTACCCACCCTCAGGCACTTGCAAAAACTCTCTCGCATATCGGCTGGTCACTCTCTTGGGCTGTAGACCCCTCGAAGGCTTACTAGTCTGCCTCTCATTTGTGGCAGTAGAGTATGGACATGAGGTTGTTTTACTCCCATCCCCCAGGATATTCTCACCCTCCATTTGTGCCTTCCCCTTAGTGGATCGGGATGACCCTTCTGGTCTCGTTTCCTCAGCACTTGCAGGCTCCATTACATCAGATGTAGGTGCATTGTCTTGTACCTCGATGACAATAGCACTTAAGTTTACTGACAGCTTAGGTCTTGCTTCCAAAATTTCTGATCCTTTCATCTTCCATGGGTGCACAGTGTCGGGTAGGGTCCATGTCCTGGGCAGTGGCCCCAATGGATCCTCATCAGAATCGGAACTATCTGCCCATCTAAACTCTGGAGCTGGGTGGTGTTCCAGAACCGTTATCTCTGCTTCCTCCTGCCTGCTTTTGTCTTCATTACTGCCACTCCCCACCTCAAACCACTCTGGAAAGTAAAGTGACTGAGATCAAAGAAGAGGTTTCGCGGCTTGATGCTTCATTCGGAAAGTCTTTCATGGAGAGGCAATCTCTTCTGGGTGCAGAAGACCATACTGCTGAGTCCAGTTATGGAGGGAGATCTGAGTACTTGAATACCCATTGTAAGTGGGAAAAGGGGTTGTCTTCTCCTCATTACATATTGACTCTTTTCTCAAGGCATCACCCTTAGGGTTACCAGCCCTTCCACTTAGAGTGGGCATCGAGGAATCAGAGGTAGATAGCGATACCCCTTCCATCTCGGCATCACAGTCCATCCTCCCCCCCTTCCCTGCTAGTGCAGAGCTAAAAGGTTTGGGGCCCGTGGCATGCAAAGGCGAAAAAGTATTACTTACAGAATCAAGAGCCGTATTATCAACATTATCACCATCCACCCATCGTCGAACAACTCTCTTGCTCCAAATGGGGATCACACTTCGGATGGTGCCTCGTCGAGTGATTGGTTGATTGATTTCAGACATCTTGACAAAACTATTTATGTTGAATTAAAGGTGCACATGTAGTAAAAGAACCTAGTGGGTGATCAGTCCACTAGTAGTGTTAATAAAGAATGTTGAATAGGAAACAATATACTCAAAAAGTGTAAGGGTTCTGCTATGAAGGAGTAGTGTAATCCCTCAGAGAGCTCTTTGCAAAAGGGAACGAAATGAGTAGGACTAGGTTCCTATTCAAAAGAGACTAAGGTAACAATACAAGGGATCTACCTATTTATGATAATTGCAGTATAGCCCCTTGCAACAAGTAAAAAACCCATAAAACAAACAACTAGTAGTCCAAGACACCACCGGCCAGGCAGCCCAGGCAGCCCCGATGCCAAGTCCACCCTAACCCAAGTCTGCTACCATTACATGAACTAAAGTGACACCTACCTTATAACAGACTGAGGCAAAGCTATAATTGACGCCCAATATATGTGTGTGACAGTCAATGTGACTGTGATTAGTACAGAGGATGCGATGGGGGCAAAAGGAATATTTGTTTGCCGGATTTCGGATTCGATCGTCCCTAATGCATATAGAAGTATATGCAGTGTCTCTCTTCCTCAGCACTCTGAGACCGACTTCCACGGTGCTTGTAACAAGCTCTTGAACCTCCTCTTTCCACCTGACACCGAATTTACGGTTGTTCCCCAGTACCTTCCAGGTCCATCGGAGCCAGTGGGCTTTTTTGTCTTGTACGAAGTCTTCCTCGAAGACAAACCTGTCTTTATTTTGCAGCTGAAGCAACCTGGTCACCTTCGATATGCTTCTACTCGTGAAGCCGCCGACAAACAGATCCGATCTCATATCCCGGATTTTTATGGTCGGTCGTAGTCATTTTATTCAGGCTTGGGCGCTCACTGCCTTCGACTCCATAGCCGACTGTCCTCTGCCTGTTTTTCCACGCTGTCAGTGCAATGGGAACCCAGCTCTGCTTTTATAAAGTTTGCAATCGAGTCATTGTGCCTCATTCCATTCCAGCCACCTGTTGGAATACGAGCGTTACATAAGTTCGTAACACATATTCCTTTTGTTCTTTGTTCTTTGTTTCTTTACTCCCATTGTTCAATCCCTTTTTGTTGTCCCATTTGATATTCTATTGTGTAGCAGACATATATAAGTAGCCTAGTGTTCATGTATCTACTTATTCGTTTGCCTAATCTTACTACAAGATATACACACAAACGGAATTTATACACTGCTCTTATAGTTCATTCGGAGCTTCTATATTTTATTTCAACACCACCCTGATCATCTGACGGACACGGCACCGCGAGCATGTTGGAGCTGTGATATCCTTGAGGATGAGGGAGAGCAAAGATTTTAAGCTGTGGTGAACGAGATCAAGCAGCTCTCTGAAATGCTTGGTATGCTGATGACCCGTCTGTAAATATGGCCCATAGAGAAACTCTGATGTGCAGAATTTCATGTGTCACGTATGATACCCAAGATGCAACAAGTATTATTGGGTATTGCTACCCTTGATCCAGCGTTCATATATACTATATTTAACATGACGAGTTTTGACAATGGAAGTATGAGCATCGATTGTTGTCGATGTTGTAATCGGCCTTTATCAGAGCAAGCCGAGGTTGAATAAAAGTGAATACGTGAATTGAGATGATGGTGGGGATTAGGTTGAAACACTCGCGCGGAAAAAGGGGTAGCCCAAGCAGTACGAAAACATCGATAGAAAACATACAGGTCTCACAGGTTAAACACAAGAAGAAATGTACTCGAAATAAAAAAATATTGGAAGCTGACCTTGCTGACGCCCCTTGGGGCTGATCCAGATTTGAAGTCTCTGGAGCCGCATGGGGCCTATGCAACAGTGCAAAAGGTCAGCGTCTATCAAGTTATACCATATTTTGAGTTAATATTGTCTTTTCCGCAGTGGATAAAATTATCTGGATGCAGTCGCATTCCTTTGAAGTTCTATATAGACCATATATACAGGCGGGTCCACGACATAGCAATAGTTTCAGAGAGCGGCACAAGCCTGCTTGATCTCACCCACGACAGCTCGAAATCTTTGCTCTCCCTCTTCCTCAAGGATATCACAGTTCCAGCATGCTCGCGGTACCGTGTCCGTCATCAGAACACGGTCGGCTGGAATGAAGGGAGGCACAACGGGTTCATTGCGAGGCTTTCTATAGAAGCAGAGCTGGGTTCCCATTGCGCTGACAACGTGGAAAACAGGCAGGGGACACTCGGCTATGGAGTCAAGGCAGTTAACATCTAAGCCTGACTAAAATGATATCACTGACCATGGAAATCCCTAATGCGAGAGCGGACTTGTTGATCGGCGTTTTCACGAGCAATGGGGCATTCAACACGATCTTCCAGCTTTAGCTCCAAAATGAAGACCGGTTTGTCTTCGAACAAGACCTCGTAAAAGAAAAAGAGCGCTAACTCGTGTGAATATGGAAGGTAATGGGGAACAACCGTAAATTCGGTGTTGGGTGGAAAAAGGGTGTTCAAAAGCTTGTTATAAGCACCGTGGAAATCAGTCTCAGAAGGCGCCGCGTCAGGAGGGATTTCGAACTGACGAAGGACGTTGGGTGGCCAAGGCATAGTCGCGACAGTCGACGTTTCAGACTAGACTCATGTTATAGTCTTTCAAATTTGAAACTCCACCTATGCTCGGCGCAGGTGTATATCCACTGGGTCAGGAACACGTTACCTCTGATGATCGCTTACTAATTTTTCCTAAACGCTACTCCCTCCAAATTGTGTTACCTACTCTCCAAAAGATTTTAGGATCCGTAGTAGAGCCTTATCTTATATAAACTCCAACAATCTCTATTGGATCCTTATATAGTTTAAAATAGGTTAAGGATCCAAAAGGTAGGTGGAGGGTGATCAGGTGTACATAGGATTCTTTAAGCAACAACCATATCATTAAATATAAACTCCTTCAATTTTGTATAGTCCAGTGGGATTCTGTATCCCTTTATCTTTCCTGTGACAAGTCACGGGATGATGTGGCTTTTAAGAAAATCCTACAGGCATTGGTGTATACATTTACGTATCAGCATATATGTTAATAATAACAAGTCTTCGCATAAACATAGATTGGGATTGGACCGAGTGTATGCGCATATACTATGGTGCCAAAAAGGGGGAACTAACTCCTTTGATTATATATCTCTCCTTTAATGACGCAATTAGCTAGAAACTTCGAGTACCTAAATTTCTCCTTTTTACTCCCCTAAAGACTCCCCTAAACAATTACAAAGTAAATAAAAGGATACAATATTCGCCATATACCTCAGTGAAACTCATTCACTCACTGAGCCGCAGATACAGGTACTATAATATATAGTGAAAGTTATCCACTGACTGAGCCGCATATACAGACTCTATCCTTTCGTATTCTTGTATTAAACTTAACAATATATACCAGTCTTGCCTGACTATTAGATCCCCCCCCCCACTGTCCGGTGCCTTCCGTGCTATTTCCGAAGCTTCTAGGACTCGATTTTAACAATGGGGACATTGGATATCTCTTATGAGTGGTTATTCGCTGTATTCCGACGAACCGTTGTGGACTTCTCAGATGGCCCGTCTCATGGTTCTTTTACTTCTGGTTCTTGTGACGACCGTTCTCACGCTAGAAACGCTGAATGTTCTCCTTGAGCTGTATGTTCTCCTTGGGCTGTTGTTTACAATCATTATTATTGTAATTTCTCAGAAGATCTGCTAGTTAAAATCCTCCGAATGTTACATAGTGTGATGTTTGTGCCTTCTTTACACTCTCAATACATGCAATATGGATACACAGATGTGCACGGTTAAGAGTTGTCACAGACGAGTTCTCATACATTCAAGGACCTGTCATCCTACACCGCTTTGGCACCGAAGATTCCAAATTGGATCAGAAGGTTGACGACATACATGCAGATACCTAAGCCTCACACATTATCAATACAATTCCTTTGCTATGCCACCCTCCAGTCTTTCAGCTCGCTGTGCTAATATATCTTTCTTCAATAGCTCTTTAATAAGCCTGATAGTAAATATTTCTTGGACACAGACATGCACACGCACAGCTAAGACGAAGATTCACCAACGTTATCGAACGTGCCAAGTCACAAAATCTAACACTGTCCTCAGGAAAATCCAGCGGATTGCGTTGTCCCACAAACATCAAGTGGACCTTTGACAAGAGACCCGGCGGTGGGGTTAATGCGGAGGTAAGGGACTATGCGGAGTTGGTGACATGCGCATTTTTCATTCTGCCGCAACAAATCGAGAGGCTGTTTTCTAGCGAGAGTGAGTGATGTAGTCATAGTTGCATACATTCAAGTTTTCTGAAGGACACACCTTTGAATAAGATAAGACATTCAGGTAACGTCACACGAAATCCTGTAACTGTATATCATTGCGTTTTTATATGGACCATGCGTGCAGGCGGGTCAACAACGTACCAATTGTTTCAGAGAGATTCACAATCCTCCATGATCTTGTCTGCTACAGCTCGAAATTTCTGTTCCCCCTCATCTGTAAAGATGTTATAATTCCAACGTGTCCGCGGTGCTGTGTCTATCATTACTTCGGGGTCGGCTGGAGTATGGAGGGGCACAGTCGGTTGATTGAGGGGCTTTTCATAGAAGCAAAGTTGTGTTCCCATAGCACTGGCGCCACGGAGAACATGCAGGAGGCACTCAGCTATGGGTCGAAGGCAGTGAGTGTTAGAGTATGATATTACAGCTCTTACATAGTCTATGATGTTCCCTATATTTTTCTGATATTTGTAGTATTTTTCCCAGCACTGTAGGTGCAGTATTGAGTGAGTTACCTAGTAAGGTAACTGATGTGTAGGTGCTTAGGTAAGCACCCTGTAGTATACTCCGCTGTGGGTGTGGGAAAGTCTCCTTAGTGTTTACTTTCCTCACACTCACAGATATGTAGTTATTTCACAGTTGAATACATTAAGTGTTTACTTTCCTCACACTCACAGGGTGTTTGTCAAGAGTTATTCAACTGTTTCAACAGGTTATGGGCCCCGGCTTCTAAACCGGTACATCCAGTTGTCATCTGCGCAATCCATCACTTTGCACATCTTTTCTGACAACTTCTACTTGTCCAAAACACTCTACATTGCGTTTGGATTTTATTTTGGTTATATCTCCTTGGATTTTGGCCTGATTTGGTCGCTTTTTGGACTCACATCTCACACCTGTGATTGTGCGCATTTTTCGCCCATTTAGGCGCCCGCGTCCATAAAAGGAAATATATTCCCACGCTCCAAATCGCTTGTCGTCGCTCAATTTCCCTTTTTTGGGCAACTTCATTTTTATCACCCTTGTGACTCACCCTGTCACACCCTGTCACCTCTCTCTCCAGTCACACTCTTCCCTCACACCTCAAGCACTTCACAGTATCATCTGGGTCTGTGCCACGTCATTTTCCCTTTTTAACACGGTCTTTTAGATACATTGAACTTGAACTGTTGGCATTGTGCTCTTCAGTGGGCCTTTGTTTTTACCTTCCTTGCAATATCACGGTAACCCTGTTGAGCAAGGCGGTGTTACAACTGCGAGTCCAATTACTTAGTTCTTTTTAAGTTAAATTCTTGGTGGATATTGACGTGTCATGGCATCCAGTGATACTTACAAACGTAGTGTCATATTGGGAGAGAATAATTATGAGGATTGGAGACATGACGTAATTGGTCTTTTGCGTATGGAGAACTGTCTCTCTATTGCCACTGGCAAAGAAAAACAACCTAGTGATACTAGTTTACAGTCTGCCTGGTTGGAACGCTCCAATAAAGCAGCTGGTATCATATGGCGCTCTCTTGGACCTACACAGCGCATCCATGTTGACATTGATGACGGTCCTGATGATATGTGGTCTAAAATTGAAAAGGCACATAATAAACAACTCCCTGCAGTTCGTTTTAGTGCCTACAATGACCTCTTTAATATTCGGAAGGAACCTGATGAATCTCTGACTTCATTAATGAGTCGTGTTGACAAGGTTTGTGCACGTGTCCAGAACTTGCGTCCAAAGGGGTACACTCTTGCCATGCTGGATGATGAGCTTGCTGCTCTCACTTTACTTCGTTCTCTGCCTGAATCTGACTCTGTGTGGACTTCATCTTTAATGATGAATACTGCTATCACATTCTCTGATGTCAAAACTCACTTTGCATCACAAGAGAGTTTGCAGTCTGCCAGAAGTTTAGAGATGGCGAACAAAATTGTGTCAAAGACTTCCAACACTTCTGGTAAAGTTCCTTGCACATTCTGCAATGGTTCCACCCACACCCAAGACAATTGTTACGAGTATGCAAATGCACAGAAACAGGCAAAGGCCAAAGTTGAGCAGAAGAAAAAGGAGTATAAAGAAAGAAAGACTGCTAAGGCTGACAAAGCTAATGCGTCTGACAAGGTATCAGAGGAGAAGAAACCAGAGAGTGCTGGAAATGCAAGTGTTTCTATCCCTGACTCTACCGATCCATCTTGTGCTCTCCTTGTCAATGCTAGTTCTGACTGGACTGCTGACACAGGTGCTTCTTCGCACATGACTCCCCATCGTCATTGGTTTTCAAGTTATACCCCGTTTCAAACACCTATCCAAGTTGCAAATGGACAAATAGTTATGTCTGCAGGGATAGGAGCAGTGCGGTTTAAGCCTAAAGGGAATGGAAATGTAATAATAGAGTTTGAAAGGGTTCTCCATGTTCCCCATCTCACAAGTAACCTCCTCTCCGTCTTGTATTTGACAAAGAGAAAGAATTTCTGTGTCTCTATCTTTCATTCCACCATGTCTTTCTATTTGAGAAAGGTCTTGCGTTTCACTGCCACAGTCAATGAACATAACCAGGCCTATTTGGATGGAATGACGGTACCTATGACGGATTATGCAGGTCTTGTTACAACCTGTCCCTTGGACTCCACACTTTGGCATCGTCGCTTTAATCATCTCAATCATGCCGATATCCAGAAGCTCCTCAAAGGTGATTTGGTTGGTGGGATAAAGATTGACTCTCACACGTCTCCTGATCCTATTTGTGAACCTTGTTTGGCTGGAAAACAGAACAGAGTGATTAATAAAATAGCAACAACACGCTATACTAAACCACTTGCACTCATTCACAGTGATGTTCATGGTCCCTTGCCTACACAAACTGTGGAAGGGTTTCGCTACTGGATCACTTTCATTGATGATGCCTCATGCTATGCTTCGATTGCATTACTCAAAAATAAGAGTGATGCCTTTCAGGCATTTAAGCAATATAAGGCTAAAGTGGAGAACTTGCTTGGTCAGAAGATCAAGATATTCAGAGATGACAAGGGTGGAGAATATATGTCTAAGGAGTTTGATACCTTCCTTTCCACTGCTGGCATCAGCCGGCAGCATACTGTGCGGAATGAACCACATCAGAATGGGGTTGCTGAACGCTTCAACAGAACATTGGAAGAAGGGGCTACTTCAATTATGGCTGAATCCCACCTCCCTCCCTCATTCTGGGGACATGCTGTCATTGCCATTACTCATGTGCACAACTGCTCACCTACCACTGCTCTTAAGCATTCTGTGCCTTATACTGTTTGGCATAGTAGGAAACCAGAAGTATCACATCTTAGGGTATTTGGCTGTACTGCTTATGTGCATGTACAGAAGGATCAACGTATTGGACTTGGCTCTCATACACAGAAATGTGTCTTTATTGGATATCCTCCAGATTATAAGGGTTGGATGTTTTACAATCCCTTGACTAAGAAGACTATTATCAGTAATAATGCTGTCTTTGATGAGAGAGTCTTACCAGGCTTGTCTAAACCTGCCATACCTTCTACTCCTACTGCTCCTGATGTTCTTCCTGATACTCCACAATTTATTGATTTGTTTATTCCTGGACCCTCTAGGTCTATTCAGGTGGGAGCCCAGCCTAATCAGATGGAAGCTCCACAGGAACCAAATCCAGTGGGAGATGGTCAGAATAATGCTTTGCCTCCTGGTCCTAGTTCCAACTCTGATTCTAATTCTGAACATTCTGAACGTTCACCGAGTCCTCCTCCTCAACCACGTCGCAATCCACCCAGAAACAGAGTTTCCTCCTAAGCGTTTCTGGCAAGTTGACCCTGCTCACATCCACAACTATAGAGAATCTACTCCTGTAGTTGAGTCCAGTGATGAGGCAGAGGATTCTCCACTACATTCTCCTCCTCCAGTTGAGTCTGAGGAAGAAGCCCTAGCTGCCAGTGAGGGAGATCTTTACATTGGTGTGGATGAAGCCTTTGAGTTTGCCTACAAGGCCAGTGCTCATGATGATGCACCGAGAACTCTCAAAGAGGCCTTACAAAGTCCTGATGCTGACAAGTGGTATGACGCTGCATATGCAGAAATGCAATCCCTGCTTGAAAATGGCACTTTTCGCCTTGCTAAACTACCTGAGGGTCGTAAAGCTATTGGCTCTCGTTGGGTGTTTGTGATCAAGCGTAAGAAGGATGGGTCAATTGACAAGTTCAAAGCTCGTCTTGTTGCAAAAGGCTATGCACAACGACCAGGGTTTGACTTCACTGATACCTTTGCTCCTACTGCCAAATGGGCCACTTTGCGTGCTGTCCTAGCATTGGCTGCACTGGAGGACATGGAACTTGAGAGTGTAGATATCTCCTCTGCATTCTTGAATGGTGAACTTGAAGAGGAAGTATACTTGCAGCAGCCTGAAGGTTTTCACCAAGGTGCTCGTGATGAGTTCTTACTTCTTCTGAAAGGACTATATGGTTTACGCCAGTCACCTCGTATCTGGCACAAGAAG